>CAUJRU010000051.1:1439862-2039862 GCA_963277665.1 Viscum album
TTTCGAATACCCATCTAATAGCTCCACCCACCAAAAAAACCACACGTCGAATATCCACATCTAAAAACACAACTCTCCTCTGGATGCAGTCAATAATATCATGCATGGAGTATAACAATTGATGTTGAGAATGAAATTTTATGGATGCATATGTATTAATAAAATATTCCCATGGTATTGATGTAGTCCCATCATCAGTCTACATCCATGATACACATCAGACAAGTTGTTCATACCTCTGACTAGAGTAATCAACACCAGGGGCACAAGAAGCCTCTTTATGTCTATCCCTAGGGAATGGGCTAGAGAGGGTACAACAAAGGAGTGAAAATATCCTGAATGAAACAAATCACAATCAAGGGTAATAAATAAACTGATCATACCTCTAACGATCTCTGGTCCTACCAAAACTGCTTCCTATGCTACTTGAAACTAACCAAGCCCAGCTCCTCTGCCCCTATACTAATGAATGCCTCCATGACCACACCCAGGTCGAGGCCCCTGAGGGATATCCTAAGGTCATCCCCTACCTAATCCATCTCCCCTCGGTGGAGCATGATCCGATTATCCTTACTATTGAAATGGCCTAACTGGTAACTACTACTGAGGCTGGTGATGAACCTGCCCACCTTCACCATACTGAGCTTGAAAAGACGATGGACACTAATTCTAATGATGTTCATGGACTCCATAGAGGAAACACCTCATCCCCAAGATTATAAAAAAAGCACAAGGACCAGATGGTCGAAAAGGAAGCTTCTAGGGTTAACTCCATACTGGTCTAAAACTCGAAGGTCCTGGTGCCTGAGACCTTCCACTGGTAACCCTTCTTCTCGAAGAACCCTGATGGCTCCCCTATCTTGGTAAACATCCTCATGATTTCATCCACTCAATCACCTCCTCCTTTTTATATACCTCTAGAAAAATCAGCAATATAAAGGGAGTAACCACGTACTGGATCAAAGGACAGAGCACATCCTCTAGATGTCTCACATGAGAATCCTCTTCCAGAAAGAGATCTGTGGAAAATGTAGTATATCCTTAAACTTGTCGGTCAAAAATCCCTCAAGGTATCATTAAAGCATTTTTGAGGTGATTGTGTTTGTTGACAAAGAAAACCATGACGTACAAATTTATTGAAAAAGGGGATTTTATGGTGGCATTTCGAGTTCAAGGGATGTTGTTAAAGATCCATGATTGATTCAAGAACATTGGAAAAGGAATGGTGTGGTTCAAAAAGAGCAGATACAAGGTGGCACCGTTTTCCAGTGTTTGCCAAATTTTTGGACCTCAAAATCGACAAATGGAGAAAAGTGTTTTTGGAAAAGGGACTTGCGCGCCGGTGTCTTAGAGGTGTGGAAACTTGCACACCATTTTTTTCAAGATCAGAACATCAAAATATGGAAAATGAAAAAGGTTCGCCCAAGTTTTGGGTTTGTTCAGGCAAGTGACTAGGGTGGCAGAGACTAGGGCGGCTGGACTTGCGCGCCAAGAGGAGACTTGTGCGCCATCACTCAGGGTGTCCAAATTCCTATAAATAGAGGTTGACCCCTCCTCATTCTGGGTGAGTTCAACACTTATAGAAAATTAGAGCTCCCATTGCGCAGGTGGTGTGGTCGCGCAAGTATAAAGATATTCAGAAGTTGCGCGCTGGTTGATAGTTGCATGCCCAAAGTGGTTTGGGAGAGAAAGGGTATGAGTCTCCCAAGTTTAGAGTTGAATAATGGGGTGTTGCGTAGGTGTTTTGGTGACACTTTCATGCCAAACTTTGAAGAAGCATGATAGTTGATAGTTTCACACCAAAATTGGTTTGGGCATAAAAGGGTGTGAGTCACGTAAGTTTGGAGTTGAAGAAGCGAGTGTCGCGCAAGTGGTTGAGGTGAAATTGCATGCCAGCTTGAACTTACATGCCAGAACTTGCGTTCCAACTTGGAGAAGTGTTCTAGGTATGGTATATGCACACCAATCATTTTAGGGTTGCGTGAAAGCTAGAAGATTGCTCGATACCATCGGTCCAAAGTGAGATTCATCTACGGGTGAAAGTTGGACTTCAATAGAGCATCTACATACAACAGAGGATGTATTCATTTGTGATAATGAAGAGACCTACATGTCTATAAAATGTGAGTGGATCTTCTGAAGAAGTAGTGAGCACACTTTAGTTGAAAGAGCAGTGAGCTTTCATTTTGTGAGTGGTTGTAAACCAGGAGGGACAGTGAGTCCAATCCGAACTTGTAAACAACAGTGTGCTTATAGTGGAATTGGTACATCGACACACTGCCGGTGTATGATCCTTGGATGTAGCCCAGTGAGGGTGAACCAAGTAAAACCGCTGTGTATTGTGCATTATTTAATTTTTATTCATACTTTACATTGGGAAGGAGAGAGAAGAGAGTTTTGTCTTACAACAAAACAAGATCAAAAGGGGCAGTTGTTTTAATCTATCATACCCTAATTCACCCCCCTCTCAAGGTATCTTTCCTAGTGGACCTAACAAAACTTGATCCCCAAATCTCATACTGACATAATCCCCTTCTATAGGGAGAGTAACCTTGCCTCTTCTCAACCTTCAAGGCCGATGAAAGGAATTATGCTTGTAACTCCTTCTTGAAATCAATCCAGAGAACATCAGCCTTCTTCCTCTCCCCTAGGTACAATGTTCACCACTAACACACATCTCCTCGCTTCTGACTAACCACCAAAGGAACCCAATACTCTGTCAGGGCCTAGATCAAGCTGAAGGTGATCTCAAGATCCTTGAGCTAGATTTCCATCTCTATGTCCGAAACACAAACCTCATACTTTACCAAAGCTTTCCACTGAAAATCACGTAACGTTCTCTACCACTGGCCATCCTCCTTCATTGGATCAACCCTCCTCCAATCCACTAAATCATCCCGTTGAGACTCAACCACCCAAGCCACACATGACCAATGACCGGGTGCTATAACTGAAAGGTAAAATGGAATTCCTAAGCCTGAATAGTATGGAGTTTTATTTAAGATTCATTAACTCATTTCTTTTCATTCATTACCAATTTCCAAAAACACCCAATTCAGATAATAAAAAAATTCATTATGATGCATGTACCTTTCCTAGGGTATCTACCCTACAACCGGTGTAGCCTCACTCAGTCATTTAGTATGCTCATATTCCTTGCATCAGATCACAGGCCCCCCTAAAATCACACGTCCTAGCCGGTATTCCTTGACCTATGTTACACACCAAGATCTCCTAACATAGTTGCCCTACCAACCCATGAAATACTCATTATTGATAACCCCAAAATCTCTCATATCTCTCAACCTCCAGCTTTGATACCATTCTATCATGACCCCCTCCAAAGATACCCCTCTTGGGATGGCAATGAAGAAAGGGAAATAATGACCCCCCGAGTCCTGCCTCCAGTAGGCCTCAGAGTGGAGACTATCACCAAGGGTATACAGTCTCACAAAATGAGAGTCATTACCCTTTTTAGAAAAATAGGATCAGTAGATAAGATGGTTCATCCCAAAATAACTCCAAGAAACATATATAAAATAAAAACCAAAATCCACCCCACATGCATGTTTAAAATAAAATGGTTACAAGTGCAATAGAAACTCCAATTAAAGATCCATAAGAAAGCTAAAAGTGACACAATAACTATCCCAAATCCCAAGAAAGTAACTTCCAACACATTCCACATAATCCTCCTGGAATCCTAAAAACAATTTTATATACGTAGGGTGAGAATACATGTATACTGAGTAGAAAAAACCTAAGTCTCTTGTGCACAAGTGAAAGAGAGCATACTAATTCCCCTATGAGAAAATATTAGAACAAAAAAAAACCTAATAGTTATACTAACCATCTCAGTCCTCACCAAGGAACTATCATAAAATAATGCAAGCCAAGTAAAGTAATATAGTAAGAACATTGATGATTTGGGTACCCCGCACCACTTCCCACTGGTTTAGCCGCTATTTCCTAATGACAATCATTCTTGCGCTCCCACCACTTCTGAAAGAACAACATCACAACCTATATTCACACATCTGGGACCCAAAACCACACCTCATCCCATCACCTAGTCCACGAGACACATCACACTCCTCTCATAGACACTTGGGAAACAAACCACATCACATCCCACACACAAACACATGGGCCACAAAACACATCACATACTGCCCGCAGACACCTAGGCCATAAACCACATCACATCCTGCCCATAGACACATGTGCCACAAACCACATCACATCCTTCCTATAGACACCAGGGCCAAAAAACACACCTCATACCAAATACACATGGGAAATCACAACACATATCATCCCGAAGACACCTGGGAAAGCATAGCTCGCCAGCACACACTTGGTCCTCAAAAATCACAACATGCCCGAATAATCTTGGGTTATCACCACCAATAAGAGAGAGAAGGGAATAGTGGGTGTCCAACCATCCATACTCCCATTGGGATGTTTGGAAAATAAACCCTCCTCTATGACGATGGGGGAGTTCGACACGTAGTGCTCAATTAGGGTGGGATGCATATAGAAATTACAAGGAAAAAAATACAAGTATATACATATATGATACCAAACACTCAATCCCAACCTATGGGTTCTCAACAAACAACCATCTCACAACACTTCCAACTTTGTTGCTACCCCTAAATGAATAACACCACGCATCAAGCCACAACCTCCTTTCAATTTCCATCCTACTTAATTAACCATTACCATTCTTTATTCACAACTCATTTATATATTTCGTTAACCAAACCAACCCAGGTCAGTTACAAAATTTATTAACCAATTATTCATTCATTTATTCCACTACCATCCTAGGAACTACCAAGCATAGAACACAATAGGAAACACAACAAAACATCACCGCATATCCCGATCGTATCCCCACTCTTCAACACTTATTATCCATTCCACACTCAATCAATCTCTCAACATGATATTCCATTACAAGGTCTGGTTGATGTATTATCTATAATTTCATCCACCACACCACCCAAACCAAACCAAAACACACACCTATGCTTCAAAAATGTGCCACATCACAAACTAGAGCATATTCACAAATCACAACATAGCCATTTCACATTCCATCAGTCCCACACACACAACCACAACTATCTCACCCAACAAATCACCCCAAATACCAAAGCATAACACAATTCCATATTTAATGAGTAATCCCTTATTTAATTCCACTTGTTAATTTAGGGGTTTTCACAAGAACTGGGTAGTCCTGGGGAATCTGTTTATTATCAAAGTGTACATGATTTACAAATTTCTATATACAAGTGTTCAACATGAATCAACCAACATGAAACTTGTTTAGTGAAAAACTAAGGACAACCAACAACCATGATTTTCAGTGGGGCATTTATCCCATATAATTCACAACATCACAATAACATCAAATCTATAAAAACATGTGCATTAAATACCTATACCCCTTTCAATTCGTTTACTCGGTTCTTATCGTTGATCAGTGTGGCACAACTATGATCCACAAGAAAACAAAAGTAGATCCCTCCCACATGATGAATAGTCAAATAGAAACAAAGAAAAACCCTACCCCGAATAATCTTTTAAACTCTTCTGTGCACTTTAGGGAAAAGAAGAATGCCCACAAGTGACAACCACACCGCTAGGAATATAGATCAACATATTTGTAAAGACCCGAAAATTTCAAGGAAATTTTTTTCTTAATTTTCTTTGGAATTTTGCAAGAGCGCAGCTTCATACGGCACCTGATTCCGAGGCCCGGTGTGCCCGGAATCAATTTCCGAAGTTTGGCTCGGGTACGTTCAGTGAACGGACGAGCGGGTTTTTCTATCTTTTGAACCGGTGCCCGGAATCGAATTCTGAGGGCACCGATGAAATCGCAGCGCCGGTATTTGCTTAGAAATGCCTCTTCCGGAGTTGCGTTTGCTCAACCGTGGTTTTTAAAATTTTGGGCTTTAAGTCGGAAATAAAATAAAGGTTGTGCGACAACTTTATTTTATTTCACTTAAGCCGCTTGGAAGTCACTTGGAAGCCACTTGAATTGAGTTAAAGCGGATAGGGTGCTATCCGGAAATAACCTACCCCTTGGTAGGATATTTGTGAGGTGGGGCCCGCACGAGCCCCGCCGTTTCTTTCGCTAAGTAACGCACCCGCGAAAACCCGTCAAAGTAACTGAAAAGTCAACCAGCGCGTTTTCTTTAATTTCTTAACAGACCATTTAATTGGGCGGTTTATTTCGTGAATTAAATGGGCTGTTTCATTCGTTGAATTAATTCAACGAATTTAATGGGTCGTTACTTACGCGTTTGCGTTCGTTGGCGATTTAATAAAATAGACCAACGTGTCTATTTTGGAGGATTACTCTTTATTCTCTGGGCCTCCACCCTCCCCGCGAAGAACGCGACGAACGCGAAGAACGCGAAGAACGCGAAGAACGCGAAGAATGCTGGAACCAAAATTCGACGACGCACACCGTGATCCGTGATGTCGACAAACTTTTTCCGCGACCTTCTTCTTCTTCTTCGGCGCTTCTTCTTCCGCGGCAAACCTACGATCGGCAGTTAAAGGTGAGAATCGAATCTTCTAAATTCTCCCTTTTTATAATTCGATATCAACGGATTTAAATTAATTAAATCCGTTTGATCTTGATCCGGAGATCGTCAGCGCGACTCCTTCCCACGGTGCGACGAGCGTCTCTTCCGCGACGATCACCAAATCCGCAATGACCTCTCGTCCGACGACGACGACAAGGTAGGGATTTAATTCTTGATGATTCATTCCCGTGTTTTTATTTCTTTTTGAATAAAGAACCGGCATGAATATTTTCAATTAATTAAAATTGAATTGCCGTTTAAAAGAAAAAGAAGTGAACAATTTTTATCTTGATTAAAAATTGTTGCAGCCCCTTTCTCCCGTTGTTTATGACTAACGCGGAGGGTGCGGGTCTAACGAACAAGACCCGACAACCCTCTGCCGATCCTTTTCGTGTGCGGTTTTGGCAAGCGACGACGAACCGTGCGGCAAGGGCGATCCGTTGATCCCGCAGTGAAGATCGGCCCCCGGGAGGAGCAACGGCGCAGACGGGAGAGGAATCGGGCCACCGGAGGATCCGCCGCGGCAGCGGCAAACCGCCGGACCGCGTCCGCGGTCCGGCCACCCAACACGCAGCCCGCGCGGGCCGCGTTCCACCTAAGCCGCGGGTCAAACCCGCGGCGCCCCCTTGGCCGCTCGGCCGAGGTCGAGCCGGCCGGTCCGGTCGGCCGGGCCGCGCCCAGGCCGGGTCGGGTCGACCCGGTTCGGCCGACCCCCAGGGGGGGTTCGGGCCGGGTCGCCCCGGGCCCAGAACCCCCGTTTTTGGGCCCTCTCCGGTCTTTTGCCCATATCTTGGGCCTAGGACCTCCGATTGACGAACCGTCAGCGGCTACGCGATCCTTGGATCGATACGGTCGTTTCGGTATATTACACTCAAGGTTTCGGAAGACTTTGAGTTCGGACGGGTTGGTTCGTACACGAAACCAACCGGGCCCTCGGAGCGGAAACGCTCATAACTTGAGCTACGGACGTCCGATCGACGTACCGTCAGCTGTGGTAGTTTCCTCTAAGTGAGACGGAACTTTTGGCATACTCTGCCTGAGGATCGGACACAGGCGGAGTACGGTCGGGTTGGTTTTGCCCTAAAAACCAACCGGGCCCCTGGGACGAAAATGCCAATAACTCTCAGACCGGGCGTCCGATTGACGCGCCGTCTGTTGCGTTGAGATCTTGTTGTCGATACGGAACTTTTGGATACATCAACTTCGGACTACGTGTCAGTTGATGTATCAGCCTCTCGGCTCGTGGAGCGGACCCTCCTAAACGAGCTCGCTGTGTGCGGAAACCCTAGCGCTGGCTGTGACTTCGACGACAGAGCAGAGATCCTCCGTGGACTGCGACGACGACAGAGCAGAGATCCTTCGTGGACTGCGGCGACGACTGTGCAGAGATCCTCAGTGGACTGCGTCGACTACTGCACTCAGTGATCCTACGTGGATCAGTGCTACAGGTCCTGTGTGGGTCCGATCCTGTGTGGGTCATCTCTTACGGTTCTGTGTGAGCCATTGCTACAGGTCCTGTGTGGGCCCGATCCTGTGTGGGTCATTGCTGAGGTTAGTACCTATCGATCCTTCGTGGGTCTGACGACTTAGATGGATCAGTGATCATCTTTGACGTCATCTGAAAAAGTATACCTGGTTGAGCTGAATCTTATGTTACTCTCCTTTGTGGATTGTGTTGAACTATCCTATGTGGATTTACTATTTACTATTTACTCTCCCTGGTGGATTTGAGTCTTGCTTTCCTGTGTGGATCGACTTGACCTTGAGCTCGAGAGCAGAGCTAGAAATGGGGACTTAGGTATATGTATGGGCATATACCTAAGTCGAGTCAGTTGTTTCTTCGTGGTTGCCCCTTTCTTTTGTGCTATATCCTTTGTGGATTTCGGGAGACCTTCGGGGGTCTCGGGGTCCTTACTGAGTAGTTTATACTCACCCCTGCACGGGCTATTCCCGCACCTTGTTGTGTTGGATGCAGACGACGGACAGCGCTGATCTCGGTTGGGGCGTGGAGCAGGACGGTACCTGGAGGCGGACCACTGGGCGGGACGTGCTCGGAGCGGACGTGGGACCCGAGGAGCCTGGAGGCTATCTGTACCCACCCTTCAGGTGGGATTGCCAGTGGACGACACGAGGCCGCCGTCTTTTCTTCAGTTGCTGTTCTTTTCCTTTTCAGTTGTACTTTCAGTTGGGCTTGTATTCCGGCCCCCTTTACTTTTCTGCACTTTGTAGTTACTTTCCGCTTGCTGACTCTGTGGTGGTTGTTACTTATAAAGGCAATGCCTTCCCTGTTTACCGGGATTTTACGCCTTGGTGCTAGTCACCAGCCCCTGGCCTATGGAAGGCGGGTTTGGGGTAGTCACGGCACGGGCCCCGAGGTCGGGTCGTGACAAATTGGTATCAGAGGCGGTCGGTTCTACTGCAGACTCTGATCGTCTTTTCTTCCTATATGAAGCAATAGTGTTTAGTGTATTGAGTGTGGTTATCAGTTCAGGGAGCCCAGTGTTGGTGCGGCGGCCGACGTATCCGTACACCAGGACCCTGACTCCTGATTTCCGACTTAATGCATGAAAACATTGATTGCGTGTGTGTTTCAAGTTTTCCTTGTGATTACTTGTGTCAGCTCACCGGGTATACTAATCTGCTTCATGAAAGTCTCAAGTTTTCCTTGTGATTACTTGTTCCAGATCACCAGGTATACTGTTCTGACTGTGGTGCTCTTGTTCTCCTTTTCAAGATGGCCCCGCGACGACAGCCAGCTAGGGTTCCGAGTGTAGGGCGCGACGGCAGCCCACCGAGCGACGAGGCTTCGGTGCAGGGCCCTTTGCCAGCAGTGGCACCGACGGTAGCTTTACCCGCCGAGCCACCGATGCTACCAGTACCAGACGCTGACGATGCACGTCGCCTCAGGGCACTGCATGAGTTTCAGAGCCAGCGACCGCCCAGGTTTCGCGGTGAGGCGGACCCCTAGGCCGTCGAGGACTGGCTAGAGGCGGTGGTACGGATCTTTAGGCTAGTGAGGACACCAGCGGATCTCATGGTGATTCTCGCGGCGAGCCTCCTGCAGGCGGCGGCAGGACGATGGTGGAGCTTGATGCTCCAGGTTCACGATGAGGCATCCTTGCTCTGGACGGACTTCGAGAGCCTCTTCCGCTCTGAGTTCGTCCCGGCCACCCTCCGAGCGGTGCGCATCCAGGAGCTTCTCCAGCTGCGCCAGGGCAGCATGACGGTCGCTCAGTACGCGGCGAGGTTCACTGACCTATCTCGCTACTCGACCGACATGGTACGGGACCCCTTCTTCCGGGCCCGGACCTTCGAGCAGGGCTTGCGGCAGGAGATTCGGGCGTCGCTGATCTCCCTCAGCATTCTGACCCAGGCGGGAGTGCTGGAGCGAGCCCTCTTGATCGAGAGCTTCCTGGCAGAGCCTTCTTCAGCGGCGAGACCTAGCGCAGGGCGGCAGGTAGCTGAGTCTTCAACAGAAGGTAGCCGACGGATGACTCTCAGGTCCAGGCAGACCAGACCCCCACGCAGACGGCCTCAGGACACCGGCTCAGCAGTGCGGGGCACACAGCGGAGTGCCAGCCTTCCGAGAGGCAGGCTGTGCTACTCCTGCGGCGGGCAGGGTCACATGGCTCGTGACTGCCCGAATCGCCGACCAGAGGAGCAGCAGACGGTGGAGGGTCCACCCAGGTAGAGGCAGAGGGTCGACCGTGGCGGTCCGCAGGGAGGAGGCGGACGAGGCAGAGGAGCTGGCCGAGCAGCGGGTGGTGGGCGACGCTTCCAGGCTCTACCCCCACCACCACCAAGAGGGCCACCTCGACCACAGGGAGCTGGCGGGCAGGGACAGGCCCAGCTCCAGGCAGTGGAGGCCTACGACCCCGACATGCCAGAGATGATTCGAGGTACGATCTGTGTCTATTACACCCTTGCTACAGTACTTATAGACACAGGAGCGAGTCACTCTTTCATAGCCTCTGCCCTTGTTCGGAGCTCGGAGATTCCGACTGAGCCGTTGGCTCGATTTTTACGGCTAGAGACTCCTACGGGAGCAGACTCGACGATTACGCACTGGTGCCGGTAGTGTGAGCTTACTCTAGGAGGCGAGAGCTTCGGCTGGGATCTCCTTGTAGCGGCGTCGAGGCCTTACGACGTCATCTTGGGCATGGATTGGCTATCCACGGTTCATGCCCAGATCGACTGTTTTAGGCGCAAGGTGCGATGTGTTCGCACCGACGGGAGCAGGTTTACCTTCACCGGTGAGAAGGGAACCTTTGCAGCACAGGATGGACTTCCGCGGAGGAGAGTGCAGCCCATCTCTCATCAGTTGGCTAGCCTCATCCTAGGAGCAGTGGACGTGCGGAGTCCAGTTTTTCCTGCAGTGGTGGACCAGTACGTGGACGTCTTTCCCGACGACGTTCCAGGGCTACCTCCTCGTAGAGAGGTAGACTTTTACATCGACTTGTACCCCGGGACAGCCCCGATATCTACTCTAGCATATCGGATGGCCCCCGCCGAGCTTCGAGAGCTGCGGGTACAGTTGGAGGACTTGCAGAGCAAGGGGTTTATCCGACCCAGTGTTTCACCCTGGGCTTCCCCGATATTGTTCGCCAAGAAGGCGGACGGGAGCTTGCGACTGTGTGTCGACTATCGTCGCCTGAACCAGGTGACAGTGAGGAACAAGTATCCGCTGCCACGGATTGATGACCTCTTCGATCAGCTCAAGGGAGCGCGGTGGTTCTCGAAGATAGACCTCCGGTCAGGCTATCATCAGCTCAGAGTTCGAGACGAGGACGTGCAGAAGATGACCTTCAGGTGTCGGTATGGCCATTATGAGTTCTTGGTTATGCCGTTCGGCGTAACCAATGCTCCAGTAGTGTTCATGATCCTCATGAACAGGATCTTCCAGCCATACCTCGACCGATTTGTCATGGTCTTCATTGACGACATTTTGGTATACTCGACGACTGAGGAGGAGCATGCCTACCACCTACGAGTTGTGCTAGACACACTCCGAGAGCACCAGATTTATGGAAAGCTCTCAAAGTTCCAGTTCTGGTTACGTGAGGTCCATTTCTTGGGGCACGTCATCTCTGAGGCGGGAGTTGCAGTGGATCCCGCGAAGATCGAGGCAGTGCTAGCTTGGGAGCCACCCAGGAGCGTGACGGAGGTGCGGAGCTTCTTGGGCCTAGCCGGATACTATCGGAGATTTGTGCCAGACTTCTCCAGAGTTGCGGCACCACTCTCATCCTTGAAAAAGAAGGGGAAACCCTTTGTGTGGTCAGACAGATGTCAGCAGAGCTTCCAGGAGCTGAGACTGAGATTGACCAGCGCACCTATCTTGAGGTTGCCTGAGGAGGGAGTTGGATACGTAGTTTACTGCGATGCATCAGGGACTGGACTCGGGTGCGTCCTGATGCAGGAGCGGGCCGTGATCGCCTACGGATCACGTCAGTTGAGGCCGCATGAGAAGAACTACGCCACTCATGACCTGGAGTTAGCAGCAGTGGTCTTCGCTCTGAAGACTTGGCGGCACTATCTGATGGGCGAGCGCTTCACAGTCTTTTCTGACCACCAGAGTCTCAGGTATATCTTCTCTCAGAAGGACCTGAACCTGAGACAGCGGAGATGTCTTGAGTTCCTCCAGGACTATGACTTTGAGATAGTCTATACTCCTGGGAAGGGGAACGTGGTAGCCGATGCCCTCAGCAGGAGGACGGGCATTCAGCTACTTGAGGAGGCGACGAAGCAGCTAGCCTCCTTACAGATATCCTTCGTGGATAGAGACGGAGCAGCCTTTCTTCAGTCTCTCACAGTCTCTCCTCCACTTCTACAGCGGGTCAGAGAGGCTCAGCGTGGGGACGCTGACTGTGAGACCCGGCGTGCACTGATATCCTCAGGTCAGGCGCCTGATGGCTTCTCCCTTGGAGCAGAGCACGACATCCTTTTCAGAGGACGTACCTTCATACCAGTCGCTTTACGAGAGGAGGTGATGAGAGAGTTTCACACTTCTCCCTTGGCGGTGCATCCCGGAGTGGCGAAGATGTACCAGGATCTCAGACGACAGCACTGGTGGCCGGGCATGAAGAAAGCTGTGGCAGAGTTCGTTTCACGATGCCTCACCTGCCAGCAGGTGAAGGCAGAGCATCAGGTACCAGCAGGCTTGGTACAGCCCTTGGAGGTCCCGGAGTGGAAGTGGGACGACATATCTATGGACTTCGTGACTGGACTTCCACGCACTTCCAGAGGTCATGACTCCATTTGGGTGATTGTCGACTGACTCACCAAGTCAGCACACTTCTTACCCATCAGAGAGCAGGGCTCAGTGGAGAGCTTGTGATGTCTTTACGTCCAGGAGATCGTATGGCTTCACGGTGTGCCATCGTCTATCGTCTCCGATCGAGATGCTCGTTTCACTTCCCGGCTTTGGAAGGGGTTGCAGGAGGCGTTCGGGACGCGGCTCCATCTGAGCACAACCTTCCACCCTCAGACGGATGGTCAGACTGAGATGACCATACAGACACTCGAGGACATGCTCCGTGCATGTGTTCTCGACTTTGGTCGCAGCTGGGAGGACCACCTACCCTTGGTGGAGTTCGCGTACAACAACAGCTACCACTCCACCATCGGGATGGCACCATACGAGGCGTTGTACGGCAGACCCTGTAGATCACCGTTGTGCTGGACAGACCCTGGGGAGTCAGCACTCGTGGGACCAGAGATGGTCCGAGCCACGACAGAGAAGGTCCAGATCATCCAGGAGAGGATGAGGACAGCTCAGAGCCGACAGAAGTCATATGCTGACAGGAGGCGGAGGCCACTAGAGTTCGAGGATGGCGACCACATCTTTTTACGTGTCTCACCTCGACGTGGTTTACGGAGATTTGGCCGAGGCGGCAAGTTGTCTCCACGCTTCATCGGGCCTTTCCAGGTCCTCAGCAGGATAGGAGAGGTGGATTATCGCCTGGCTCTACCACCTCAGTTGCACCGGGTGCACGACGTCTTCCACGTGTCTCAGCTGAGGAGATACGTGCACGACCCGACGCACATCATCGACTTTGGGGAGCTGGACGTGGACGATGGGGCGACTTTTGCGGAGGTCCCAGTGGAGATCGAGGATCGACAGGATCGGGTCCTACGTGGGCCGTCGATTCCTCTTGTGCGCGTCAGATGGCAGCACGGGAACCTCCAGGAGAGCACTTGGGAGCGGGAGGCTCAGATGCGTGCTCAGTACCCCCATTTGTTCCCCTAGTTTTTGATGTATATTTACGGGGACGTAAAGCACTGAGGTGGGAGTAATGTAAAGACCCGCAAATTTCAAGGAAATTTTTTTCTTAATTTTCTTTGGAATTTTGCAAGAGCGCAGCTTCAGACAGCACCTGATTCCGAGGCCCGGTGTGCCCGGAATCAATTTCCGAAGTTTGGCTCGGGTACGTTCAGTGAACGGACGAGCGGGTTTTTCTATCTTTTGAACCGATGCCCAGAATCGAATTCTGAGGGCACCGATGAAATCACAGCGCCGGTATTTGCTTAGAAACGCCTCTTCCGGAGTTGCGTTTGCTCAACCGTGGTTTTTAAAATTTTGGGCTTTAAGTCGGAAATAAAATAAAGGTTGTGCGACAACTTTATTTTATTTCACTTAAGCCGCTTGGAAGTCACTTGGAAGCCACTTGAACTGAGTGAAAGCGGATAGGGTGCTATCCGGAAATACCCTACCCCTTGGTAGGATATTTGTGAGGTGGGGCCCGCACGAGCCCCGCCGTTTCTTTCGCTAAGTAACGCACCCGCGAAAACCCGTCAAAGTAACTGAAAAGTCAACCGGCGCGTTTTCTTTAATTTCTTAACAGACCATTTAATTGGGCGGTTTATTTCGTGAATTAAATGGGCTGTTTCATTCGTTGAATTAATTCAACGAATTTAATGGGTCGTTACTTACGCGTTTGCATTCGTTGGCGATTTAATAAAATAGACCAACGTGTCTATTTTGGAGGATTACTCTTTATTCTCTGGGCCTCCACCCTCCCCGCGAAGAACGCGAAGAACGCGAAGAACGCGAAGAACGCGAAGAACGCGAAGAACGCCAGAACCAAAATTCGACGACGCACACCATGATCCGCGACGTCGACAAACTTTTTCCGCGACCTTCTTCTTCTTCTTCGGCGCTTCTTCGTCCGCGGCAAACCTACGATCGACGGTTAAAGGTGAGAATCGAATCTTCTAAATTCTCCCTTTTTATAATTCGATATCAACGGATTTAAATTAATTAAATCCGTTTGATCTTGATCCGGAGATCGTCGGCGCGACTCCTTCCCGCGGTGCGACGAGCGTCTCTTCCGCGACGATCACCAAATCCGCGACGACCTCTCGTCCGACGACGACGACAAGGTAGGGATTTAATTCTTGATGATTCATTCCCGTGTTTTTATTTCTTTTTGAATAAAGAACCGGCATGAATATTTTCAATTAATTAAAATTGAATTTCCGTTTAAAAGAAAAAGAAGTGAACAATTTTTATCTTGATTAAAAATTGTTGCAGCCCCTTTCTCCCTTTGTTTATGACTAACGCGGAGGGTGCGGGTCTAACGAACAAGACCCGACAACCCTCCGCCGATCCTTTTCGTGTGAGGTTTTGGAAACCGACGACGAACCGTGCGGCAAGGGCGATCCGTTGATCCCGCAGTGAAGATCGGCCCCCGGGAGGAGCAACGGCGCAGATGGGAGAGGAATCGGGCCACCGGAGCAACTCCGGCGGCCCGCGGAAGGCGGCGGCGGCGCCCGGCGCGCCGCCGGAGGATCCGCCGCGGCTCGGCCACGGTGGCGGCGAACCGCCGGACCGCGTCCGCGGTCCGGCCACCCAACACGCGGCCCGCGCGGGCCGCGTTTCACCTAAGCCGCAGGTCAAACCCGCGGCGCCCCCTTGGCCGCTCGGCCGAGGTCGAGCCAGCCGGTCCGGTCGGCCGGGCCGCGCCCAGGCCGAACCGGACCCGGCCCAACCGGGACGGGCCGGGTCGGGTCGACCCGGTTCGGCCGACCCCCAGGGGGGGTTCGGGCCAGGTCGCCCCGGGCCCAGAACCCCCGTTTTCGGGCCCTCTCCGGTCTTTTGCCCATATCTTGGGCCTAGGACCTCCGATTGACGAACCGTCAGTGGCTACGCGATCCTTGGATCGATACGGTCGTTTAGGTATATTAAAATCAAGGTTTAGGAAGACTTTGGGTTCGGCCGGGTTGGTTCGTACACGAAACCAACTGGGCCCTCGGAGCGGAAACGCTCATAACTTGAGCTACGGACGTCCGATCGACGTACCGTCAGCTGTGGTAGTTTTCTCTAAGTGAGACGGAACTTTTGGCATACTCCGCCCGAGGATCGGACACAGTAGGAGTACGGTCGGGTTGGTTTTGCCCTAAAAACCAACCGGGCCCCTGGGACGAAAATGCCAATAACTCTCAGACCTGGCGTCCGATTGACGCGCCGTCTGTTGCGTTGAGATCCTGTTGTCGATACGGAACTTTTGGATACATCAACTTCGGACTACGTGTCAGTTGATGTATCAGCCTCCCGGCTCGTGGAGCGGACCCTCCTAAACGAGCTCGCTGTGTGCGGAAACCCTAGCGCTGGCTGTGACTTCGACGACAGAGCAGAGATCCTCCGTGGACTGCGACGACGACAGAGCAGAGATCCTTCGTGGACTGCGGCGACGACTGTGCAGAGATCCTCAGTGGACTGCGTCGACTACTGCACTCAGCGATCCTATGTGGATCAGTGCTACAGGTCCTGTGTGGGTCCGATCCTGTGTGGGTCATCTCTTACGGTTCTGTGTGAGCCATTGCTACAGGTCCTGTGTGGGCCCGATCCTGTGTGGGTCATTGCCGAGGTTAGTACCTATCGATCCTTCGTGGGTCCGACGACTTAGATGGATCAGTGATCATCTTTGACGTCATCTGAAAAAGTATACCTGGTTGAGCTGAATCTTATGTTACTCTCCTTTGTGGATTGTGTTGAACTATCCTATGTGGATTTACTATTTACTATTTACTCTCCCTGGTGGATTTGAGTCTTGCTTTCCTGTGTGGATCGAGTTGACCTTGAGCTCGAGAGCAGAGCTAGAAATGGGGACTTAGGTATATGTATGGGCATATACCTAAGTCGAGTCAGTTGTTTCTTCGTGGTTGCCCCTTTCTTTTGTGCTATATCCTTTGTGGATTTCGGGAGACCTTCGGGGGTCTCGGGGTCCTTACTGAGTAGTTTATACTCACCCCTGCACGGGCTATGCCCGCACCTTGTTGTGTTGGATGCAGACGACGGACATCGCTGATCTCGGTTGGGGCATGGAGCAGGACGGTACCTGGAGGCGGACCACTGGGCGGGACGTTCTCGGAGCGGACGTGGGACCCGAGGAGCCTGGAGGCTATCTGTACCCACCCTTCAGGTGGGATTGCCAGTGGACGACACGAGGCCGCCGTCTTTTCTTCAGTTGCTGTTCTTTTCCTTTTCAGTTGTACTTTCAGTTGGGCTTGTATTCCGGCCCCCTTTACTTTTCTGCACTTTGTAGTTACTTTCCGCTTGCTGACTCTGTGGTGGTTGTTACTTATAAAGGCAATGCCTTCCCTGTTTACCGGGATTTTACGCCTTGGTGCTAGTCGCCAGCCCCTGGCCTATGGAAGGCGGGCTTGGGGTAGTCACGGCACGGGCCCCGAGGTCGGGTCGTGACAATATTCCACACCATAAGATTATCAAAACACTGCCCAAATATACAACTCGATCCAAAATGTATCATGATAGTGAATCCCAGGGAAATAACAAGAGAAAACAAATGATAAAGATGGAAAAAATCACCATAGATTGATTATAGATTTGCAATAGAAAACCACCAGGATTGATAGATAGAGGAGGGAGGAGTAGAGATCGAATGACTCCTCAGGGAACCTAGGGTTCATTTGGAATGAGATAAAAAAGAAAGCATGGATGAATGAATAATGGTCTGGCCAAAAATAATTATTGAAACTACACATAATCAGGGCATTACACGATGTGTAATACCCTATCACATTATGTAATACTCATGGTTCAGTTTTTACTAAAAAACGCATCGCCTCTTGATTTTATTTTATTTTTAAAACCCTAAAATATTACATGCCATGAAACTCCTCTTCACACCATATAAAATATCTACATGTCATGAAAACTCTAATAAAAGATGTGAAACAGAGTTTCATGTCATGTAACGTGATTACATGATGTGTAATCACCCTACTTCCAACCTTTAACAACCAAACCTCTCCAAAGTTCTTCCGAGCCTCCTTTAAACACTTCCAACAAAAAAAACCATAAAGTAATGGAATTAGAGGACATAAACCATTATAAAATGACCCTACTCATATTTGAAGTACACAATGATGTCATCGATGAAAACTACCATGAAAATACCCAAGAACTCTCCAACCACAGCGTTCATTAACCCCGTGAACATGTTTGGAGCACTCTACACACCGAACAACATCATAACAAACTCATAATAACCATAAAAATAATAGAAAGTATAATTTGGGATATCCTTATCCTTAACATGAATTTAAAGATATCCTGACCACATATCGATCTTCAAGAACCAACTTTCTCCCTTCAGCTAATCAAATAAATCATTAATCCGCACAATAGGATAGCAGTAAACTGCTATAATCCATCTTAATGAAAAAAAATGATGTACCCCAATGTGAAAAACTTGGATGAAAAAGCCTCATTATAATAGATCATTGATTTTTACTCATAGTTCTCTAAACTTATAAGGCACTATCCTATATAGAGATATTGAGATAAGAGACATGACTAGGTGTAGCATGATCCAAAATTGATTTCTTATGAAGGGGGTAATGTTAAAACTTCCTCTGGAAAGACATCAGGGTACTCTTTTATGAATCTAGGAAACACTGACTGTTGAACCTATACCAATCTCAACATTAACTAGTCCATCAAAGAAGCTAAGGATAAAACACACATCTATCCCATCTGAGGGTCTCACATGCCAAAAAAACACTGCTGACTCTCTATCAACACCATAGAACACAACCTTCCTATTGAAGAAATCCATAATAAATTGCACCAAATACAAAAAATCCATATTGAGGATGATGTCATATGGTTTTATCTGTAAACATACGAAATCTCCCCAAGATAGATGCTACCCTAGCACTAGGTCATTGTCTTTACATACATCATATAAGTCAGCTCGACCTCCAATTGGAATAGTCAAGGATAAAGGTATTGGAAGCCTCTCTACCTCAAGTCCCAAATAATGGATGAGGGTAGGCGATATAAATAATTACTTCACTCCTAAATTAAAAAAAATTTAACCCATATAGAAAACAAGAAATGAATACCTCAAATTCTGTCTAGATCGCATGGTGTTGGAAACACTAAAGTATGAAGCTGACTACGACCCACTACATGGACTATGTGGTCCTACTAAAAACCACCTCCATGGTTGTGATCTAATATCTAAGGATGATGAGAATCTTAGGGATGCACTCTTCTTGCACCATCTCCTCTTGACTGATCCCAAACTGGAGCACCCTACTGTGGCCTCAGCTAAAATTGCCTCAATGGAAAAACCTGAAGTAGAATATCTGGCACACACTGACTATTCATAAAATCTAGGCACTCTCACCACTAATGACCTCATCCTACACAAGAAAAACACATGTCTTATCACTTGGAATAGTTCTGAGAGCTGCCACCCCTGGAGAAATGAGTCGATGTGGGATGGGACCTACCCTCGACTGATCAAAAACTATTTTATCCATGAAAATGGAAACCCTAGAACACATATATACTTCCCAAGGAATCTTGATAACTCCCCTTTTCTGATGATCTGGTTTAGGCCATAATACTATAAAAAACCTCTACTCTCACAAAAATATTAAGATACATATTCACCATAAACGGGATGACTTTAAGCATGATATTTGGATGAAAAACCTCCACAAAATTCCTTGTCTTGTCCTCCTTATATGGAACCAACTTTAAAGAATATCGTTGAAGGGTCCTGAAACGGATCCTAAACTCTTGAATGTTGGAACTCCCCCATCAAAGGGTAATCATCTTATGGTGACTGTCTACCTTCTCTATCGAATATAAGATCTCTACGTGGAATTGGTCTCAAAAATTCTCCCACAAGACTAACAACTCCTTGAGATCCTTAAGGAATAAGAACCACCACTACCTTTTTGTTCCACAAATAGTTTTCACAACCAACGAAACCCAATGCTCCTTTCTAGCACAGATCGAACTAAATGCTATCTCAACCTCCTTCAACTAGTCATCTATGAATGAATCCGAAACAGATCCCTAATACTTTTACATACATTGGTGATGCAAATCTTGGAGTGTCCTCCTCCAAGTGTCGTTGTTGTCAACCTCTACTATGTGGTGATATATTATCACATCTTACTAAACATCTTTAGTGCACACTTGATGTAGAAGTTGACCTTGATTCATGCTTACAAAAAGAACAATCTGTTAGACTCATAAACCTAGAATGTTGAATATTTAACATTAATTAATTAATTTATTATATTTTTAAGGTTTTAAATTATCCCAAGGTATACCTATTTCAAATATAGGTGAAAAGAAGAATGATTCATGGAACTTTCCTAGGTCTCTACCCTACAATCAATATCAATTTTTTAGTGGGATCAATAAACTTAAAGGTCAATGCATCAAATCATAGGGGGATCTAAATACTTGTGTCTCATCCGGTATCCCATGTTTAAATTTCTTACTAAACCTAACTGAAACTATTTACCTAACAATCCATGAAATATCACCTATGCCTAACTCTAAACTCCATCTTATACCTCAAACAGAACCTATGATACCACTCTTTCATGACCCCCCCAAAGTGTACCCCTCCTGGGATGGAAATAAGAGAAGGGATATGGTGACTTCCTGATTCCCACCTTCAGTAGGTCCCGAGTCGGTGACTAGTACTTTGGGAATAATAAACTTACATATGGGAGGAATTAACCTCTACGAGAACATGTGGAAGATATAGATAAAATAGATACACCAATGAAAACCTACTCAAAAATATATATAAAGATATCCAAAGTAAAAACATCAAAGGTCATACCATATTAGTAAAAATGAAAGGAAAACTACATGTACCAAAAGGTAAATATAGTAGCGACCACAAAGCCCAAAAAGCTCCTGAAAAACCATGAGATTGTAATATCCAGCATGATCTCCAACCTTCTCTGGATGACCTGAAAAAAAAATTTATATATACATAGGTTTATAATAACATTATACTTAGTAGGATCCTCCCTAGAGCCTCTCATGAAAAAGATAAAAAAATCATGCTAAAGAATAGTGAATGATATTGAAACTAAATCATCACCTAAAATAGCATAATAAGTTCCCAACCTCATCATAGATGACTCTCACCAAGTATTTCATAAAAGAGAGCATATAATACAATAAAAAAACATTAAGGGTACTCCACTCCTTCTTCCCCACTAGTTTTCCACTCTGCCTCAACATCACACGTCATGAGACATCTCTCTCCAGAATAAGCTAGCCCAAAAACATCTGGGAAAGGAATCACAATATGCACCTCATGCATCACATCATCACATCATCCCATAAACATATCCATATATAGTAACTAATTAGTTTCTAGAATCCACCACAAGCCATATAGCTTATATCATACATTTAATATCATACCTCAACCCATCACAACCTATACCCCAAGTAAGTACTTCAATCCATCACATCCTATACACTTAATACCCATAATAATCCTTTGGATACAATATCTGGAGATACATGTGTGTGAAATAACCACAGTCCATCACAAAACTCTACACACATATATGGGAAAACTAATTTCGATGCATACCATCACATATAACTACCAAGAGAAGAGAGTGACGCCTATGGGGGTAGTCATCCACCCGTCCTCCCATCAGGATGTTGGGGAAAATACCTTCCCTGAGTCAACTGGGTGTCAGTCACCCTAACCAACATGGGTGGGGTAGTGTATGAAATCACATAATATACATGATATAATATATCACACAACAACACTATGCACATAACCTAGTCCTATTATCAACTACAACTATCATCTCTAGGACACCCGAATACCACTTCTAGGGACTAGATATCCTATAAGCACACAAGCGTTTAAAAGAGGTAAATTAATTAGTTATTTCCTTTTTATCATTTCCCTCTATTAATTTATTTATTATCCATTAAATTAACTATTAAAATTATTTCAAGATACATTCATTAACCATCATCATGAAGTCCATTCATTCCAGGTGTGTTACACACCAAGTCCATGGTTTCTTAAGATTGATATCTTTTCATCATTTTCATTCCATCCTTACAAACCTCTTGGGTTAAGAATTATTTATTCATTATTAGAATCATTCTATAAACCAAGAACTCTAAGAAAAAAATCATAACCTACCACCAATAAGGAACATACAAATTGGCACATCCAATTGCCTCAAGTAGCAGGGAAAGGAATGTAGATAAAATAAGTAACCCAACCATCAACTATTAAATAGATTCATAATCGAGCATCCCAACTCTCAGCATCATTTCAATGGGGTAGGCCTAACTTTAACTCCTTAAATCATCTTCATTGTCATCCCCAATACACACATGCATATCTCGATGAATTTCAATGTCATAGGTACCAACTACCACCACATCATCTGTTCCTCCATCCCCTATCACATCAGCTATCCCCGACTCATAACAAATCTGAGCATCCCCACCCCATATCACATCGCATAGTGAAGCTCACATACAGAGGAAATGACATGAAATCAAGAAACAAACATTCAATAAGGAAATATAGTCCCTAAAACAAGGTATCCAACCTTCACACTTAACAAATATATAATGACTCTAATCACAAGACACCCATACTTCAAAAGAAAAAAAACTTAGGCCCCTATAATTATCTTTATCAAACAACTAGTTTTTATTCCATCTTGAATTAAATTATTCATTATTAATAGGTTCCAATTATGGGAAACCTAAGACATTGGGCTATAAAAAGCTATCAAATGTTAAACATGATCTTATAATTAAATCCATTATTATTTTCATGCCTTTTATTGTTATCATCAACAAGAATTATCATGCTTCACATTCTTTATCAATTCCATTAACACATGGAATATAACATTTAACTAAGCATGCACATTGCATCAATTTGATTATCCTAAAAATAAAATAAAAATTGCATTCAAACATGCCTCTTCTTTAATTATTCCCAAGACAATTAATTATCAATTAATTTCGGATTTATGTTCTTTACCATTTTCCATTAAGAAAAACATGCTAATACATAGCATAACCAAACATAATAACAAGAATAACATAGATATCACACTATCTATAAAATCAAGAGGCAAAATGTTATCACGATATAAAGCACATAAACATTTGATCACCAACCAATTCATTATTAATCCGGTTCAACAATTTTTAGGTTAATTGAATTTATATCCAAAGGGATAAACCATGATAAATTTATGATTGTGTGTAAATAATAAGGGACTCAATGAATCCTCTACCTCAAAGGAGTCAACATTCACACAATAATGGACCAACACTGTAGATCCTGATCACCTCTCTTTCAAGAATCTACATCCTTACAAGGATGCCATGCCACAGCCACACAAATAGAAAACAAAGAAAATTCCATTACAATGATGGAGATAAACCACCATCACATGGAAAGAAGATGCAGGAGGATCCATATTGAAGACCCATGATAAAAGAGGTAGAGCATACCTTGGATCACATAGATTAAATCTGGGAATATGAGAATCCGTCCTCATCGAATGAATCCCGAAATTCCTGAAGAGAGGGTCTTTGGCCACCTAGAAATCGAGTAAAGAGCATATATTTGAAAAAATCCCAAGGCACTGTAGCATTTAAAGGAATGCTTCATGGGGGATTTACACAGTGTGAAACACTTTCACATTGTGTAAATATTATGTTTCAAATATCACTAAAAAATGAGTTATCTTGAACCAATTAATTCCATATATTTACACATAATGTAGAACCTCATAAACTAGACTCAAACAAGATGTGAATGAATTTCAGGCTATCAACAGGCTCTCACCCAAGATGTTAACTGCGAATCCATGATATGAATCATTTACACATTGTGAATTCCCCTAACTCCCATGTTTTAGAAGTTTAATGCCTACAATCCCAGTCTAGGACTCCTCCAAGTACCATTTTCTTTAGAAAAGAACAAAGTGTCAGACTATAGGGATCCATGCCCTTACAAAACTCTTCTATGAAAATCATATGTATTAAATTTCTTCTTAACATGGTGAAATTTAAACATAAGAAAGGGGTGAGCTCATATCCTCAATAAGAGATAAATAATGAAATCAACATAAAACATGGGTAAGACTTGGGGTATAAAATATGAGTATGAATAGAAGAACATGAATATAAGTACTTAAGGAATAACATGATCATAATTACATGAATCATAACTTGGAAATGTGGCAAAAACATGAACATGATACATTCATAATCATATCATGAAAGTTCATCACTAATATGTCATAAAATCATATTACCATGGAATAAAACATTATCAAGTCATGCTTCTAAGGTATCATGAAAATGTCATATTTGGAGATTAATTCTTTAACCAATGCAGTGGAGTGATATCTAGCAACACTATTCATTAATAAGGTTGTTCAATAAGGTATCATAAAACATTACCAGGATATGCTACCAAGGTATCATAAATATGCAATCTCTATAGGTTAATTCTTTACCCAATGCATTATATTGCTATCAGAAAATATACTTAATATTACCAAGTCTATTTATTAAGGTATCACAAAAAAATTCCAAGGAAAGATGATAAGTTATCATAAGATAATATCATATAAATGAATATAGGGTGTTTTCATAGATGTAAAATACCATTTTAAAGCATTAAGATAATTGATGGAAATAAAAAACATCCTTTACCTTTTTAAAAACCTTTATATAAATATTATATAAATAATGTGAATAATAATTTCTTTGAGAAACATTGAAAATGTAGAGAGAAAGTTTCATATAAAAAGATAAATTCATCAAAAAATATGTTCTCACAAGAAGAAAAATATTAAAAAGATATTTTAGTAAACATTTTTAACAATATCATAAAAATAAAAAGTTACGGTCGACTTTCAAAAGTTATGTTTAAAAAGGTGAAGTGAAAACTTCTGAAAAAATTTGTATTTATAAGCCTTGAAAATACCTGAAGGGTATCCCAATGATATGTATATTGAAGATAAAACAAGTGATCATGGATGGGAAACCATTTTATTATTTTAAAACATATTTTCTAAAATCCCATTTCATAAAAAGAGAAATAAAATATACTTTTTAAAATAGGATAATGGAAATATATAGTTCATATGAGATAACATATAATTGGTTTTCCAAATATAAAGGATATATTTGAAAGAAAGGAGAATTTGGAAAATGAGGGGAAACTATTGTTAAATAGGATATGACTAATCCTTAAAAATGATATAATTTTTTAGGAAACATTTATCAAAATAAAAAATTTGAATTAAAAAGAAAATTTCCCTATAGTTGGAGAGAAATTACCTTGTGTTAGGTTAGATACATGATGGAAGAAGGACTAGGGGGATATGTCTTCTTAAAATTATCAGAGTTATTAAATATTAATTTTGAAAATTGGTGGTTTAAAATTATTAAAAAATTATTTCTTTAAATAATAATTATATTGGACGTATGAAGAGTGTATATAGAAAATTAAAGAGATGAACACAAATAATTTTATAGTAGTTCGGATCTAAAGGATCATACACCTACTCTTCACACCCAACCAATGGATTACAAAACCCACTATAAAAGAGAGAGAGTATTTTACATAAGAGAAATATAAACCCATAAATTTTACTTGGGATGAATCCAAACCCAAATTTTTTTGAGGAGCATCCCTAAAACTACACACATAACCTTTTATGAGAGGAGAAAGAAACCCAGGATTTTCGTAGGAGTAGCCCCAACCTAGTGTTATACTTTTTTTCAGGTGTACATAACCAATGAAATGCCTTTTGGTAATGTAATACAACATCATACTACTTTTTATAGATGATATAACCTATTATGGGAAATATAGAAGTGTAGAAAACTCTGCCAAGTCTAGAAGAATAAATAAAACAGTTACAAAACCATTGGAGGGTTGTATAAAGAATGTTGTAGATTAAATAGTTGATGTAGGACCTTTAAATTTATTTGAATGATGGAGTTAGGGAATTCAAGAAATGATAAATTATGTCTCTTCAAGGTGAATTAAGATGAATAAGATTTGTTTCTCCCTTCAGAGTTCATCCCAAATGATGTAAACAATGTGTATAAGATCACTTGATTGTCAAATAAGTATGAACATATGTGACCTCCTCTTATGGTTACAAATTATACTGTCTATTACAAGAATCCTCATTTCATTTAAATATATAACTATTTATACTACACACTAAAGAAAGTGGTTAGAATAATAAAAGTGATAAAAATGGATTATTAAAGAGAGAGAGAAAAGATAAAGATATTATTATTGTATAACACTCACACAACTCATAACTGATATTTAAAAAAATGAAGAATAATTTAAACCAATTTGAAATCACCTATAAAATTATTTAAACTGTATCCACAATAATTGGTCAATGAAAGATCCCATGAAAATAGAAAGTTTGAATTTGAAATACGAAATTAAAAAACATTACATTAAAAAAGAGCATTAAAAATGCATTGAATATCAAAACATAATAACACCACATTAAAGATATTAAAACAAGTTTTAATGATATCAATACCAACTAATACTAATTTATAAACAAAAATATCGAATAAAATAACATAAAATAATAAAAATGCATTTTTGAGTTTTAAGCTTTGAGTTCTATGCGTGAGAATAAAACAGTCTTTGATCATCATAAAAACATGTTTAAAACAATGAAAAATAGATTTAACAGGTTCTGTATAATTAACACAGATTTATAAATTCAATACAACAATTTAATAGAATAAATTAACTTGCAAATAATTGTTATATGAAAGAAAACATAAAATAGGGAAAGTTTTCTGTAGGATTAAACTACATAAGCACTACTGGAAAAGTGCCCTATACCCACGGTTTCAAACTGTGGGTATAGCCCATGAAATCGTGGGTATAGGCTATACCCACGGTTTGATGAACCGTGGGCTCCCGATGCGTCGGGATTTCCCTATACCCACGGTTTTACAAAAACCGTGGGTATATCCCACTGAAATTTTAACTTACCCACGGTTCACCAGAACCGTAGGTATAGATCTATGCCCACGGTTTACTGAACCATGGGTATAAATTTTTATAGTATAAATTAGATACCCAAGCTTAAGTAAATCATATTTATAGAGGGTTTTGCAGCAACATATTTACCCACGGCTTAAAAACTGTGGGTATAGAGTGTTCTACAGTAGCATATTTACCCACGTTTCTCAAACCATGGGTATATTTTTTTCCCAGAAATTGTAGCTGCCCCCTCTGGATAGAACCCCCTTGCACACCCCCCAACCTACACCCCCACTGCCCCCTGCACCCCCAGTACCACCTGCACCCAAAACCCCCCCTTCCCCCCTACACCCCTAGTACCACCTCCACCCAGCCCCCCAACGCCCTGCACCCAGCCCCCCACTACCCCCTGCACCTAGGTCCCCCTCCCCCCACCTTCACCCCCACTATCCCCCCACCTCCATCCCCACTGTCCACCCCCCACCTGCACCCCCACTGTCCACCCCCCACCTGCACCCCCACTACACCCCCCTCCTGGACACCCCCCATGCACCCCCAGTACCACCTGCACCCAGCCCCCATCCCCCCTGCACCCAGCCCCCTCACTACCCCCTGCACCCAGGTCCCTCCCCCCACTACACCCCCCTGTCCACTCCCCACCTGCACCCCTCACTGCCCCCCTACACCCAGCCCCCCCACTACCCCTGCACCCAGGTCCCCCTCCCCCCCACCTTCACCCCCACTGTCCACCCCCCACCTGCACCCCCACTTCCCCCCTACACCAAGCCCACCATCCCCCCACTACCCCCTACACCTAGGTCCCCCTCCCCCCACCAACACCCCCACTGTCCACCCCCCCACCTGCACCCCCACTGCACCCCCCCTACACCCATAATACCACTTGCACTCGACCCTACACCCAGACCCCCAGCCCCCCACTACCCCCTGCACCCAGGTCCCCCTCCCCCCCACCTGCACCCCCACTTCCCCCCTCCTGGACACCCCCCCTGCACCCCATTACCACCTACACCCATCCCCCCATCCCCCCTGCACCCAGCCCCCCCTCCCTGCACCAATCCCCCACCCCCCTGTGAAACCACTGTGAAACAATGAAAACCTGAATGAAAAAACAATGGAACCACAATGCATTGTTTTCACTAGTTAAAACATAAGCGGAGTTGGACAAAGTGTTCAAAGAAGAAAAAATTTCTTATCAGAAAAGTACTGAATAAATTTTTAATGAAAAAGCATCACAATCATTTATCTCTTATTGAAGCCAAAAAAAGTCTGATAGAGGATGCAAAAAATACAGCCTTCCTACACTGGAGTGTGATCAACCGGATCGGGCTAAACCAATCCAACAATCTCCCTTGTTGCATCCCTTGATGAGAAGGAGGTTAATAGTGCCCTTTTTTCTCTAAATATTGAGAGTGTGGTTGGTCCTCATGGGTTCACAAATAAATTCTTTATGTTCTACTAGGACATAGTCCGTGATGAGCTTCTTAACGCTACAAGGGAGTTCTTTAACCACACCTCAATGCCCAATGGAATTAACTCCAATTTTATTTCCCTGATCCCAAATAAGGAAAATGTTATGGATGTAAAGGATTTCAAACCTATTTCTATTGGGAATACCTTTCCAAAAATCATTAGAAAAATTATTTCTTTGAGGTTAGGTCTCATTGCTTGTGGGTTTATCTCTTCAAATCAGTTTGGCTTTATCCTTGGTAGGAATATTCAAAACTTCCTCTGAATGTGTTAACATCATGAAATGAAAGGTTAAACATGGGAACTTTGCTTTAAACCTTGATATCTCCAAGGAATTTGATACAATAAAGTGGAGTTTAATTTTTGAAATGATCATAAGGTATGGACACCCCCTACACCCCCATGCCCCCCTAGACAGCCCCCTGAACACCCCCATGACCCCCCCTGGAAAGCCCCCTTGCACACCCCAGATATACCCCTTACACCCCCACTGGACACCCCCTCCCCCTAGACACCCCCCAGGATAGCCCCCCTGGACACCCCCCTTGACAGACCCTGGACACCCCCTCCTAGAAACCCCACCTGCACCCTCCCCCTACCTTGCAGACCCCCCCAGACAGCCCTTGGACACCCCCCCTGGACAGCCCCCCTAGACACCCCACCTGCACCCTTCCCCCTACCCTACAGACCCCCCGACCCCCCAAACAACCCTTGGACACCCCCTGGACAGCCCCTCCTAGACACCCCACCTGCACCCTCCCCTATGCTTCTGATAGTTTCATCTATAGAAATATAATGGTTATTGATCCACCAAACCAACAAGTTACATTTAATCAGGATTTTTTTACACCAATACAGATTTTCACCACCAGTGATACCATTTGGAATATGATGTATAGACCTGTAAATCTTGTCTAGGAAAACCCCCATTGGAGACTTCGTGAAGAGTAAACATTCCATTTAAATAGATATAATAATGTTATCAAAACATTAAATTTGATGGTGGTTAAGAATAACTTGTGTAAAATAGGGGTAACAACATGCCTTGGCAAATAAAATTTTGGGAGTCGGATAGCCTGGAAATCCAAGAGGAGAACCTGCCCAGTTGTCGAACCAGATGTTTATGTTTCCTCATTCCAAAATCCACCGAGACTGCTTCTTGAGGACCAGAATGTTCCCATGAAACTCCTTCCACATCCATGAGACTTTCCCCCTGGATCCTCAAGGTCAGATCAATACTTTGACAGATATGAAATTGCCCCACAGAGAACGACCTTCAAGAACCTCCCAAGAAAACTTAGCTTGCAGAATGTGCATTGATCCCTCGACACTGCATAAGTTGATACCACCATCTACCACTAGTCTGGACATCCTCATCCACACAAACCTAGGAAAATATTCCCTCCCCATGAGAATAAAACATGAATGAAGTCATTATCTTTTCAATATTCCCCAACACCACTTTTGAAGCCATTAGGACCGATAACACATGAATCGTAATGGTGTGGTGGCTGGTGTGGGATGGTGTGCAGGTGGCCGCGGTGTGGCCGCGACGTGAAAGTGGCATGACCGTGGCATGTTGGCCCGGTCCAACGACATCCACGGAATCTTCCGACTAGGAGCGAAGGGAGTGGGAGGAGGCGAGGAAAAATTCCAGCCGTCGCCCTGCCGGTAGAAATTGTGATTAGTCAGTCTCAACATTGATCACAAGACTCATGAAATACTATCATAGAGCTGATCATCCATTAGATTCCCCATTTTTTTAGAAAGATCCAACTACACTATAAGAGGTGTGTGTTGTTTACTGTACTCACACAGAAAAAAAAGATAATGTAGAAGCATTTTCTCTACAAGGGTCAAAAAACTCATCCGATCATCGGGATCATAAAAATATCAAACTCTGAAGGACAATTTTCCAAATATAAATATCATTATAAAAGTATTCTCAAGTATTCTTATTGTCCAACATTTACTATGATGTCCCTTGAGCACTTAGATGATCCTTGTAGAATACAAGTAGCAAGCTTCACCCTCATCTCAAATGTTGTCTACAGGTGACTAAATATTTTCATGAGAGACTCAATCAAGAGATTTTCTACCTGAGGGCATTCATCCACATTAACTATGGGTAGGTAATGTATCTAAAACTCTATCTAGGTATCTTACATCGAATTCCGATAGGATTGCGAACCGCTGCGGGGTGTCATCCTGGAGCAGGGCCAAATCACGGAATTACCGCGGCGTATTGGCCCGGTCTAGCGACATCCGCGGGGTAGCATCTTCCAGCAAAGAGTGAAGGGAGTGGGAGGAGGCAGGGCAACATTCCGGCTGTCGCCCCACTGGCGGAAATTGTGATTAGTTAGTCTCAACATTGATCACAAGACTCATGGAATATTATCATAGAGCTGATCATCCATCAGATTCCCCATTGTTGTAGAAATCTTCAACTACACTATATGAGGTGTGTGTTGTTTACTATTCTCACACAGAAAAAAAAAAGATAATGTAGAAGCATTTTCTCTACAAGGGTAAAAAAACTCATCTGATCATCAGGATCATAAAAATATCCAACTCTGAAGGACACTTTTCCAAATACAATTATCATTATAAAAGTATTCTCAAGTCTTCTTATTGTCCAACATTTACTATGATTCCACTCAAGCACTTAGATGATCCTTGTAGAATACAAGTATCAAGCTTCGCCCTCATCTCCAATGTTGTCTACAGGTGACTAAATATTTTCATGAGAGACTCAATCAATAGATTTTATATGTGAAGGCCTCCCTCCCCATTAACTATGGGTAGGTAATGTATCTAAAACTCTCTCTAGGTATCATACATCGAATTCTGACAGGACTGCGAACCGCTGCATGGTGTCATCCTGGAGCAGAGCCAAATCAAGGCATTACCGTAGCGTGACTGCGGTGTGTTGGCCCGGTCCAACGACATCCACGGGGCAGCATCTTCCAACCAGGAGTGAAGGGAGCGGGAGGAGGCGGGGCAACATTCCCACCGTCACCCCACTGGAAGAAATTGCGATTATTCAGTCTCAACATTGATCACAAGACTCATGGAATATTATCAAAGATCTGATCATCCATCAGATTCCCCAATGCTGTAGAAATCTCCAACTACACTATATGAGGTGTGTGTTGTTTACTGTTCTCACACAGAAAAAAAATATAATGCAGAAGCATTTTCTCTACAAGGGTCAAAATACTCATCCGATCATCAGGATCATAAAAATATCAAACTCTGAAGGACACTTTTCCAAATAAAAATATCATTATAAACATATTCTCAAGTATTGTTATTGTAAAACATTTACTACGATGTCCCTCGATCACTTGGATGGTCTTTGTAGAATAAAAGTAGCAAGCTTCACCCTCATCTCCAATGTTGTCTACAGGTGACTAAATATTTTCATGAGAGACTCAATCCAGATATTTTCTACATGAGGTCCTCCCTCCCCATTAAATATGGGTAGGTAATTTATCTAAAACTATATCTAGGTATCATACATAGAATTATAACAGGACTGCGAACTACCAAGAGGTGTCGTCCTGGAGCAGAACCAAATCACGACATTATCGTGGTGTGACCGCAGCGTGACCACAGATTGACCGCGGCGTTACCATGGAATGACCGCGGTGTGACCACGGCATGACCGTGGCAGGTTGGCCCAGTACAGCAACATCCGTGGGGAAGCATCATCCGGCCAGGAGTGAAGGGAGTGGGAGGAGGTGGGGAAACATTCCAACTGTCGCCCTGCCGACAGAAATTGTGATTAGTCAGTCTCAATATTGATCACAAGACTCATGGAATACCATCACAGAGCTGATCATCCATTAGATTCCCCATTTTTGTAGAAATATCCAACTAAAATATATGAGGTGTGTGTTGTTTACTATTCTCACACAGAAAAAAAAGATAATATAGAAGCATTTTCTCTACAAGGGTCAAAACAGTCATCAGATCATTGGGATCATAAAAATATCAAACTCTGAAGGACACTTTTCTAAATACAAATATCATTATAAAATTATTCTCAAGTCTTCTTATTGTCCAACATTTACTATGATGTCCCTCGAGCACTTATATGGTTCTTGTAGAATACAAGTAGCAAGCTTCACCCTCATCTCCAATGTTGTCTACAAGTGACAAAATATTTTTATGAGAGACTCAATATAGAGATTTTCTACCTGAGGGCCTACCTCCCCATTAACTATGGGTGGGTATTGTATTTAAAACTCTATCTAGGTATCATACATCAAATTCTGATAGGACTGCGGACCACCACGGGGTGTCATCCTAGAGCAGGTCCAAATCATGGCATTACCGCGACGTGACCACAGCGTGACCGCGGATTGACCACGGCGTGACCGCGGGGTGACCATGGTGAGGCCGCGGCGTGGCTGCGGTGTGACCACGGCATGGCCGCGACATGTTGGCCTGGTCCAGTGACATCCATGGGGCAACATCTTCTTTTCAGGAGTGAAGGGATAAGATGAGACACATCTACTATATTTCATTTCATCTTTACCATGCTTGGATGCTTCTCCAAGCTGTTCATCAGAGATGACCCTTGATAGAGCATATTTAAAAGGAATTACCTCATAGGCTAGATGAGACACATCTACTATATCAGCCCATAAGATAGTATTTTTCACCTTCTCTTTAATGGGAGGAATATGGCCACCAACCTCTCTACAAGAGAAAACTAATTAAAAAATGGGATCATACAAAGGGGGGGGGGATTATTACAACCAAGTATTGATTTGTTGGATTTGTGGAAAATATATGAGGTATGAATGAGGTATGTTTTATTAAATAGACATGGGATTTGTCAAGAATAATGGAATAAATTTCTATTGCATAAATATGTATTGAAAATTTATATATGAAGAGTGCATTTGATGTGTTAACATAAAGAAGAAGTCTTGGAAGAGGACTGAGGGTGGAGGTACGCATGGAAGAATTTCATAATGAAATGACATTCATGATTTAGAGATATTGATATGTGTTTGGTGTCTCGAACAAGGGATTAATCACCCCACAAATAATTAATTAAAACAGCAGCATAAAATAAATAAAATTTCGCCATGACCCATCCATATGTTGGACATCCATGCTGAAGGAAAATAAAATAAACAGATGAAACACAGTAAAAGTAGACCAAAATGAAACACACTATTAATACCTCAACTACCCAATCTCCCTTACCTAAAAAGAAAACCACGTAGCCGCCTCCAGTGCCCTTCTATCCCCCTTCATAGAATATAAATACCCTCCGTCAGTAGAAAGCGGTAAAAGGCCTAAGTGGATGATGCGATAAAAAAAATAAAACAAAAACTCAAATACAACATACATGTATCCTATTCCCCAACACCAATGAGTGGACTACTCGTGTCATTGCAGAAAGAGATTCAGCAGGATTCTTCCCATGTTTCCTAGATTTGTCACCCTTGTATTTCCCAGACATATGCATTATGAAAAGGTGTTTGTATAGGTAATGTTTCTACAAACAATTCCAGTGTAATCATTGCTAGTCTAAGAAATAATAATGTAAGCACTGCTACTGTAATGATGTTAGTATAAACATTGATAGTGTGAATACTACTCCTGTAAGAAATGATAGTGTAATATTGCTACTAATGAAGCCTAATGTGTAAATATGTAAACTTTTCTAGTGTAAACATTGTTGTTAGTATGGGCTGCTAGTGTAAGCACTCCTAATATAAAGGTTACAGTAGAATTTGTGCTAATGTAAGCAATGCTACTTAACCATTGATAGTCTTATTCTAGTGATAATAATGTAAATATGTATTCGAACCTATTTTTGATGGTGTCAAATATTGGAATATTGGGATTTATCATCAATTTCCTTGCATTTAATGCTTCTACTAAAAATAACAGAACCTGTATAATAGGATTGGGAAAATTATTAGATGTTTTATGTTATAGAAATTCAAATATTAAATAATATAGGGGTAATAATTGCCTAATTATTATGCTCTCATAAAAAAATCACCTTAAAAATCCATGTCATACAAGCACAATAATTATGGGAATGATTTCTTTAAATGAAATATTAGTAGAGATACAGATAAAATCATCCGTACTCACTGGATTATAAGCATCATCATCAAAGATATCTGTATCTACTTCATCACTGGACTCCTCTTTTATTTCAAGAATACTCGATGGTTTACTTTTTATCATAGTTCCAAGTGATTTATTAGGTGATTTTTCCAACACAAAAACTTTAAATGTACAATTAATGACCATAATTACAAAGATTATATAAAATATATCATACTAAAAACCACTGGAAATATTTATATAATGCACGAGCATTAATAGAAACCCTCACATATTCATCATAATCACTTTAGATGAATCGGAGGAATCACTCTCAGAAACCTTGGCGGCAGAAAAAATGACTTTTTTAGAGAGTAAACTACCCATTAAAAGTAGGAGAAGCTTGAGCAGGAGACTCCTAAAATAGAACATAGTTTAATTATCATTAAAAAAGAATGAAACAAAAAAAATTCATATTTGTATTGGTTTTTTAGAAGCATACCAAGCAATGAGAACCATAGACCACTCCTATTCATAGTTGATAAATGCTCACTCTTTCAGAATCACTTTCAAAAGAGCTTGACGAATCAGAGCTGCTGTTGTGCTTCACTTTCTTATCAGAAGAAACAATGATGCTTTTAGCATCAATGTGGGATGGATTAGTTGAAATTGCAGGCTTGAAAATATTATCCTATAGAAATGCATTCAAGGCTAATTAATACATGAGAGCCTCATCCTGCCTTCCTTCATTGTAGTAAGTAGCAATCAATAGAGTAATCGAAAGAAAATTTAGTTTGGACCCACAAATAGTAGCAGCAGAAGGATCTTTGACACTAATACAATTTGATTCAGTTTTTTGAGACATTTTATAATATTATTAAAAGTAATACTACTTGGGGTAAATCCACTTTCAGTCATCATTCTGTGGAAATTAAATCCATGGACTTCTTTTACTTTTCTAAGAAAATCTTGCATGACATAGTCATATATGTTGATATCAGCACACCCTTGTCTTCTTGTTGCCCTACATATGTACATAATATAATTAATATTATTTGAATACAAATTGAAAGGTGTTTAAAATTTATGCATAATTAATTTCCATAGTTTAAACTGGTTGTAGATTTCATTATGCATACACGTTCATTTGAATACAAATTGAAAGGTGTTTCTTTTATTGTGCTATGAGTAGTTTGAATGTAATAATCATTGTATTTTAAAAAATATTCTCACATATCTTACTAAATAAAATCATAGAAAGAAAACAACCATGCTAATTATTTGAAAACACATGTAAAAAACACACCTTAGTGAAACATACCTTCAGCCAAGACAAGATCCATGGAATCCCATACATGCAACCCAGCTGTAAATAACGTCATGAAACCAAACACATTCAAAGCTCCAGTCATACATGAGCTTATAAAATTTCCATGAACACTGAGTTGCGTAGCCAAAAAACACCAAGCACCCCCCTGCACCCAGCCCCCCTACACCCAGCCCCCTTGCACCTAGCCCCACCCCCTACACCCAGCTCCCCTCCCCCCTTGCACCCTGCCCCACCCCCCTACACCCAGCCCCCTCCCCCCTATACCCAGCCCCCTCCCCCCTACCCCTGCTCCCAACCCCACCCCAGCCCCACCCCCCTACACCCAGCCCCACCCCCTGCACCCAGCCCCCTCCCCCTTGCACCCAGCCCACCCCCTGCACCCAGCCCCCTCCCCCATGCACCAGCCCCCTCCCTACACCCAGCCCCACCCCCCTGCACCCAGCCCCACCCCCAAGCACCCACACTGCACCCAACCCCACCCCCTGTACCCAGCCCCCTCCCCCCTTCACCCATCCCCCATACCTGCACCCAGCCCCACCCCCTTCACCCATCCCCAGCCCCACCCCCCAGTACCCCCCGCCCCCCGCCCCCCAAGCACCCAACCCCACCCCCTACACCCAGTCCCTCCCCCTGCACCCAGCCCCCACTCCCCACCCTCCCCTACACCCATCCCCACCCCCCTACACCCACCCCCACCCGTACACCCAGCCCCCTCCCCCCTGCACCCTTCTTAAAAAGCTACCTATAAACCCAAAAAAATCTCTAGCATTTACCATATCATTCAGGGACCTGGGATCTCAAAAAACCCAACCTATTCAATCAATAGAACAACTTCAGTATCAAAGATACAATTCTTAACTCTATCCTATAAAGGTATGATCAACAAGGTAAACCATAATGTGCCAATAAATGTTTCATGTCTATGATAGAGTGGTATGTGTCATTATAGTTGAACTAAGGGAGAGATAAAAAAGTTTGTCCACCCTTAGGTGTAACATAAAAAAATCAACTTTTAACATTAAAACATACCCTTAAACATGGGTTATTTCATTTAAAAATCAAGGGAGAGATAAAAACATTCAACCATCATCAAAAATATTTTAAATGAGTCCCATATTCATGTAATTTAATATTTACCATGGGTAAAATTTTAATTCAAAGAGGGATTTTTTTTAAAGAAATCCACTTATTCTCTGATAATTAATGAAAATCATTTAGATAATTTATATAAAACAATCATGGGTATCAAATATTTGTATAAATATAATAGAAGATGAATTTAATAAACTAAATAACTTCATGAATTTTTTTAATAAAATAATTACCTAGAAACACTTACTGCATACAAAGTGGAACAAGTCACAACATAATTCTTAAAAAGGAAAAGGTCATTTTAGTAAAATAAATGAATTTAAAATCAATTGAAAAATCAAATACACGTTATTAGATCAATATCAAAAAATAAATTTTACACACACCATGATTAGGGTTCTCATAAGAAATGAAAATGAGGGAAATTGAAGTGAAAAGACCAGGGGAATATCCCTTGGGATTTAGTTAATGTCTTATGTATCAAATGTCATCAATTACTATTTCAGATTCTTATGGCGTACCCTCATTTAATTTTTAATGATGAGTTAATTGGATTAGAATTGATCTATTTGGTTGGAATAACTCCATTGTAAGCTATGGGTTATAATACTACCATTATTCTAAATTTCAATGTCTCTATCCATTTCTTATAGTATATAATAATATCCAAATTATATTTCATACCAGTTCCATCTTTTCATCTATGGTCCAACTAAAAACCCTTAAATGTGTTTAATGTAGTAGAATTCTTTCCCTTAGAGAAGATTTTAGTTTTAAGTTCTTTGTATGTTACTGTCTTTGACAATTGGACTTAAGTAAACTTATATATTATCCTACCAACACATTCTTCCTTTATTCTCAGTTTGGATTTAATCTTCAAAGGCCACTGAATCTTCCTTAGGAACATCACTTAGAATAGGGTGTCTAGGATCAAGGAATTCTTTCTCCATCCCCTTAATGATAGTAAATGTTCCCATTGATATTATTACTATAGGTTTTGGAAAAGATAATAATCCTTACACCTCCATAACTTCTTCCCTTATTTATACATTTTTTATCATTTGATGGTTTTTTATTCAAATTACATTTATTATTCAGACAAGGGTAATAAAAAATACATATATTGAGGATATTGCACCCCATAATGGTGGTGGTAATACCAACCCTATCTGATCTATAGGTAGAGGATCTTATTCCCCAAACCCATGGGGTAAATTTATAACCCTTCCTAGGAATGGTGAGATGAAATTATTCCCTGGTGTAAATTTATCATCAAGGAGGGATTCTATTTACCAAGAATTATTAATAGATAAGAATGTTTACGATAATACTGATACGATCGATCTTTCTAGATTAAACACATGCCACATATCTATCTTCAGAAGTAGCTCCACCATCATGTTAAATGTGTAAGGTCACTTTTAAGGTACTGGTTATATGTAAACATATAATCCTGAATGACGATTCTACGTCACCATATAGTCTTGGTATAGGTATATGATGTGTTCCCAAGGTAAACATCATATATCCCTTAGAAAATTGATATCCCATGTACAAAAACCAAAAAGGGGAAGTAGAAATATGACTATAATATGTGTGGATAGTTGAACATGGTGTGTAGGATCTGTAGGGATAGTTGGCAGGTTCTCCATCTTCACAGGTCATGTTCTATCAAGGAAAAATGGAATGTGGTATTAAACCTCCTGGTTTTTGAGGCTACTCGGGCTTCCTGGGTGTATATTCTCTATACACAAAAATATATCTAGATAAGGGTAACATATTGTATGATTTAACCACACAATGTGTGGTATTTAACATATCCTAGAATATCTAGCTATTGTACCTACCAAAGTACATGATGTGTGTTCTTTCAAACTATATTCCATGTAGTTGGGTTCTAAGATATAAACATTACTCTAGTCCTCGATTCATTTCTACTTCCTCTTATTTTTATTCATATATCACTTGAATTGCATTTGGACATGCCAAAAATGATAATTCCACCTATGTAAAGTGGTTTCTATCCTTTGGTACCTGGATTGATGATTCATATCACAATCTTGTCAATGTGCATATTGTTATTCATGAAGAAACCCCAAATCCAGACCCCCTATCCCATTTTATCTTATCCTATAATCCATCCTCACACTATAATCCTACATGGATAACACACAATTTAAATATATAGAACCTATTTTAATTGTGAAATAAAATCAATCTGTGATATTAGTTGAATCATCAGCTAAAATCTAAATTTAGTGATGAACATGTAAGGAATGGTGGGAGAAATAGAATAAACCACAAGAATAGAAATGATGATCCTGTATGATCAAGAATCATATATATTTTCATACAATAAATAAACAAAAAAGTAATTTCTAGTCCCAATATCAGTTTTCCCAATATCATAATTTCAACCAAATATCATAAGTTAAAAAGTTCATCTGCTACCTGAATATTGATTAAATTTAAAGAAAATTATTCCATGTTCAAATCAAGAAAAAATGGGCATAAATCCATATATATAAATTCCCTACCATGATGGTGAAATGATGTTGATTTGATTCTAATTCACAACCAAGGTAATTTTTATCGACATCACTAAAAACTAATATTTCTTCCCTGATTTGTCATCACCACTAAGCACTCACTCCATCTTCTTCTTCCTCTCCCTCTAAGGTTCATGTGGTCATAGAATAACTAACCCTAGGGAGATTTCATAATATGGATTAAATAAATAAATTAATGGGTTTCTCAATATAATAACCAATTAATTAAATAATTAAATTATTTAATTAATCATCTCATGACCGAAAACACCCAAGAGTCCCAATTAAAAGGAATCTTAAGCCATGAATATGGTAAAATTAACATTTCAGATTCAATCTCTATCTTGGTTTTTAAATATGAGACACTATTTAAGATATATAAGAAACTTTAAAAAACATATAATGCATGGAATAAAAATAATATAGTATATTTTTATATTATTTCTGAAGATCCTTGACACTCTATTTTATATGAAAAAGCAGACTTGGGGTAAACATCACAATATAGAACCAAAGAAACCTTTAATTTTTTTGAAGTTGCATACTATAGTAAAATTACCTTTTCACCCCTAATAATGTATTAATTCTTTTTTTAAACATAAAATTCATCTAAGTATCATCTGATGAGAACTTAGGTCAATACACCTCCCTACTAGTTTCCACTACTTGCATAACTACCCCCTATCTTAGAGTCTGTTAGAATGGATTCCTATAAAGAGATGGGTCACTCTGTAATAGTAATTCTAGAAACCTGTGAACAAATTACTACCCTATTTTGTGAATTACATGTAGATCCCCTCCTACTAAAAAGAGTGGTATCATTAATACTAGAAAAAACTCATTACAGAGGAGGATAGTGAGATTATCTCTCCCCTCACCCCACCCCATGAGGTATAACTACTACCAAAAGATCCTTCCCCCAGAGTGAGGAAAAATTTAACCAAGGATTTTCTAAAGGATCCTCTATTACTCCATGCCATCATGGGATTCACAACAAATATCGAATTTCCTTTCTATATTAACTCCTACAATATATCTGAAGGAGGATTAATAGATCCCCCATCTCAAATGAGAATCCTAGACTCACTACACCATAATTAGTTGGAGAATTCACTACAAAACTAGTAAACTGATTCGAGGAGGCTCCTTTCCACCCCTTTCTCTCCTGCCAAAGCCACCACCCATCTCGCGAAGCTGTGTAAGAGCCTCTATTCTTAGCTCTAGAACAACAAAAGATAATTATAATTCAAGAATTGAATTAGTAATAAACTCTATAGGACCATCAACATTCATCGATAAATGGAAAGGATGCATATATCTAACCACTATATAAATTTTGAGACATCAATCCATGTGATTCTTCAAAAGGTCAAAGTGATTAAAATACATAGTATTACCTTCATAAACAATCTTAGGGATAATAACAGTACCATAATCAAAACTAAACTAAATGAAATCTAGGAGAGTTTGATATAGTCTTGAATAAATACATAATCTAGCCTGAATGGGTTGCTTCCTTGTCATTTCCAACTAATCAGCCTATAAGAACACCTTGAATACATCACCAAAATGTTTAATAACTCTCAAATTCTTGGAATAGAGCTGAATTCTAGGGATGAAAATAAAGAAAATTCAAAAGGAATATTTTTCAATGCATGAATCACCAGATTCCAACACATCAGAAAATAATATAGAGGATGAAAAGAATGAAAGATATAAGACCAAACAACCAAAAATTTCTCTTCATCCACTCATATAATAGAAAAAGAGTGGGGCCTAATTCTCTCTAGCATCACCTTTTTACTCTAAACCTAACTCTAGGTTCACTTGTTGATCAAACACATATGTTAAAGTCTGTCATAAGCATTATATTGAAAGAAGGATAAGTTTGATTGATAATATCTCAAAAAACCAACTCAATGGAAGAGATCTCGACCACTAGAAAAACAAAGAGAAGAAATTTCATACCTAGATGCTGGAGCTAGGGGCAGGGAGGTGGAGGCTGGGACGGGACGTTGCCGGAGCTGGGGGAAGTTGAGGCGGAGGACATGACCGGGAGGAGAGGGAGCCGAGAGGTGGGAAGTTGCTGGTGCTGGGGGTAGGGAGGTGGAGGTAGTGACATTGAGGCTGAGGTGAAGGATGGGAGGGAGGTCAGGAGTGGAGGTGGGGGCCGGGGAGGGGAAGAGATGGTTAGGACTCGGTGTTCGAATGGTTGGGAGGCAGAGGTCGGTGAGGGGAGGAGAGGGCCGAGCGGCGGAGGTCGGATGGCCGGGAGGCGGTGGTCGGGGAGGGGAGGAGAGGGCCGGGAGTCGAGGAAGTGAGGATAAAGAAGAGGTATGAGAGTCAGGGAAGGGAGGAAGAAGAAGAGGGCGATGGAAGCGAGTGTAAGGGGGACCCGGAGCCCGATGGCATCCGGGGAATTGGGTATAGGTTTCCCATGGTTTTAATAAAACTATGGGAATAGATGATAAAAAAAGATATACCCCCACAGTTTTTCAAAAATGTGGGGGTTTGAATTTATAAAAGATGAGTAGGATACATTATATATAAAGGAAAACCATGAAATTAAAATACCAACAGATGTGAAACTAAATGTTTGGATCAAAACAAAGAGGATTGAAAATGATGAAATGGTAGATATTCATATAAAATAAATATATAGAGTTGTGGTGTGGATTATTGATAGTGAATAAACTTACCACATGATGGGATATGATAATTTTAAAAATTATATTAAATATGGAATGGAAGGAATCATAAAATTTATAAATGATAATGAATTTAAGATTATTAACTCTATGAAATATAAAATTAGAGTTAAATCTATAAGAAAAATGGATGTGTTGGTTGTTAAATTCCTTGGTTATAGTCTTCTAAGAATATGTTAATTGGGTGAGTAAAGCTATTATATAAGATTTAATAATAATCCATGTAATGTTAAAGGAAAATACAGTTTAATTATGATTCAAGGGAAGAAAAAAATGGAATCTCTACCGAGTCAGTGATGAAGAAGATGCATTTTTTGTTTCTAAGGAGGATGAGAAAAAATTATTGAATAAAAAAATATCTATTTGAATAAAAAATCTATAAAAGACTCGATGAAACATGAAGATTCATGATATATTCCAAGGTTAACAAGAGATCATTCTCACACTTGTAATGTATTCCAAAAGGGAATTATCATTTAAAATATATATAATTTAAATGATAAAAAACCATCAAGGTTGCTAGAGTTGGTTCATGTTGATGTTTATGTGTCATAATCATCAATAGATATTGATAGAAAGTTGTATTATGTATTATATAATGTATATTTAAATACAATGTTATAGTCAACAATGATTACTCACAAATACAAAGATTTTGATTACATTACATGGTGTCACAGACTAGTGGAGAATATGCTTGGAAAGAAGACTTTGAAAATTTGGATGGAAGATGGTAAAAAGTTCATTAACAACCAAGTAAAGGATTATCTCAAGAATTATGGGATAAGGAATCAAGTTTTATTCCTGAAAACTATATAAAAAATAGAATTATTTAAAGGAGAAACCAGATCATCAATAAAATGCCTCGAATAATGATCATTAAAAAAGACTTTCTAGGGAAGTCATGGAAATAATAGGCCTTGGTATCATTTTATATCAAAAATTGGACCTTGGTATGTTTGGGTGGGGAGAATATCCTATATGATATGTGGAAAGTAAAGAATATATAATTGAATTACTTCAATATTATGACTACTCGTGAGGGTCAAAATATACCATTTGGGGAAACTATACCCTCAACATGCCAACTAGAGACAAGGTATTAAATCAAGACATTACTTGGATCAATGTTATCCCTGTCGATATTATCCATTTTTATAATAAATATTATAAAATGATTCCATATTTTAGACTCCTATAACCTATTTCTTTAATAATGTTTGTGCTTTGGTCTTTTTGGCCAATGCACCATCTTTTAAAAAAATATCATACAATCATACATCAATGAAAAATCACCTAGTAGATCGATAATATATAATAGATAATTAAACTGAAAATAAAACAAAAATTAAAACCAATCCATTAGTTATTATCCTCACCTCATACTAGTCTCTACACCCCTATTGATTTCATGAAATTGCCTCCCATAAACCAGGACCCCCACCCCAACCTGCATACCAACACAAGAACAAAAAATCCACCGATGTGCACATGTAGGGGAAAAAATATATCTAAAAATTACAACATGATATCAATAAATTTACCAAGGATCTATTGCATAACTTTATAAATATCTTACCTTAAAATTATACACATAACTAGTACATTCAGTTCTGAAAATAAGATGATTTTTTTTACGGTCTATCACACTCTATTACCAGTCTTGGGATGGAGTCTCTCAAGTTCCACTGGTAATCATTCACTGAAAATGAATATGGAATATTTATTTAGATATTTATAGAATTTTAAATGCCTTCAATTTACCCACCAATAAAAATTTCCTTCTCGAGAGATATAGAGAAAAATATACCAATTTATGCTCAAGATTTAATATTTATAACAATATTATTCAACCTTATTAGTGTAAAAATTTGGCGATATACTAAATATTTGAGAAAATAATTAAATATGACACAGAGAAAAAGTGAGTCCATGAAAATTTTATTATATAAATGAATTAAGTAAATGGACATCAATTCAATCATATTATGAAAATAAGGAAGAGTATACTTTTCAAAACCCTCTAGAGGCAAGTTATTCCACACACAACTCATGATGAGGATGTCAATTCACGGTTTACTATTCATAGGCTAAAAAAGGCACAAATAACAACATAGGTTTCCACTAGTGTGAAATATTAAGAACTATATGATGAATATTGGGCCTGACATAACCAATAATTACTCTTAGAAACCCAAGTAAGGGGTAAAACAAAGTTCACAAAAACATAGCCAAACAAGGATCTAACTTCTATATGGGTAGTAGATAGTATGAATTAGTAGCTTAATAAGTGATATACCATGTATAATTTGGTTATTATCCAATATATACCTAAATAATCTCTGATGGAGTTAAAGGGGGTATTAGTGATAATTTTAAGATGCTCATTTAAAATCAAAATTCTTTTCAAAGTATCTTTTCATACGTGAAATCCAGTTTAAGTAAAACATACATTTGGGTTTCAATGTTATTAGATGTTTTTATTTATACCACTATAGTTTTGGAAAATATAGTTTAAGAAATATTTTATAAATTAAGTGGTTTGATGAAATTAGGCTATGGTGAAATGGTTTCATATATAATCAAGAACAACACTAAGACTTTATGAAAAATTATTAAGTGAATGTTTTCAGAACAATGTATCTGGTTTGGGGGACCCAACAAGGAGTGATTTGAGTTATGTATGATCACCCTAAAGAATCTAAAAAACTTGATCTAAAATAAGTAGGCCATTAACATATCAATCATACACTAAAATTGTTTAAGACATAAACTTTGAGGTGATGATGGAATATTAATTCCTCATACAATGGATTATTCAACAAGCTAGAACATGTAAATTATGTACACCCCTTGATATATAAGTTATGATTTCCCATGAAGATATTCATCTAAATTACTTAACTTAAATCAAATAATTATTTATAATACATTCCCATGATATTTTAGGTTTTCAGTTTTAGAGAATTAGAAAAAAATATAGACTAACAAAACCCATAAATTTATCAAATAATGGAAAATTTTCCACTATATAGGCCACTTATTAATCCATAAAAAATATTTAATATCTCTCAAAAATTCTCCACAATTGAAATATTTCATGACCCCTCCCCACAAAGTGTACCCCTCCTAGGTCGATAATGAGAGAAGGGAGATGGAGACTGCCCGAGTCTCGCCTTTAGTAGGCCCCGGGATTGCAACTAGAACCGATGATATAGTTAACATACATATGGGATGAATTACCACCTAAGAGAACATGTAGAATAGAGAGAGGGAGATAAAACAAATAAACCAATAAACACATGCTCATAAATATATATAAATAAATCCTAATTGAAAACATACAAGTTCATACAATATTAAAATAATTGGAAAGGAAACTACAAGTACCAAAATGTAACACCCCAAGCTTCCACGATACGCTTCTCTTTCAATAATGCAATAGCTTGCATTGTACGCAAATTCGAGATTATAACACACCGCGACAAAAAAAAATAGCCATTATGAATAGTAATACCCACTTTTTGAAATTATATATATTTTATATTTCAAAATGGACTTCATTTTTGGATTCAGAATATCGAAATTAGCCTATGTTGAATTTTTGGCATTTTCTGAGAACTTCCAATTTTTTATGAATAGTGAAAAATACTTAGAAACAATTTTTTTAATAAAAATAATTTATAGTGATAAATTATACTATTGAGTGGTTTTAAAGTATAATTAGAATATATTTTTACCATTTTACCCAATTATGGTCATTATAATTAATTTCACTTTGAAATTGGACATAAACAATTGTCAATCTTTTGATATATATTGTTTCTTAAAAACACGCTATTTGTTGTGACAGCGAGAATTAATTATAAACTTAATTAATTCAACTTATATGTTTGGAATTTTTTAAAATAGACATCAATTTTGAAATCAGAATATCAATTATAGATTAGGGTGAAATTTTGGCATTGTTCTGAAAAACTTTAATTTTTGATGAATAGTGAAACCACTAAGTGGTAGTTAAAAAACTGATTTTTCGTTTAAATGAAACATTACCACTTCTGGGATTTGATTTTAAAAAATCCGACATACATGGTTGTCATTATGAAGTAAAATGTGGTTCAATGGGATTAAAATAATTTTTTTGTGAATAGTAACTTTTAAGTTTAATTAATCGCGATTAAAGGTAATTAGTGTAATTTAAGGTAAAGATAATGTTATAATAATATGAAATGACCTTGAAACATGTCCTACCCCTATTGGATGAGTCATGGAAGACCAAGAAAATCCATGGGTCAACTTGGGGACCCCATGGAGCCACTTTGGTAGGAAAATGACATTAAAAACTTTTTATTTAATGTTAAAATAAAAATGTCACAAACATGAGTTGTTTTACTAAAAAATTTTTTAAATGGGGTTATAAAAGTCATATTTTTTACTATAAATATTCATTAGAAATATAAAAAGATTTACTACATCATGATATTTTTTTTATAATTTTTAGACATTAAATAAATTAAATTATTTATGACACCATGATGATGCAGCGATTACCTCATTATTTAACGATTTAAATAAAATGAAAAGATAATGTAAAATCTAAGACCTAAACATGTCAAAAACCTATTGTATGGGTGTATTTAGAACTCCTATAACCTTATCCTAGAAATATATAATTGTGGGACCTTTTAAATCCGAAAATCATTTTATAATAAAGTAACCTTTTATAACTTTTCAATAGTGCCCCTCCTCTCCTCTTATAAAAGGCCCCCACCTCTACCACCTTATCCACACCTCTCAAGCCTTTGGCTCGGACAAACCCTGACCATTTTGTCTCTACACATCCCACTATTACTCCTAGAAGCCTCAATTTGGGCCGAATTCTTCCCAAGGAATCCTTTGGCTCAAATCAAAAAAAGAGTTACCCGATTTTAAGGTAATGACTTATCTTATGTTATTTTGTTTTATTTTGCTTCTCCAACCCCCTAAAATATTTTTATTCATTTATTTTGTAACAAAAAAAGTATCCTAATTATACTAGGATGGTTTTATAAGAAGTATTCGAGCTACACTTACATACACCTACATCTAATGGTTAAAGAACATACTGTTTCTGTGGATGGAGAATTTCTGCCTCACGAAACGATGATTGTTCAACACTCATATAACACCTTCAAAGGTGGACATTAATATGTCACTATATTTATATATGATATATAATATGTTTATGTTTTAATTAAGATTATTTATTTTTCATTTATGGCATACCTTTATGGTTTCCAATATGGGTAAACGCGATATCTTCATTTTAGGAAGTGCGGACTACCACCCCCTCAAAGTGATTTGAATCGTTAATGAAATATGTGGTATGTATAAAGGATGGAGTAAATGATATTATATATGATATTATACTGGAATTATAATATACCTTTATATCATTATGATTTAATTCCATTAAATACGAAATAGAAATGAAAGTAGCGTTCATGCGTACGTACGACTTACCGTCTCCATGAACGGTGAATTTCATTTATTACCTCTAAATGTTACGTAATATTATGAATGAATGTATATAATGGATATATATTATATATATTATATCTAAATTATGAATATAATTCTGTATAAAATTGATATTTCACCACATGAACAACTTGTAATTATAAGAAGTTTATTTTTGACTCAAGTACCAAAGATCGACAAAATGACCGTTATTAACTTAAATAATTACATAATTTTCATAACATGGTAATAAGTGATATAAAATGAATAATGAACATGAAAAAAGTTCTTAAACAAGTATAAATTAACTTTAGTTTATTATTCAGGAGATTAAAGAACGATCGAGTCAAGTCGGACATGAGGTAAGAGAACTTCTTAACCCAATTTCCGTTCTTTGGGTTAATCTCCTACTTTCAAATTATGTCATGATATTATTATTTCCTATCTTGTATTTGTACTTTCTATATGTGTACTTATAGTGAATACACATAATAAATCTATTTTATTTAAAAAATTATCTTTGTAAGGAACTTCATCTCAATCTCCTTTCATTGAGCCATATTTAGTTTTATACACAACCTTCCTTTATACGGTGTATAAACCCCTTTGACTTTAACTTTTATTCAAAAGGAATATTTTTATATGAAGCATTTTTACTAAACGAAAAAAGGAATGTTTTTTCTTATGTATGCGACGACAATGACTTCTTCACCGCCGTGACTATTATTTGAGTTTCGGATTCCCCTACATGCCATAACTTTTTTTAAATGAAAAATAAATACCAAGTTTTAATTTTATTTTATTTTGGTATTGAAAATGGTTTTGATAATGTTTTTTTATATCAATGTGTTGTATTGATATCTTGTGATTGAAATGTGGAAATGTTATGTTTCTTTTATGCATGTTTTATGGGATACGATTATGATATGGTTTATGATATGTTTAAACCTATTCATATGAGGAATGCATTGGACTTAATAAGTGATGGGTGGAGCCCGATATAGCTCCTCGATGCATAGGCAGGTCTCATGAGACAAACTAGTGTCTTGGCACAAGGCCTTGAAAAAATCTTATTTGTAGTCTTGGAACGAGGCCTTGGCTACGTGGTTATGATAGTCTGGCATTATGCATTCCATCATTATGAAAGTGGTTATTGATATTTCATGTGATTATTTGACTAGTAGAATATCCATGTGAATAAGTAAATGACATTATTTCATTTTATTTTTTCCATATTATGTTGAAGTTCAAGTTTAAAAGGCTTTTATTTTAGTTATACATTGCCTTAAATGTTACTGTTTATTTATGAAATCTTCTGCTATATTGTTATCCTTACTGAGCATCTGAGCTCACCCCTTTCAATGTTTTAATTTTTCCAGGATGTGAAGAAGTATTTTATGAATGACCTGCAGGGATAGTTAGAAGGGGATATGAGTGTGGTCTATGGAGATCATGTTATTGTAGTTTTTCACTTTATGATGTAATGTAACTTTTATGAATGTATCTAGTGTTTCCAAGGCTACTAAACTAATCGGTATTTAGAGACTTGATCTTTTATGATCATTACAATGATACGTAATAATGCACCGACTCTGGGTAACTGGGGTCAGGGCATTACAAAAAGGTAATGAAAAAAACAACATTGAAGCCTAAAAATATCCTATAAAATCATGAGCTAGTAATATCCATCATGATATCAAACCTACTCTAGATAACCTAAAAAAAGTTTATATATATGTAGAGTAGACATAACAATATACTCTTTAGGATCCTCCCTGAAGCCTCTCGTGCAAAAGAAAAAGAAATAAAGATAAATAATGGTGAACGATAATGAAACTAACTCATCACCTAAATAGGTATACTTTGTTCCCAGACTCACCATGACTAGCTCTCACTAAGTATTGTATAAAAGATATAATATAATATAATAATGAAACATAAAGGGTACCCCTCTCCCGTTTTCCCACTGGTTTTCCACTTTTACCCAACATCGCACATCCTGAGCCATCCTCTCCAAAATAAGCCAGCCAAAAGACATCGGGAAATGCATCAAAACATGCACCTCATGTATCACATCATCACATCATCCAATACACATATCCATATATAGTAACTGAGTTGTTTTTGGAAGCCACCACAACCTGTATAACGTGTGTCATACATCAAGTATTATACCTCAATCCATCACATCCCATATACTGAGTAAGTGCCTCAATCCATCTCAATCTATACACATCATACCTATAACAATACTTTGGAAAGAATACCCAGAGATAAAAGTGTGTGAAATAACCACAATCCATCATAACCCTCTATATAAATATATGGGAAAACTAACTGTTGTGTATACCATCACATATAACTACAAAGAGAAGAGATTGGGGCCATAGGGGGTAGTCATTCATCCATCCTTCCACTGGAATATTGGGGAAAACACCTCCCAGATCCCACTGGGTATTAGTCTCCCTAACTGACATTGGTGGGGCAACATATGAAATCACATAATATACATGATATAATATATCTCACAACTACATTGTGGGAATAACCTAGTCCTAAGATCAACTACAGTTATCACCTCTTAGACACCTAGATTCCACTACTAGTGACTAGATATCATATAAATACACAAGAATTTAAAAGAGATATATTAGTTACTTATTTACTTTTTATCATTTACTTATATTAATTTATTTATTATCCATTAAATTAACTATTAACATTATTCCAAGATATATTCATTAACCACCATCATGATATCCATGCCCTCCGTACATAACCCAAACCATGTCCACAATTTCACAAGATAAACATCTATTCAGCATTTCCATTCCATCATTACCAACGCTATGGGTTAAGAATTATTTATTAATTATTAGCATTATTCCATAAACTAGGTACTCTAGGAAAACCATCCTAATCTACTACCAAGAAGAAACATGTGACCTAGCACAATTAGTTTCCTCCAATAGTGGATAAAGGAATGAAACTAAAACAAGAAACCCGACCATCATAAATTAAATAGATTCATAAGAGAGCATCCTATCTCTCAATATCACATCAACAGGTAAGCCCAGATTCAACCTGTTACACCATCTCTAGTGTCATCCCCAACACCTACATGAAAATCCCGATGTATCTCACTATCATAGGTTCAAACTACTACCACATCATCTAGGCCCCTACCTCATCACACCATCCATTATAGGCTCATTCATCCTCGACTCATAACACATTCAGGCCTCCCCACACCATATCACATTGTATAGTGAAGCTCACATCTAGAGCACATCACAAGACATCAAAAAGAAAATAGTCAGTAGGGAAATATAGGCCTTAAATAAAGTATACAACCTTCACACTTAAATGATATCTCAAAGTTCTAATAAGAAGGCACTCGACCTTCATTAGAAAATAGGAAACTTAGGCCCCAACAATTATCATTACCAAACAACCATTTTTTATTCCATCTTAAATAAAGAGATTAATTATTCACTTGTTCTAACTATGAGAAACCTAATTTATCAAGCTATAACAGGATATCAAAAGTTAAAAATGTTCTTAGAATTAAAACCACTCTCATTTTCATGCCTTTTATTAGTATCACCAAAAATTATTACCATGCTTCATATTCTTTATTGATTACATTAACAGATGAAAGATTGAATTTAATTAAGTATGTGGATTGAATAAATTTGATTATCATAAAATTACAAGAAACACTAGATAGAAGCATGACTATTATTTAATTATTCTTAATCCAATTAATTATCAATTAATTATGAATTTATGTTCTTTACCAATTCCCCATCAGGAACAATATTCTAATACATAGTGTAACCAAACATGCTAACAAGCATAACATAGGTATCAAACTATCTATAAAATCAAGAGTCAAACCACTATCATGATATAAATAAAATCAACATGAAATCACCAATTAATTAATTATTAATCCAATAAAACAATTATTAGGTTAATTCCATTTCCATACAAAGGGATAAACAATGATAACTTTACAATTTCTTTTAAATAAGAAGAGAATCAATGAATAACCTACCTCAAAGGTGTCAGTGTTCTTCACATGAGAATAGACCAATGTTGTAGATCCCAATCACTTCTCCTGCATGAATCTATATTACTCCATGGACATTGTGCCACAACCGCACCAACAAAAAACCAAGAAAACCTTATTTGTATGATGAAGAGAAATCACCATTATGTAGAAATAAGAAGCAAGACGATCCACATTAAAGAACCACAATAAAAGAGGTAGAAAGTACCTCAAATCACCATGGATCAAAGATAAGAAGATGAGAATTGATCCCTATTGAAGGAATCAAAAAACGCTTGGAGGGAGGGTCATTATACACTTGGAAATCGAGAAAAGGGATGTATGTTTGAGGAAAACACGAGGCACTGTAGATTTTAAAGGCTCACTGCATAGAGGATATACATGGTTTGAAACCCTTTCACATCATGAAAATATTGTGTTTTAGATCTTGCTAAAAAACATATCGACTTGAACCAATTAATCTTGAATATTTACACATCATTTAGTATCCCATTAACCAACCTCAAAAAAGTTGTGAACAACATTCAATCCATAAATGGGTGCTCACCCATGTCATGAATTGTGAATTCATGATGTGAAACATTTACACATCATGAATTCCCCTTGCTCCAAGATTTTAGCAGTCGAATGCCTCCAAACCCCCTCCAAGACTCCTTCAAGCACAACATGCTTTGGAAACCTTCTAAGGGTCAAACTACACAGATTCAAGGCATTCCATTAGATACCTCTCAAACAATTATCATCCTCAAGAATCCAAAACCCAACCTAGATAAAACAAAATGGGGTTATCCAAATAGACACCCCATGAGGTACCTCTCAAGTATCTCTCCATCACAGGAGCTCAACCACCTCATCATAGGAACAATGTGGAACCACGCAGCAACAACAAAAAGATCCTAAAAACTCTTCCAAGGTAGATACCTATAAAAAGAGAGTAAATACATAATAATAAATAAGAGGAAACCAACTCATAAACTTGAAAAGGTCAACATAAAAAAGAGAACAATTCTACAAGAGAATATCTAAACATTAAACAGATTGGGGTACTGAGTATGAATCTGTAACTCATGTTCGTAGGTACTCTCTTCCACACCATCATTCCACCATAAGACATAAACCAAGGGAATATAATGACCACAAAACACATTCTACTATTATTCATGTATCTACATTGGCCTCTCCTTGAAGTTCACATCATCATCAATATCAATCTCACCCCAATTGATGCCATGAGTGTTATAATGAAGATAAAAATGAAGCTTCTATACAAGAAAAACATCATGTATCTGACTCATCTATGGGGGAAGTGATATTTGATATGACACAACTCCAATATGACCCAAAACCTTGAAAGGCCCAACAAACCGAGGAGAAATATTACTCCCATGACCAAACCTTCACTTACCATGATAATGAGTCACCTTCAAGAACATGTGATATCCAATTTTGAACTCCATAGTTATCCTCATATGATCAATATAGGGTTTCTAACAACCCTACACTACATTCATCCTCTCATGAATTACCTGTACCATCCCTATCATATTATGCTCTAGTTTAGGCTTGATAATTGCTACCTCTTTGACTCTGGTCCAGTACAATGGAGAATGAAAAGGTTGGACATATAAATCTAAAAATAGTTCCATACAAATGGTGTAGTGGAAACTATTATTTTAAGAACAATCAAAAAAGGGTAGGTGCCTCATCTACAAACCTCCAAAATAAAGGACAGAAGTGCACAACATGTCTTCAATAGTCTGGATGTTAGGATCTATTTGACCATACTTCTAGGGATGAAAAATAGTGTTAAGTCATAACTAGGATCCAAAATCATTCTAGATACCTCTCCAAACCCTAGAGGTAAAAATGAGTATCTTGATAAGAAATGATCATCCTCAATACTCCATGGAATCACAACACCTCCTCCAGATACTGCCTTAAGAAAACCTCCAATGAGCTTGACTCCTTGAACACTATAAAGTGGTATGATTTCATAAAATGATCCAATTAAACCCATATAGAATCATAACATCCTTTATATTAAGGTAATCTGATAATGAAGTCCATCAAGATGTACTCCCACTTCCTCTGGGGAATATCTAATGGTTAGTGTAAACCACTAGGAACAAAATTCATGAACTTTTCATTATGGAAGACCAAAAATCAAGAAATAAACTTTGAAACCACGCGCTTCAACCCAAGCCACCAAAAATGACCTCTCATGGATCGATATATATTTTTCACATTGGGATATACCGCAAAAGGCAAGATATGGAACTCATAGGCATCAACAAAAACAAATCAGTCTCACCAAACCACTACCTCATAATCTCTCAACTGATACTCCTCTACCTACTGCACCAAATATGACCGCACCATCATTTAGAAAAGAAAATATTTGCGTCCAACCTATCCCATACCTATATGCATCACTCATAGTTATTCCATTGCTCTCTAGGAATCTCCATATTCACGCATGACATCACTATGTGACTTATAGCTCAGTGCATCAGACACAACATTTCACTTTCCTGGAATATATGAAATCTAAAATTCATAATTATACAATAATTCCATCCACCTACTCTAATTAAAGTTCAATTCATACTGGGAGAAGACATAACTTAGATTCTAATTGTCAGTAAAAACTAAAAGACACTCATCGATGAGGTAATGTCACCACAAATTCAATGTAAACACAACCTCTTCCATCTCAAGATCATCAGTGGAATAATTAATCTCATGGGGATGTTACTAATAAGACCCATAATAAATAACTTATATTTGATACATAAAAACATATCCCAATAAAAGATGAAAATAATCATAGAAAACCTCGATCTGAACTACTTCTACTAGAAAACAAAGGATTTGAGTGATGACCAATTTCTCCTTCAAGTAATCAAAAGATACTTGACACTGGTTAGTGCACAAGAAAACCTGATCTTTCCGAGTCAAGGCTATCAAAGGAGTCACAACTCAAGATAAATTAGATACAAACCTCTTGTAATAGCCTATAAGACCAATGAAACTCTGCAACTCTACCACTATATTGGTGGATTCTTCAAAACAACCTCCTCTATATTTGAAGGTTCTATAGCTAGTCCTCGAAGGGATACCACATACCCCAAGAAAAATACTACATGATCCCAAAAACCACACTTTCACAAAATACCAAATAGATTCTCATGATGAAGAAATCCTAAAATGGCATGGAGATGCTCTACATGTGTCATAAACCCTTCCCTCCAAAGATACCCCTTCTGGGCTAAAATGAATGAATGGAGACAATGACCCCTGAGTCCCACCACCAGTAGGACCTGGGGTGGCGACTAGCACAAAGGGTATACAATATCAAAAAATGGGAGGAATTTCAATTTTTATAAAAATAGGATCGGGTGATAATATGGTTCATCCCAAAATAAATCCAAGATACATATATAAAAGAAAAACCAAAATCCATCCCACATGCATGTTATAAATAAAACTGTTACAAGTAAAATAAAAAGTCCAAGTAAAGTACCACAATGATGATAAATGATGACACAACAACTATCCCAAATCTTGATCTAGTAACATCCATCACGGTCCACATAATCCTCTTAGAAACCTAAAAACAATTTTATATACGTAGGGGGAGAATACAAGTATACTCAGTAAGAAAAACCTAAGTCTCTCATGAAAAAGTGAAAGAGAGCATACTAATTCCCCTATGAGAAAATAGTAGAACCAAAAAACACCTAATAGGTATACTAATCATCCTAGTACTCACCAAGGCATGCTCACCAAATAACGCAAGTCAAGTAAAGTAATATAATAAGAACATCGCTGATCTGGATACCCCGCACCACTTCCCACTAGTTTAGCCTCTCTTGACTAATGGAAAATGTCCTTGCACTCCCACATCATCCAACAGAACCACGTCACAACTTGATCACACACACCTGGGCCCCACAGCCACACATCATCCCATTTCCTAGGCCACGAGCCACATCACATCATGATCACATACATATGGGCTAAAAAACACATCACATGTCACCTGTAGACACCTGGGCCACCAACCACATCACATCCCACCCACAAACACTTAGGCCGAAAACCACACCTCATCCTGAACACACTTGGGAAATCACAACACATCTCACCCCAAAGACACATAGGAAAGCACAGCTCACCCATACACACCTGGTCCTCACAAACCACAACCTTCCCTAAGAATATTGGGCTATAACCACCTAAAAGAGGGATCAGGGAAGAGTTGGTGGCCAACCATCCCTACTCCCACCAAGATTTTTGGTAAATACACCCTCCCCCATGATGATGGGGGTGTTCGACACACAGTTCTCAACTAGGGTGAGGTGAATATAGAAATTACAAGGGAAAAATACAAGTATATACATATATGATAACAAACACTCAAACCTAACCTATGGGTTATCAACAAAAAACCAGATCACAACACATCCAACTTTGATGCTACCCTTAAATTCACAACACTAAACATCCAGACACAACCTCCTTTTAATTTCCATCCAACTTAATTAACCATTACAATTATTTATTCACAACTAATTTATTCATTATATTAACCAAACCAACCCAAGATATTTCCAAACATTATTAACTAATTATTTATTCATTTATTCCACTACTATCCAAGAAACTACCAAGAACAGAACACAATAATAAACACACAAATACATCACTGTACATCTCGATCATAGCCCCACTTCACAACACTTATCATCCATTCCAAAATCAATAAATATCTCAACCTAAGATTCCATTACATGGTCATGTTGATTTATCATCTACAAGTCCATCCACTACACAGCCCAAACCAACCCACAACACATACATGTGCTTCACAAACGTACCACATGACAAACCAGAGCATATCCACACATCACAACATAGCCACTTCACATTCCATACATCCCACACACACAACCACAACTATCCCACACAACACATCACCCCACACACCAAATCATAACACAATTACATATTTAATGAGTCATCCCTTATTTAATTCCACTTGTTAATTCAAGGGTTTTCACAGAAATTGGGTTATCCTAGGGTATTCATTTATTATCTAAGTATATGTCATTTAAAAATATACATATATAAGTGTTAAATAGGAATAAACTAACATAAAACTTGTTCAATGAACAACCAAGTACCTCCAACTACCATGATTTTCAATGGGTCATTTATCCCATATAATTCGCAAAATCACAATAACATCTAAGCAAGAAAAACATACGCATTAGACCCCTCTAACTATTTCAATTCATTTACTCGATTCTTATCTTTGATTAGTGTGAAACAACTATGATCCATAGGAAAAAAGTAGATCCCTCTCACATGATTCACAATCAAAGATAAACAAAGGAAAAACCTACCTTGTATAATATTTTCAACTCATCTGTGCACCACGGGGTGAAGAAGAATGCCTGCAAGTGACAAACGCACCACTATGAATGCAGATCAACCTATTACACACCAAAAGATTATCAAAATGATTCCCAAACATCCAAATCAAGACAAATCATACCACGACAGTGAATCCTAGGGAAATAACAAGAGGAAATGAATGATAAAGAGGAGAAAACTTACCACAAATCGATCATGGATCACCAATGGGAAACCACTTGGATTGATAGATCAAGGAGGGAGGAGTAGGGATCGAAGGACTCCTTAGGGTGACTATTGTTTGTATGGAATGAGAGGAAAAATAAAACATGACTGATTGAATAATGGTTTGGCCAAAAATAATTATTAAAACTTTGCATGATCGAGGAATTACATGACGTGTAATACCCTATCCCGTCATGTAATACTCGGGGTTAGGTTTCTATTGAAAAACACACAGTGTCTTGATTTTATTTTAATTTTCAAACCCCAAAATATCACATGCTATGAAACTCTTCTTCACATGTGTAAAATATCTAAACGTCCTGAAAAATCCAAGACAAGCCGTGAAATATAGTTTCACGTCTTGTGACATGATTACATGATGTGAATCACCCTACTTCGAGCTTTAGCAACCAAACCTCTCCAAACTTCTTCCAAGCCTCCTCCGAACATTTCCAATGACAAAACCCCGCAAAGTAATAGAATGGAAGGTCACATACCATTACATTAGATACCTCTCAAATGATTCTCTCCCTTGAGAATATAGAACCAAGCCTAAAAGAAAGAGGGGTCCAAATAACCACCCTGCGAGATAGCTCTCAAGGATCTTGCTAAACTTGAAATGATGCTAACAAACAAACACATTAACATTCAATGATAAACCACCCTGTGTTGTTTGGAAGATGGAGTGAAAAACCCCACATCTAAGAACACCTCCTCTAATAGATGCTACCCAATGAAAAAACGACACAACACACAAGCACAACAACCACACTATCCAAACATTTAAATCTAGGAATTCTATCCTCCATGTCATGAGACTATCCACTCTCAGCAGCAATGACTCACCCACACAGGTTTAATCACATCACAGTTAGTGCTTCTAAATTAGGAATTTGGTCATCCCCTTTTCATATGTTAGGAATTTAGCACACATTGCACCACACACATCTCAACCCAAAGGGAAAACAACTCATTTCATAAAACAAGGTTCAAACATTACATTTCAAAACAAAATAGAACAAGGCAAACTCAAAACAACTCTGAGTACTGGGCACACATCTGCATTTCCTACTTCCAAGTACTCTCCTCTAGGACACCATGCCTCCACAACACATGAACCAAATAAATGGTCCATCCATGAAACACCTTCCCCCGATGATCTTGGATCTCTACTGGTTGTTCTACATATGCCATGTCATCCTCGATATACAAATATCCCCATTCAAGGATATGGGAGTCATCGTGAAGATACCGTTGAAGTTGATAGATGTGTAAGACATCATGGATCCTCTCCAAATACAGTGGTAACACCAACTGGTATGCTACCTCACCAACTCTCCCCAACACCTCAAAGATGCCAATGAACCTGGGATAAATTTTACTCCCTCTACCAAACCTCTGCTTCCCTTGTCGAGGGGAAACCTTCAAAAACATGTGGTCCCCAACCTCAAACTCCAAGGGCCTACTTATGAGATCAACACAAAAATTATTCCGGTCTTGTAATTATTTTATCCTCTCAAAAAATGAGATAAAACTTATCTGTCATGATTTGAACTACCTCAGGACCAAGAAAGTTGTCTCCCCAACCTCCATCCATCACAATAGATAACAAAATGATCTTTCGTACAAAGCTTCAAATAGATCCATGCCAAAAAAAGAGTGATAGATTTTATTATAATAAAAATATACCAAGGGTAAGTATCACATCCAAGATCCCCCAAAGTCCAAGACATAAGCTCACAACATATCTTCTAGCATTAGGATAGTTCATTCTATCTACCCATCAATCTGAGGGTGGAAGGAAGTAAAGAGGCATAATTGGGGGCAAAAGCATGTTGTAATCCTATCTAGACTCACGAGGTAAAACATGCATCTCGATATGAGATAATGGATCTCAAAAATCCATGAAAATACACCACCTCATCCATATACCTCTTAGCCAAAGCATCCACTACGCCCAAATCCTTGATCGCTAAGAAGTGATTTGATTTCATCAACCAATCCAATATCACCCAGATAGAATAATAGCCACCCTGAGCTCTGGGTGAACCTGTGATGAAATCTATTGATAGGTTATCCCACTTCCACTAGACAACATCCATGGGACACAACAGACCACCAGGAACATGGTGCTCAGCCTTCACCTGCTGGAAAACTAAGCACCTTACCAAAACTCTACTACTACCCGTTTCATCTCGGGCCTCCAAAACTACATCTTCAATCCAAGATACCTCTTAGAAACTCTTGGGTGTACTACTAAAGGTGATATATGAAACTCATGAAGGACAGAATCATGCACCACTACCAGAAAATATACTTTCCGTGGAACAAAATCTGGTTCCAACCATCCCTCTAAAGCATCACTATGGACAACATGATCACGCAACACATCTGCCTCTACGTCTCCCCACTAAGACTTCTACACCTTCCACATTAGAGAAGACTACACAGTCATCTGAAAAAATATCCCATACCACCTTCCAATCTATCATCTAAGTGTAAGGATTACAACTCCTCCTCACCTTCCAAGCATCTACAAATTCTCAAACAACCTTATTTTGTGACTTCCTACTCAAAGCATCGACCGGAATATTTCCTTCTCTTAAGGTGTAGAAGATATAAAAATCATATTCCCGAAGAAACTCCATCCAAATTCACCGCCACAAGTTCAGATCTCAAAAGGAAAAGATATACCTCATACTCATATGATCTTTGAAGACCACAAAGTGCTTCCCAATGAGGTAATACCACCACAACTTCAATGAAAAAATGACCACAACTTTCTATCAATAATGGGTTGAATAATTATGCTTGTGGGGACATAACTACCTAGACCCATAAGATATTACAACTCATTATAGCATCAAGATGCATCCCAAGACTAGACGGAAAGCATCAAAAAACACCTCAAACATCACCCCTTCCTCTGGGAACTAGAGAATTGAAGCACTAACCAACTTCCCCTTCATATATCCAAACAATGCCTAAAACTACTCACTCTACACAAAATCTTGTTACTTCCTAGTCAGAGTTGTCAAAAGAGCTGAAATTCGAGAGAAATAAGTTAAAAACCTCTGATATTAGACCACGAGACTAAGAAAACTGTGAACCTATGCCACGTTCTTGGGTTCCACCCAAGAAACAACTCGTTCGACTTTCAACAGGCCCACTACCATGCCCTTCTGTGACACCACATTCCTGAGGAAATTCACCTCTCATGTTCAGAACTTAAACTTGGACAACTTTCCATAGAGCTGGTGGCATTATAGACCCTAAAAGAGTCCTGAGATGATCTACATGTTCCTACTATAACTTCAAATAGATCAATATGTAATTGACGAACATGATTAAAAAATGGTCCAGGAACTCATGGAAAATAAATTTCATAATCCCCATGAACATGGATGGTGCATTTTTAACACCAAATGACATGACTACACACTCAAAGTGCCCATACCTGCACCTGAAAGAAGTCTTCAGGATATAACCCTCCTTCACCCTCAAATGGTGGTATCCAGATCATAGAAAGATATTAAAAAACCAACTTGCCCCTCTCAGCTAGTTGAAAAGATCATCTATCCTTAGAAGAGGGTAAAAGTTCTTAACCTTCACCAAATTCAACCTTTGGTAGTCTATGCACAACTTTATACCACCATCTGCATTCTTTTCAAACAATACTGGATCACCCCACGATGACACACTAGGCTGGATAAATCAATTATTCATCAGATCATCTATCTGAATCCTCAACTCCCAAAACTCATAAGGTGTCATCTGATAAGGATCCATCAAAATTAAAGAAGCACCAGGCTGTAGGTCTATCTCGAACTCAACATCATGTTGAGGGGGTAGAATCACAACCTCCATGAAAAAAACACATAGGAACTCACCAATAACCCTAGAAACTCCCAAAATCTCTATTTATATCCCTAGGGAATGGGCTAGAGCGGGTACAACAAAGGAGTGAGAAGATCCTGAATGAAACAAATCACAATCAAGGGTGATAAAAAAACTGATAATACCTATAACAATCTCTGGTCCTACCAAAAATACTGCCTCTGCAACTTGAAACTAACCAAGCCCAGCTCCTCTCCCCCTCTACTAATGACTGCCTCCATAACCACACCCAGGTCAAGGCCCCTGAGGGATATCCTAAGGTCATCCCCTACCTGCTCCATCTCCCCTAAGTGGAGCATGATCCGGCTATCCCTACTATTGAAATGGACTAACTGGTAACTACTACTGAGGCTAGTGATAAACCTGTAGGACCCCGGGACACCCTGAGAGGGGAGGGGTGAATCAGGGTGTCAACTTTTCTTTTAAATTTGATGGATCTTATTCCCACGTTGGTAGGAACTAGTCAATCCTGTATGATGGATATGATCAGAAATCAAACATTCACATGCAAAGAGATGACACATCACTTTTTTACTTGGTTCACCACTAAGGGCTACGTCCAAGGATCATATGTCGACAGATTGTCGGTCGTACCTAATTCCACTAATTTTCAAGAGTTGTGGATTACAAAGGTTTGGGAACAGTCACTCTCTCCTAGGCTCACTGCTTTTACAAATGTTCAGAGATAACCCAATGTGTCCCTCAGGTAACTCCTGTTGACTCCCCCTAGCTCACTGCCTTTGGTGAAGTCTCAGTCAGTTTATAGACGTGAGGGTCTCTTCAATAGATTTGCATTTAAGTCTTTGAATCTACTTATCACGAGACTCTGCTTGCATCGAAGTCTGGAAATGATGCACTTGTACGCACTGAACCACTGAACCGGATAACCAGAACATGCAAACAAGTTTCACTGAAAATTTCGTGCAACACCAACCTTTTCGCATAAGGCCTTCCTATTGTCCACAATATTTCCTTTTAGTTTGGAAAAATATTTCACGCAAAAACAACCTTTTTCACGCAACCGAATCTTTGACTTTCCGCCTCAATTTTTACGCGCAACTCTGCCTTTTTCACGCAGCCTAGAATTTTTCACACAGCTCATATTTTTCATGCAAACAGGAATATTTCGCGCAACACAAAATATTTTGCGCAACCTGGAATTTTTCGCATAACTATAAATTTTTCGTGGAAACCCCTTTACGTGAACTTTTTACGTGCATCAGAACTCGGATCTTCTCTAAGTCTTTAACTGTACAGAATAAGGGGGGTCTTGGCTTATTTATAGGCTTCTCAGACCCCCCACGTGAAAACCCCCTTTGGTGCGAAAAACCTCTCATTTGGAAATTAATATTTCGCATAGGTATTGTTTTTCACACACATCTCCAGATTTTTCGTGTAGCCCATGAATTTTCCATTTTTCAACGTTCTGATTCTAAAACACTATTTACGCGAAAAATATCGCTCCACTATTTCACGCACTGCGCTATTTTTCGCACACAACCCAAATATTTCATGCAAATCCCACCTTTTTTGCACACCACTTCCTCTTTGCACGCACCTCCTTTTACCAACAATCCATGTTTTCATTTTCTGATTTTGAGGCCCAAAAATTTAGCGAACACTGGGAAAAACGCCACCTTCAATACTATTGTCTGCTTGAACTGTATGATCACTTTATTGGAACACATTCTGAACTTCCACTAAGGATTGACAACAAACACAAACCATACTCCAATTCATGCATAGACTGACCATGGTTCCAACAATCTCCCCCTTTGGGTTTGTTGGACATCATTAAATAAATTCAATAGAGCACCAGTTATATGCCAACTACAAACGCAAGAATCAACTCAGCCAACACTCTAAGTCTACGTGAGAAATACTCGGTGTAGAAAACAAGAGAGGAAGCTAGAATTGGGTTCCTGTGTTTTGGAATTCTCAATGACGCCCAAGTAATTCTTTTACAGTGTCACAGAAGCATTACATGTCCTATGTATTCATTCTCATCCTTCTCATCCTATCACCGACACTAAATTCTCACCATGTCACAGAAGCATTAAATTTCCATGACATGCCTGAACATCTGAATTTATTCCTTTCTCCACCATTGACAATAAACCCAAAGACCGACAATTGTTCATTGTTCTATGAAAAACACACCCCCTGGATAGTATCTCCACTACAAAACTGCATCACATCCATAAACAGATTAAAAGCAGTTAACATAACTGGGGAGAGGGGTATTTCGTAACCTCCTTATGCACTGGGAGGTGGATAAAAACCAAGGTTCAACCGATGCTTTTCGAACACAGCCGTGAACAATGGCTTGGTCAGGATATCAGCCACTTGCTCATCATTTCCCACATGATCCATTCTAATCATGCCTTTCTCAAATTTTTCTTTGATAAAGTGATACCTGATTTAAATATGTTTTGTATGAGAATACTGAACATGATTCTTCATAAGATCAATGGAACTCTTGTTATCACAGTAAATTACCATTGGTTGCTTCACCTCATCACCAATATCTGTTAGTTGTTGCTTCATCCATAGTAGTTGAGTACATGCCTTTGTGGCGGAGATATACTCAGCTTCAACAGTACTAAGAGAAGTAATTTCTTGTTTCTTTCTCAACCAGCCAATACATTTATTCCCAATATAGAATGCTCCACCACTGGTGGACTTTCTGTCACCAGCCCAGTCAGCATCAGAAAACGCTGATAATTCACTATCCCTGCCTGCAGAAAAGTATAAACTAAATTTATGAGTAACTTGAATGTACCTCATGATTCTTTTTACTGCCGCCATATGTTCCTCCTTTGGATTACTCTGAAAGAGGTCCACTAGACATGTTGCAAAGACAATATCTGGACGTGTCGCTGTCAAGTACAGTAAGATTCCAATAATTCTTCTATACATTGTGGGATCTACAGAGGTCCCATCCTCATGCTTTCCAAGTTTGGTTCCAACTATAATCGGAGTTGACATTGGTTTGGAATATTTCATATTAAACTTCTTCAGTAGCTTTATTGCATAATTTTCCTGAGAAATGAAAGTGTAACCCTTCTTTTGAATCACCTGTATCCCCAAGAAATATGTGAGCTCCCCAATCATAGACATTTCAAATTCTGATTTCATATGATTGGAAAATTCATCCACTTATTTATGACTGCTTTCACCAAATATAATGTCATCAATGTAGACTAGAACCATGAACAGATCTTTTGGAGAATTCTTCACATATAGATTGTGATCTACTCCTCTTTTTAATTCTATCTTCTTGAGATAAGAGTCCAGCCGGGAATACCATGCTCATGGTGCCTTCTTCAAACCATATAGAGATTTCTTTAGTTTACAAACCTTTGTTTCATTAGTACCAAGAATAAAACCCAATGGTTGTTCAATGTAGACTTATTCTTTGAGTACACCATTCAAAAAATCTATCTTAACATCCATTTGATATACTTTATATCCTCTTTGGAGTTCCATGGTAAGGAAGATCCTGATTGACTCTAGTCTAGCCACTGGAGAAAAGGTTTCTTCAACATCAACAGCTTCAATATGAGAGTATCCTTTACATACCAGTCGTGCCTTGTTTCTAATAACACTTCCATGCTCATAAAACTTGTTCTTGAAGATCCATTTTGTACCAATCACATTGTGATCTTTGGGTCACTGGACATGATCCCATGTCTGATTCTTGTCAATCTAATCTAACTCTTCATTCATGACTTTCACCCATGATTTATCCTTTGATGCTTCTTCAAATGAGGATGGCTCCACAACTAAAAGAAATGAAGATTGTGTGTTATTCCTCATCCTCATTGTTTGTGTGGGTGAACTCCTGTCCCCAATTATGTTAGATGGATCAATCTCAGCTCTTCGATTTCTCCTGTGGGGTTCAGTTGCATTCTCTCCAGCCAAGGTTTCCTCTTATGATTCTTCTTCTTAGTCAACATCATGTTGTGACTGCTGAGTGTTTTGTCCACCTTCATCTATTACTATATTTATATTTACTCCATGTTCATTTTCTTCCCCACATTCTATCACATCAGAATATGAAATCCGTGAAGCATTTGTGGTTTTATCTTAAATGATCTTAACATCACTTCTTTCCACAATCCTTCCTAATCACTTGTTGAAACACCTGTAGTCTTTTCTATTCATTGAGTATCAAAGGAAAATTCCTTCATCTGCATTGTCACCATACTTCCCTTGATTTCCTTTTTTGTTCTTAATGAAGAATTTACTCCAAAAACACAAAATTATTTCAAAGAGGGCTTCCTTCCATACCAAAATTCATATGGTGTATTCATATCACCCATAAAAGTCATGCTTGATTTTGAATATACACTGCAACTTGAACAGCATATTTCCAGTAATGTCGTGGAATAAGACTCTCAATCAGCATAGTTCGTGCCATGTTGTTCACCTATCGATTCCTATGTTCAACAACTCCATTTTGTTGTGGAGTTTTCATAGTAGATACCTCATGTTGTATCCCATGATTCTCCAAGTAATTTTCAAATTCAATGGACGTGTATTCCCCTCCATTGTTAGATCGCAACACTTTGATTGTTCGTCCAGTATCATTCTTGGCGATTCGCCAATATGTTATCATGCAGTCAAGAACTTCTCGTTTCCTGTGAATGACCATTACACATGCCATTCTACTATAAACATCTATGAAAAGGACAAAGTGCCTTTCTCCATGAGTTCCAACAACATTTATCGGCCTGCATACATCTGTATGAATTAGAACAAGAAGATGATATGCCTTTTTCTTCTTTGGCCGATATGAATTGTAGACCAGCTTCCCATGAATGCAAGCGTTAAAAGACTTTTCACGCTCACGATTCAGGTTGGGAATGTCCACGAAAATCCTTAGTTTTGATATTTTATCCATGTCTTGTTGATTGATGTGTCCCAGTCTCCGATGCCACAAATTTTTTTCTTCTTCAACAGTCATGAAACAAAAAATTTCTTTACTATCAACCTGATACAAGTTGCCTTCTATTATGAATCCTTTCATAAGTGAATTTCCTATCTTTCCTTTGATAGTACAACCTTTCTGATTAAAAGTAACTATAAGTCCAGAGTCACAGAGTTGAATCACACTGAGAAGATTATGATGTAGGCCATCTACATAAAGGACTTCAGTCTTATTTATCTCTCCATTAGCTAATTTAGTACTTCCACTGCCTTTGATTTTCAGAGCTCCATCATTACCAAATCGTACTGTACCATCAACCTTCTTTTTGATATTCATTAATAGGAAAACATTACCTGTCATATGAGATGAACAACCACTATCCAAAATCTAGGTACTGTTGCTTTTTTTAGCTTTGAGGGCCACCTCTGAAAGGTTGGATTTCTCGATCTTCTTCTTTTCTTTCCAAGAGATATTGTATTGCGTATAAGATATTGATGGACTTATAATTATTTATTCCATATAATCAGATTCTTCATACCCATAATCTTCTTCTAGAGGAGAAAACCTGTTTGTGAGATCAACACCATCAGGAGGGTGGATATTGACCCGTCTCTGAGAGTTGTATGAATCTATCCTATCAAATCTCTGCCTACAATACATATCTTTATGGCCAAAGTTAAAACAATGAAAAAAGTATCCATAAAAACTATTTCTTCTGTAAGATGGAGGATATGAATTTAGTCTCCTTTGTTGATGTCCCAGATCTTCCCCATTCAAGTATCTCCTTGCCTCTTCGCAATATGACATGGTATGGCTCAGATAGCCATAGAACTGACACTTCATGAGAGGAAATGTCTTCTCACTTGAATTTATCCTCATGCCTTCTTCCTTGGGAGAATAGTTGGACTGCCTGTCGTTTATAAAAGTTTAAGGATAATTTTCAGTTCTTATTTTAGTTTGTATTGAGGGTTTTTTTTTCAGCACATCAGGAAATGTTTCAACAAGTACAACTTTTATCTTGTCTTTCTTTTGGATCTATTCACTTCCAGCAGTTGATGTCTCATCTTCACATCCAATTCCACTCTTTCCCATGAAATCAGGTCTTTGATCACTCAATATTTTTCCAACCCCATCTAAACCAAACTTGGCTCTTTCCAGTAATTCTGCATATGAGAATCTTCCAAAATGAATTTTCTTCTTACACTCATTTGCGGTTGATTGACATTCAATTTTACTCCTAAGAGTAACAAATTCTTCCTCAAGACCCTCAAATATCTTGGAAATCTGTTCCAGTCTAGATGAAAGGTCATTTATGACCTTTGCTTATTCTTCAATTCTAAGCAATAGTTCCACAACATCATCTGTGCTTTCAAGGATTGAAGACTGAACTCTCACTAGTTATTCTAGTCGTTAAATTTCTACTTCAAGCTCATCAACGTATTCTGATGATTCTTCCACGATTTACTTCCACTTATTGCATCTCTTACATTTATTCTAAAGCTTGGAAAAGGAATCCTTAATTTGAATCTTGGGATCAAAATTAGGAGTAATCTAATTATCTCTACCTTTATTGATCGAGGGTTATGACATTTCAATGGTAGCCATCATGGAAGTATGGTTTCCTGTTTTAAATGCTGGTTCTTCTTCTTCACAAAATTCAATATCATCATCATCATCTTCTTCATAGAAAAAACTCTTCTTCTATATTTTACTTCTAGATTTTAAGTCTCCCTTTTTGAAAAACCTTTTTTGAGGCTTCTCGATTTCTTCTGCTTCGCTCTCATCATCATCATCAAACTTTCTTTGGAACTGAGAGGCAATGTGACCAACTATTCCACACAAAAAAACATGTCAGAGGTAGCTTACCTTTAAATTTATCTTTTCCCTTCTTCAGCTTCTTGGCGATGATAGAAAGAATTTATTTTTCCTAATCATCTTCACCACTACTATGTTCTGAAATTTTCTATTTTTCCATGGATTTGAATTCCATTTCCTTGCTTATACGAGTCATGGAATCTTCGGGTTTGACTCTTATCTCATATTCTACTAGATTACTTAACATATCATCCAGAAATAGTTTAGATAGATCTATTTCTTCAAGGGATGACACCTTTTCATTGTACATAGGAGGAATTCTTCTCAAGATTTTATTTATGATATCAATGTCTTTGATTTCCTCTCCAAGACCTCGAATTGCTCTTACTACTTCAGTAATTCGATTGAAGAATAAATCTGCATTCTCATTAGGATGCATCTTTAGATTGTCAAACCTGTTGTGTAAGACTTGAAGTTTTTCCTCCTTCACTTTGTTGTCTCCTTCATAAATGTTTTCAAGTTTATCCCACATAGACTTTACTGAGGTGAAACTCATCACCATTAGATAGATCAGATCTAAAAGAGCCATAGTGATAGCATTCTGAGCTTTAGCATCCGCGTCAAAAACTTTCCTATTTGTATCAGTCATAACAAGCCCTGTTGGATCAGAAACTTGTATTCCTTGCATAGTATCAAGGAGGACTTCCATTCCAAGGGATCTTAAATGAGATTTCATTCTGTTCTTCCAAATCTGAAAATTACTTCCATCGAAGAGAGGTATTCCCCTAGCATTGACTACATTCTTCATGACGACGAAGGACAAATCTAACACCAGCAAACTTTATCATCTGATACAACTTATAGGACCTCGGGACACCCTAAGAGGGGAGGGGTGAATCAGGGTGTCAACTTTTCTTTTAAATTTGATGGATCTTATTCCCACGTTGGTAGGAACTAGTCAAACCTGTATGATGGATATGATCCGAAATCAAACATTCACATGTAAAGAGATGAAACATCACTTTTTACTTGGTTCACCACTAAGGGCTACATTCAAGGAGCATATGCCGATAGGTTGTCGGTCATACCTAATTCCACTACTTTTCACAATTTGTGGATTAAAAAGGTTTGGGAACAGTCACTCTCTCCCAGGCTCACTGACTTTACAAATGTTTAGGGATAGCCCACTACGTCCCTCAGGTCACTTACGTTGACTCCCCCTGGATCACTACCTTTGGTGAAGTCCCAACTAGTTTATAGACGTGAGGGTCAATTCAATAGATTTTCATTGAAGTCTTTGCCTCTACTTAGCACAAGACTCTGCTTGCATCGAAGTCCAGAAATGATGCACTTGTACGCATTGAACCACTAAACCGGATAACCAGAACGTGAAAACAAGTTTCACTAAAAATTTCGTGCAACACCAACCCTTTTCGCGCAAGGCCTTCCTATTGCGCACAATATTTACTTTGCGTGTGGAAAAATATTTTGCGCAACAACACCCTTTTTCGTGCAACTGAATCTTTGACATTCCGCCTCAATTTTTACGCGCAACTCTGCCTTTTTCATGCAACTTAGAATTTTTCGCGTAGTTTGGATTTTTCACGCAAACCTTAATATTTCTCACAACACAGAATATTTCACGCAACCTGTAATTTTTCGCGTAACTCTGAATTTTTCGTGAAAACCCCTTTACGCAAACCTTTTGCATGCATCAGACCTCAGATCTTCTCTAAGTCTTCAATTGTATGGAATGAGGGGGGTCATCACTTATTTATAGGCATATCAGACCCCCGCGCGTAAAACCCCTTGTGGCGCAAAAAACCTCTCATCTGGTGCGTAATATTTCACACAGGTATCATTTTTCGTGCACATATCCAGATTTTTTGTGCAGCCCACACCTTTTCCATTTTTCAACGTTCTGATTCTGAAACACTATTTGTGAAAAAAACATCACTCCATTATTTCACGCACTATGCTGTTTTTCACGCACAACCCAAATATTTCGCGCAAAGCCCACATTTTTCTCGGACCACTTCTTCTTAGAGAACACCTACTTTTACCAAAAATACATGTTTTCATTTTCCGATTTGAGGCCCAAAAATTTGGCGAACACTGGGAAACAATGCCACCTTCAATACTATTGTCTGCTTGAACTGTATGATCACTTTACTGGAACACATTCTGAACTTCCACTTAGGATTGACAACAAACACAAACCATACTCTAATTCATGCATAGACTTACTGTGGTTCCAAAAGAACCTTCCCACCTCCCCCATACTGAGCATGAAAAGATGTTGGACACTAATTATAATGATGGTCATGGACTCCATAGAGGAAACAACTCATCCCCAAGCCTATAAAAAAAGAACAAGGACCAAATGGTCAAAAAGGAAGCTTCTAGGGTCAACTACATACTGGTCGAAACCTCGAAGGTCCTGGCGCCTGATACCTGCCACTGGTAACCCTTCTTCTCGAAGAACCATGATGGATCCCCTCTTTTTGTAAACATCCTCATGATTTCATCCACTCAATCACCTCCTCCTTTTTTTATACCTCTAGATACATCAGCAATATAAAGGGAGTAACCACGTACTGGATCAAAGGACGGAGCACATCCTCTAGATGTCTCACATGAGACTCCTCTTCCAGAAAGAGATTTGGGGAAAATGGAGGAGATCCTTAAATTTGATCCCCAACTCTCGTACTGACATAACCCCCTTCTAGAGGGAGAGTAACCCTGCCTCTTCTCAACCTTCAAGGTCTATGAATGGAATTATGCTTGTAAATCCTTCTTGAAATCGATCCAGAGAACATTAGCCTCCTTCTTCTCCCCCAGGTAAAATGTCCACCACTAACACACATCTCCTCGCATATGACTAACCACCAAAGGAACCCAATACTCTTTAGGGGCCTAGATCAAGCTGAAGGTGATCTCAAGATCCTCGAGCTAGCTCTCTGTCTCTATATACAAAACACAAACCTCATAATTTACCAAAGCTTTCCACTAAAAATCACGTAATGTTCTCTACCACTGGTCATCCTCCTTTACTAGATCAACCCTCCTCCAATCCACCGAATTAGCCTGTTGAGCCTCAAACTCCCAAGCCACACACAAACAACAACCGGGTGCTATAATTGAAAGGTAAACATGGAATTCCCAAGCCTGAATAGTATTGGAGTTTTATTTAAGATTCATTAACTCATTTCTTTTCATTCATTACCAATTTCCAAAAAACACCCAATTTAGATAATAAAAAAAGTCATTATGATGTGTGTACCTTTCCTAGGGTATCTACCCTACAACTGGTGTAGCCTCACTCAGTCATTCAGTATGCTCAAAGTCCTTGCATCAGATCACGGGGCCCCCTAAAATCCCACATCCTAGCCAATCCTCCTAGACCTATGCTATGCACCAAGATGTCCTAACATAGTTTACCTACCAACCCATGCAATACTCATTGTTCCTAACCCCAAACTATATCCTTTCTCTCAACCACCAGCTTTGATACCATTCTATCATGACCCCCCTCTAAAGATACCCCTCCTGGGCTGGCAATGAAGAAAGGGAGATAATGACCCCCTGAGTCCTGCCTCCAGTAGGCCTCAGAGTGGCGACTATCACCAAGAATATACAGTCTCAAAAAATGAGAGTCATTACCCTTTTTAGAAAAATAGGATCATTAGATAAGATGGTTCATCCCAAAATAACTCCAAGAAACATAAATAAAATAAAAACCAAAATCCATCACACATGCATGTTTAAAATAAAATGTTTACAAGTGAAATAAAAAGTACAATTAAAGTTACAAAAGAAAGCTAAAAGTGACATAATAACTGTACCAAATCCCAAGAAAGTAATATCCAACACATTCCACATAATCCTCCTAGAAATCTAAAAACAATTTTATATACATAGGGTGAGAATACAAGTATACTGTGTAGAAAAAACCTAAGTCTCTTGTGCACAAGTGAACGGGAGCATACTAATTCCCCTATCAGAAAATAGTAGAACCAAACATCACCTAATAGTTATACTAACCATCTCAGTCCTCACTAAGTAACTATCAAAAAATAATGCAATCCAAGTAAATTAATATAGTAAGAACATCGATGATTTGGGTACCCCTCACCACTTCCCACTGGTTTAGCCACTATTTCCTAATGACAAACATTCTCGTGCTCCCACCACTTCTAAAAGAACCACATCACAACCTATATTCACACATCTGGGACCGACAACCACACCTCATCCCATCACCTGGTCCATGAGCCACATCACACTCCTCCCATAGAAACTTGGGAAACAAACCACATCACATCCCACACACAAACACCTGGGCCACAAAACACATCACATACTTCCCGTAGACACCTAGGCCACAAACCACATCACATCCTTCCTGCAGACACCTATTCCACAAACCACATCACATCCTTCCTGTATACACTTGGGCCACAAAACACACCTCATACCAAATACACATGGGAAATCACAACACATCTCATCCCAAAGACACCTGGGAAACCATAGCTCGCCCGCACACACTTTGGCCTCAAAAACCAAAACATGCCCGAATAGTCTTGGGCTATCATGACCTGTAAGAGGGAGAAGGGAAGAGTGGGTGGCCAATAATCTGTCCTCCCATTGTGATGTTTGGGAAAGAAACCATCCCCTATGATGATGGGTGTGTTCAACACATAGTGCTCAATTAGGGCCAGATGTGTATAGAAATTACAAGGAAAAAATAAAAGTATATACATATATGATACCAAACACTCAATCCCAACCTATGGGTTCTAAAAAAAAACCATCTCGCAACACTACCAACTTTGCTGCTACCCCTAAATGAACAACACCATGCATCAAGCCACAACCTCCTTTCAATTTCCATCCAACTTAATTAACCATTACCATTCTTTATTCACAACTCATTTATTCATTCCGTTAACCAAACCAACCCAGGCCAGTTCCAAAATTTATTGAAGAATTATTTATTCATTTATTCTACTACCATCTAAGGAACTACCAATCATATAACACAATAAGAAACACAACAAAACATCACTACATATCCTGATCATATCCACGCTCTGCAACACTTATCATCCATTCCACACTCAATAAATCTCTCAACAAGAGATTCCATTACATGGTCTAGTTTATGTATCATTTATAATTTCATCCACCACACCACCCAAACCAAACCAAAACACACACATATGCTTCAAAAATGTGCCACATCACAAACTAGAGCATATCCACAAATCACAACATAGACACTTCACATTCCATCAGTCCTGCACACACAACCACAACTATCTCACACAACACATCACCCCAAATACCAAATCATAACACAATTCCATATTTAATGAGGAATACATTATTTAATTCCACTTGTTAATTTATGGGTTTTTATAAGAACTGGGTAGTCCTAGGGAATCCGTTTATTAGCCATGTGTACATGATTTACAAATTTCTATATACAAGTGTTCAACATGAATCAACCAACATGAAACTTGGTTAGTTCAAAACTAAGGACCACCAACAACCATGATTTTCAGTGGGGTGTTTAGCCCATATAATTCACAACATCAAAATAATATCAAATCCATAAAAACATGTGTGTGAAATCCCTATACCCCTTTCAATTCATTTACCCAATTCTTATCTTTGATCAGTGTGGAACAACTATGATCCGTAGGAAAACAAAAGTAGATCCCTCCCACATGATGCACAGTCAAATAGAAACAAAGGAAAAACCTACCTTGAAGAATCTTTTAAACTCTTTTGTGCACTATAGGGAAAATAAGAATGCCCACAAGCGACAACCGCACCGCTAGGAATACATATCAACATATTCCACACTATAATATTATCAAAACGCTGCCCAAATATACAACTCAAGCCAACCTGCATCACAATAGTGAATCCTAGGGAAATAACAAGATAAAAAAATGAGAAAGAGGGGAAAAATCACCATAGATTGATCATAGTTTTCCAATAGAAAACCACCAGGATTGATAGATCAAGGAGGGGGGAGTAGGGATCGAAGGACTCCTCAGGGCACTTAGGGTTCATTTGGAATGAGATGAAAAAGAAAGCATGGATGAATGAATAATGTTCCGGCCAAAAATAATTATTAAAAATACACATGATTAGGGTATTACACGATGTGTAATACCCTATCACGTTGTGTAATACTCAGGGTTCATTTTCTACTAAAAAACACATCACCCCTTGATTTTATTTTATTTTTAAAACCCTGAAATATTGCATTCCATGAAACTCTTCTTCACACCATATAAAATATCTACATGTCATGAAAAATCTAATACAAGATGTGAAACAGAGTTTCATGTTGTGTAACGTGATTACATGATGTGTAATCACCCTACTTCCAACCTTTAACAACCAAACCTCTCGAAAGTTCTTCTAAGCCTCCTCTAAACACTTCCAACCACAAAAAACAATAAAGTAATGGATTGAGAGGACACAAACCATTATAAAATGACCATACTCATATTTGAATTACACAATGATGTCATTGATGAAAACTACCATGAACATACCTAATAACTCTCCAACCACTGCGTTCATTAACCCCATGAACACGTTTGGAGCATTCTCCACACTGAACAACAATATAACAAACTCATAATAACCATCAAAACAATAGAAAGTATTATTTGGGATATACTTATCCTTCACATGAATTTGAGGATATCCTAACCACATATCAATCTTCAAGAACAAACTTTATCCCTTCAGCTAATCAAATAAATCATTAATCTGCACAATAGGATAGCAGTAAACTGATATCATCCTTCTTAATGAAAAAAATTGATACACCCTAATGTGAGAAACTTGGATGAAAAAACCTCATTATAATATATTATTGATTTGTACTCATAGATATCTAAACTCAGAAGGCACTATCATATATACAGATATCGAGATAGGAGACATGCCTAGGTGTAGCTCGATCCCAAACTTGATTTCTAATCAAGGGGGTAATGTTACAACTTCCTCTGGAAAGACATCAGGGTACTCTTTTATGAACCTGGGAAACACCAACTGTTGAACCTCTACCAATATCAACATCAACTAGTCCATCAATGAAGCTAGGGATAGAATACACATATGTCCCATCTAAGGGTCTCACATGCCAAAAAATACTGCTGAATCTCTATCAACACCATAGAACACAACCTGCCTATTGAAGTAATCCATGATATCTTACACCAAATACAAAAAAACCATGTTAAGGATGATGTCATATGGTTTTATCTATTAACATAGGAAATCTACCCAAGATAAATGCTACCCCAGCACTAGGTCATAGTCTTTACATACACCATATAAGTCACCTCGACCTCCAATTGGCATAGTCAAGGATAAAGGTATTGGATTCCTCTATACCTCAAGTCCCAAATAATGGATGAGGGTAGGTGATATAAATAATTTCTTTACTCATAAATTTAAAAAATTAACCCATATAGAAAACAAGAACAGCATACCTCAAATGCTGTCTAGATCGCATGGTGTTGGAAACACTAAAGTATGAAGCTGACTATGAACCACTACATGGAATCTATGGTCCTACTAAAAACCACCTCCATGGTTGTGATCTACTTTATAAGGATGATGATAATCTTAGGGACACACTCTTCTTGCACCATCTACTCTCAACTGATCCCAAACTGGAGCACCCTACTGTGGCCTTAGCTAAAACTACCTCAATGGAAAAACCTGAAGTGGAATATCTAGCACACACTGAATATTCATAAAATCCTGGCACTCTCACCACTGATGACCTCATCCTACACAAGAAAAACACACATCTTATCACTTGTCATAGTTCTGAGAGCTTCCAACCCTAGAGAAATGAGTCGATGAGGGATGGTACCTACCCTCAGCTGATCAAAAACTCTTCTATCCATGAAAATGGAAACCCTGGAACATATATATAATTCCCAATGAATCTTGATAACTCCCCTTTTGTGATGATATATTTTAGGCCATCATACTCTCAAAAACCTCCACTCTCACAAAAATATCAATATACATCTTCATCATAAACGGAATGACTTTAAGCTTGATATTTGGATGAAAAACCTCCTCAAAATTCCTAGTCCTGTCCTCCTTATATGGAACCAACTTTGAAGCATATCTTTTAAGGGTCCTGAAATGGATCCCAAACTATTGCATGTTGGAACTCCCCCATCAAAGGGTAAGCATATTCTGGTAACTGTCTACCTTCAATATCAAAGATAAGATCTCTACCTGGAACTGATCTCAAAAATTCACCCACAAGACTAACAAATCCTTGAGATCCTTAAGGAATAAGAACCACCACTACCTTTCTGTTCCACAAATAATTTTCACATCCAACAAAACCCAATGCTCCTTTTTAGCACAGATCGAACTAAATGCTATCTCAACCTCCTTCAACCAGTATTCTATGACTGAATCCGAAACAGATCCCCAATACTTTTACATACACTGGTGCTGCAACTCTTTGAGTGTCCACCTCCAAGTTCTGTTGTTGTCAACCTATACTATGTGGTGATATATATTCACATCTTACTAAACATATTCAGTTCACACCTGATGCAGAAGTCAACCAGGATCCATGCTTGAAAAAAGAACAATCTGTTAGACTCATAAACCTAGAATGTGGAATATTTAACATTAATTAATTAATTTATTATATTTTTAAGGTTTTAACTTATCCCAAGGTATACCTATTTCAAACATAGGTGAAAAGAATAATGAATCATGGAACATTCCTAGGTCTCCACCCTACAATCAATATCAATTTTTTTAGTGGGATTAATAAACTTAAAGGTCAATGCATCAAATCATAGGGGGACCTAAATACTTGTGTCTCAGCCGGTATCCCATGTTTAAATTGATTACTAAACTTAACTGAAATTATTTCCCTAACAACCCATGAAATATCACCATCCTATCCCTCAAATAAAACCTATGATACCACTCTTTCATGACCCACCCAAAGTGTACCCCTCCTAGGATGGAAATGAGGGAAAGGATATGGTGACTTCCCGAGTCCCACCTTCAGTAGGCCCCAAGTCGGTGACTAGTACCATGGTTATAATAAACTTACATATGGGAGGAATTAACCTCTAGGAGAACATGTGGAAGATATAGATAAAATAGATACACTAGTGAAAACCTACTCAGACATATATATAAAGATATCCAAAGTGAAAACATCAAAGGTCATACCATACTAATAAAAATGAAAGGAAAACTACAAGTACCAAAAGGTAAATACAGTAGCGACCATGAATCCCAAACAACTCCTAAAAAACCATGAGATTGTAATATCCAGCTTGATCTATACCCTTCTCCAGATGACCTGAAAAAATTTATATATACATAGGTTTATAATAACATTATACTTCATAGGATCCTCCCTATATCCTCTCATGAAAAAGATAAAAAAAATCATGCTAAATAATAGTGAATGATATTGAAACTAAATCATCACCTAAAATATCATAATAATTTCCCAACCTCCCCATAGATGAATATCACTAAGTATTTCATAAAAGAGAGCATATAATACAATAATAAAACATTAAGGGTACCCCACTCCTTCTTACCCACTAGTTTTCCACTCTGCCCCAACATCACACGTCATGAGACATCTCTCTCCAGAATAGGCTAGCCCAAAAAAATTTGGGAAAGGAATCGCAATGTGCACCTCATGCATCACATCATCACATCATCCCATCCACATATCCATATATAGTAACCGGTTAGTTTCTAGAATCCACCGTAGCCCATATAGCTTATATCATACATTGAATATTATACCTCAAACCATCACAACCTATACCCCAAGTAATTACTTCAATCCATCACATCCTATACAATTAATACCCATAATAATTCTTTGGATACTACATCTGGAGATACATGTGTGTGAAATAACCACATTCCATCACAACCCTCTACACACATATATGGTAAAACTAATTTCCATGCATACCATCACATATAACTACCAAGAGAAGAGAGTGAGGCCTGTGGGGGTAGTCATCCACCTGTCCTCCCATCGTGATGTTGGGGAAAACACCTTCCCAGAGTCAACTGGGTGTCTGTAACCCTAACCAACATGGGTGGGGTAGTGTATGAAATCACAGAATACACATGATATAATATAGCACACAACAACACTATGCACATAACCTAGTCCTAAGATCAACTACAACTATCATCTCTAGGACACCCGAATACCACTTCTAGGGACTAGATATCCTATAAGCACACATGCGTTTAGAATAGGTAAATTAATTAATTATTTCTTTTTTATAATTTACTTCTGTTAATTTATTTATTATCCATTAAATTAACCATTAACATTATTTCAAGATACATTCATTAACCATCATATTGAATTCCATTCCCTCCAGGTGTATTCCACACTAAGTCCATGGTTTCTTAAGATTGATATCTTGTCATCATTTTCATTCTATCCTTAAAAACCTCTTGGGTTAAGAATTATTTATTCATTATTAGAATCATTCCAAAAACCAAGAACTCTAGGAAAACCATCATAAGATACCACCAATAAGAAACTTGAAAATTGGCACATCCAGTTGCCTCAAGTAGCAGGGAAATGAATGTAGATAAAATAAGTAACCCAACCATTGACTATTAAATAGATTCATAAGAGAGCATCCCAACTCTTAGCATCATGTCAATGGGGTAGGCCTAACTTTAACTCCTTAAATCATCTTTGATGCCATCCCTGATACACACATGCATATCTCAATGAATTTCAATGTCATAGGTATCAACTACCACCACATCATCTGGTCCTCCTTTCCCTATCACATCAGCCATCCCAGTCTCATAAAAAATCTGAGCATCCCCACCCCATATCACATCACATAAAAAGGAAATCACATGGAATTAAGAAAAAAACATTAAATAAGGAAATATAGTCCCTAAAATAAGGCATCCAACCTTCACACTTAAAAAATATCTAATGACTCTAATCACAAGACACTCGGACTTCAAAATAAAAAAACTTAGGCCCCTATAAATATCTTTATCAAACAACCAGTTTTTATTCCATCTTGAATTAAATTATTCATTATTCATAGGTTCCAATTTTGGGAAACCTAAGACATCGAGCTATAAAAAGCTATCAAATGTTAAACATGATCTTATAATTCAATCCATTATTATTGTCATGTCTTTTATTGTTATCATCAACAAGAATTATCATGCTTAAAATTCTTTATCAATTCTATTAACACATGGAATATAACATTTAACTAAGCATACACATTGCATCAATTTGATTATCATCAAAATAAAAGAAACATTGCATTCAAACATGCCTATTCTTTAATTATTCACAAGACAATTAATTGTCAATTAATTTCGGATTTATGTTCTTTAGAATTTTCTATTAAGAACAAAATGCTAATACATAGCATAACCAAATATACTAACAAGAATAAAATAGGTATCACACTATCTAGAAAATCAAGAGGCAAACCGTTATCATGATATAAAGCACATAAACATGTGATCACCAACTAATTCATTATTAATTCGGTTCAACAATTTTTAGTTTAATTGCATTTATATCCAAAGGGATAAATCATGATAACTTTATGATTGCGTGTAAATAATAAGGGACTCAATGAATCCTCTACCTCAAAGGAGTCAACATTCACACAAGAATGGACCAACACTGTAGATCCTGATCACCTCTCTTTCAAGAATCTACATCCTTACCAGGATTCCATGCCACAACCACACAAATAGAAAAAAAGAAAATTCCATTATAATGATGGTGATAAACCACCATCACATGTAAAGAAGAAGCATGAGGTTCCATATTGAATACCCATGATAAAATAGGTAGAACATACCTTGGATCACACAGAAAAAATATAAAAATATGAGAATCCACCCTCATAGAAGGAATCCAAAAATTCTTGGAGAGAGGGTCATTGGCCAACTAGAAATCGAGTGAAGAGACATATACTTGAAAAAAACCCAAGGCACTGTAGAATTTAAAGTCATGCTGCATGGGGGATTTACACAGTGTGAAACCCTTTCACATTGTGTAAATATTATGTTTCAAATATCACTAAAAAATGAGTTATCTTGAACCAATTAATTCCATATATTTACACATAATGTGGAACCTCATGAACTAGACTCAAACAAGACGTGAATGAATTTCATGCTATCAACAGGCACTCACCCAAGCTTTTAACTACGAATCCATGATGTGAAACATTTACACATTGTGAGTTCCCCCTACTCAAATATTTTAGAAGTAGAATGCCTACAAACCCACTATAGAACTCATCCAAGTACCATTAGCTTTAGAAAAGAAAAAAGGGTCAGAATATAGGGATCCATTCCCTTAAAAAAATATTCTATGAAAATAATACGTATTACATTTCTTCTTAACAAGGTGAAATTTAAACATAACAAAGGGGTGAGCTCATATCCTCAATAAGATATAAATAATTAAATCAACATACAACATGGGTGAGACTTAGGGTATAAAATATGGGTATGAATAGAAGAACATGAATATAAGTACTTAAGGAATAACATGATCATAATTACATAAATAATAACTTGGAAATGTGGCTACAACATGAACATGATACATTCATAATCATATCTTGAAAGTTCATCACTAATATGTAATACAATCATATTACCATGGTTATTAGCCAATTTATCATAAAACATTATCAAGGCATGCTTCCAAGGTATCATGAACATGTCATATATGGAGATTAATTATTTAACCAATGCACTGGAGTGATATCTAGAAGCACTATTCATTAATAAGGTTGTTCAATAAGGTATCATAAAACATTACCAAGATATGCTACCAAAGTATCATAAATATGTAATATCTAGAGGTTAATTCTTTACCCAATGCATTGGATCACTATCAGGGAACACCCTTAATATTACCAAGTCTATTAAATAAGGTATCATAAATAAATTCCAAGAAAATATGATAAGGTATCATAAGAGAATATCACATAAATGAATATAGTGTGTTTTTATAGATGTCAAATACCATTTTTAAAGCATTAAAATAATTGATTTGGAAATAAAAAACATCCTTTACCTATTTAAAAACCTTTATAGAAATATTATATAAATAATGTTAATAATAATTTCTTTGAGAAACCTTGAAAATGTAGAGAGAAAGTTTCATATAAAAAGATAAAGGAATCAGAAATATGTTCTCACAAAGAGAAAAAAATTAAAAAGATATTTTAGGAAACATTTTTAACAATATAATAAAAAAAAGTTACGAGTCACTTTCAAAAGTTATGTTTAAAAAGGTGAATTGAAAACTTTTGAAAACATTTGTATTTATAAAAATTAAAATTCAATAATAAAGCCTTGAAAATACCTGAATAATATCCCAATGTTATGTGAATTGAAGATAAAACAAGTGATCATGGATGGGAAACCATTTTATTATTTTAGAACATATTTTATGTAATACAATTTCATAAAGAGAGAAATAAAATATCCTTTTGAAAATAGGATAATGTAAATATATAGTTCATATGAGATAACATATAATTGGTTCCCCAAATATAAAGGATATATTTGAAAGAAAGGAGAATATGGACAAGGAGGGGAAACTATTGCTAAATAGAATATGACTAATCCTTAAAAATGATATAATTTTTTAGGAAAAATTTATCAAAATAAAAACTTTGAATTAAAAAGAAAATTTCCCTATAGTGGGAGAGAAATTACCTTGTTTTAGGTTAGATACATGATCTAAGAAGGAATAGGGGGGATATGTCTTCTTAAAATTATCAGAGTTATTAAATATTAATTTTGGAAATTGATGGTTTAAAATTATTAAAAAATTATTTCTTTAAATAACAATTATATTGGACATATGAAGAGTGTATATAGAAAATTAAATATATGAACACAAATAATTTTATTGTAGTTCAGATCTAAAGGATCATACACCCACTCTTCACACCCCAACGAATGGAGTACGAAACCAACTATAAAAGAGAGAGATTATTTTACATAAGAGAAATATAAACCCATAAATTTTACTTGGGATGAATCAAAACCCAGGAATTTATGAGGAGAATACCTAAACCTACACACATAACCTTTTATGGGAGAAGAAAGAAACCCAGGCTTTCCATAAGAGTAGCCCCAACCTAGTGTTATACTTTTTTTGGGTGTACATAACCAAGGAAATGCCTTTTGGTAATGTAATACAACATCATACTAATTTTTATAGATGATATAACCTTTTATGGGAAATATAGAAGTGTATAAAACTCTACCAAGTCTATAAGAATAAATAAAAAAGTTACAAAACCATTGGAGAGTTGTAGAAAGAATGTTTTAGATGAAATATATGATGTAGGACCTTTAAATTGATTTGAATGATGGAGTTAGGGCATTCAAGAAACAATAAATTATTTCTCTTCAAGGGGAATTAAGATGAATAAGATTTGTTTCTCCATTTAGAGTTCATCCCAAATGATGTAAACATTGTGTATAGGATCACTTGATTGTCAAATAAGTATGAACGTATGTGACCTACTATTATAGTTAAAAATTATATTGTCTATTACAAGAATCCTCATTTCATTTAAATATATAACTATTTATACTACACACTAAAGAAAATGGCTAGAATAATGAAAGTGATAAAAATGGATTATCAAAGAGAGAGAAAAAGAGAAAGATATTATTATTGTATAACACTCGCACAACTCTTAACTGATATTTAAAAAAATGAAGAATAATTTAAACCAATTTTAAATCACCAATAAAATTATTTAAAAAGTATCCACAATGATAGGTCAATGGAATATCCCATGAAAATAGAAAGTTTGAATTTAAAATACGAAATTTAAAAACATTACATTAAAAAAGAGCAGTAAAAATGCATAGAATATCAAAACATAATAATACCACATTAAAGATATTAAAATAAGTTTTAATGATATTAATACCAACTAATACTAATTTATAAAAAAAATATCTAATAAAATAACATAAAATAATAAAAATGAATTTTTGAGTTTCAAGCTGTGAGTTCCATGCGTGAGAATAAAACAGTCTTCGATCATCATAAAAACATGTTTAAAACAATGAAAAACACTTTGCACAGGTTCTGTATAATTAATACAGATTTATAAATTCAATACAACAATTTAGTAGAAGAAATTAACTTTCAAATAATTTTTATATGAAAGAAAACATAAAATAGGGAAAGTTTTCTGTATGATTAAACTACATTAGGGAAATTCACATATGAGTTTTTCATGTATGCATTTTTCTCTATATTGGAGAATTATCCATGTAAGGGAATAAATGTAGGGGATTCAACTATGAAAATTCATCACGTAGGAAATTTACCCACATTTTTTAATTTCTCATGTAATATTATTGCTTACGTAAGGAAATTCATCACGCATTAGAATTTTTGGAAAATTTATAAACATATTGATCTCTCAGAATTAATACATAAAAAGTATTTAATAAAAGGTATAATTAGATTTTACTCTTTTATAATTATATTTTTAAAATTTCATTATATTTATAAATAAATAATAATCACTTTAATTTTATGTATATGACTCAAGTTATTATAGAAAAATATAAGAAAAATAGTACTGAAAAATAGAAGAAATCTGACAAAAAAAACAGTGAATTTAAACCTAATTTAAGATATGAAATAGATCAATTGAGAAGTTTATATATTCTTATTAAATTTAGTAAATATAATTATATTTTCAATAAATTAATAACTCAAAGTGGATTTATTTATCTTTAGATATATTTAAAATATATAGGAAATATGAAATCAAAAAAATAGCTACGTGGTAACAAATTTGGCTACGTGGATTTCATTTGGCTACATGGATTTCAAAATTAGATACATGGGAATAGTGTATTTCCTATTTGGGAACATTCCAAAACATATATAAATGATATTATAAGGTCCCAAATAGATTTTTAGTGTATAAAATCAAAATAAAACTTGTAGAACATGTTATGAACAATCAAAACATGAAATCAAAAGATATTTTAAGAAACAAATAAAATGATATGATCAAGATCATGCATACTTTAATAAAAGAAAAAGTCAAAGTATTATGAAAAATAATTCAGATAAAACAAATAAATTTTTGTAATTATCAAAACATAAAGTGGTTAAAGGATTCACTCAACATTCTCCCCCCGTTTTGATAATCACAAAACCAAGTATAATTTCAAAAAAATAACCCTTGTTTTGAAAGTATCAAAAATATATTTTTTCAAAGTATAAAATTAATTTTATATTATAATGAAATGAAATTAATATAAATATAAATATTTTATACATGAAATGTGAATTTTTTTTAAAAAATGTATCAAGGATCCATGGTAAAGTCATCCATTATTCAAACATATAATTAAATGATGTGAGAATAATTTTTAAAATTCATTTGAGAAAAATAATGAGAAATCATTTACAAAATAATATTTTATGAAATATAAAGGTTAAATTAGTATGTTAAAATCATCATGTTTTTATGATTGGTTTTAAAATAGTTATATAATAAACAAATTTTTATACAAAATTAAAAAATAGTAATATGAAAAAGAGTTTTTAGATTTGATAGATTTTTTGTAAGTCTAAAAATTTCAGCATAAAAACATACTCAAGACTCCCCTTAAACACATCCAAATATAAAACTATAAATCACATGCTATAATAAATAAATAAATGATAAATTTCCCCTTGAAAAGAATAGAAAATTAGATAAATGAAGATCTCCCTATGAATTTATTCTTTATTTCAAAATATAAAACTTTATAAAATGGTTAGAGGAAATAAAGAATTTATTTGAAATACTCCACATATATTAAATAAATTAAACTTTATTTATAGAGTATCCACCATTTAAATAAACATTAAGGCACATGTGATAGATTCTTATAAATGATCTAACACAAACACTTTTTTGGTACCCATGTTATTTTGGGTCTAATTGGGTTAGTAACATAATTGTTTGGTACCCAAGAAGAATTAAGACATTTATTATAAGGTATAAAAGATGATAAATTTTTATAGATTTAAACTCTAGTAACAACAAGAGATTGTCATCAACATAATGTCCATGCAATTGTAATTTAAATCAAGTAACTTTTGAAACCTTCTTTATATAACTCTTAACAAAATAAGTCTTGTACATGTTTTGGATTTGATGATTATAACTAAAATCAGATTAATCTTTATTTAGTTTTATCATAGCTACCATATAATCATAATTTTATTTTACTTGAACAAAAATAGATATCATTTATTTTAAATTTACAATTTTCATTTTCAGATTGAAAATTTTCATTTGAACAATCTCAAGATCATCATAGATTTTATCTTTAGTAAATAAAGAAGAATTTCTCAAACTGTGATTTTTCTTTTCATACTTAGAAAAATTATTTTCCATAATATTCATTTTCTCCATTTCTTTATAAAAATTAAGAATATAATTTTTTAATTTCTAATTTTCTGAAATAAGGTTATTATTTTCTTTATAAACATTTTTATAATACATAGTCATATTTTCATAATTTTTATAAATATTTTAAATTTCCATTTTAAATTCATTATATAAATCACTTAATTCTTTAACTTTATAATTTTCATAATCAGAACTAGAAGACGATTTAGAATCAGAATCATAATTATTAGAATTACAAACATTTACAGAAATAACCATCAAACACAAATTAGAAGTTTTTACCATATCTTCAAAAGGATCTATTAATAGAGGATATTTTTCCATAAAATCAAGTCTATCGGTCTCTTTATCACTTCCATATTTTCACTCGAGTCTGAAGTTTCAATACAACTTTACCCATGTTTCGTTTGGTTTCCGGTTTTTGGGCCTCGAAACACCCAACATCTCTATATCCAGTGATTGATGGACCTACTTTCCAAAGGCAGGCGTTCTCTGGATGGTCTGACCAGCAACTCTTAAGAACTCACATTGGGCGAGAGGATGGGAAGTTGGCCTCATCGCACCCTTTTTTGGGGGTAAATTATTGCCTGTTCTAGGACTCTCTTATAGATTTAAGATGTATTCATATGTTCGCGAATCTTTGGTTTATCCCCAAACATAGTATCCATAGATTTAACCTTGTTGGGAAATGGTCAACTAGACGCAGGGGTTCGGAATCATTTATGCCTGAGGTTTACCATCCCTCATTGGATTAATGTCCCCGAAGAGTTGGAACTCGCTTGAGGCAACACTAGGAGTGGTGCAGTGAACCGATGTGAGGATAATTGGATCGACCGGTTGTTGGGCTTGAACCTATTGGAGGCTTCCTACATACCCTATCTAGGAGGCAGGGATCAAAGTCCATGTAGTTCAGATTGGTTTGGGACTTACGCTTTGGGGTAGCCTGGAATGATGGATTGGGGATTACACTCTGAGGAGGCCCATAAGGGGATGTCATGGTCGATGCTTACTCTAAGCCCACGTGATTCATGCTCGATGTGAGAAACAAGAGGCAGTATGGACCAGAGGATCACGTCACGAAAGGTGCATTCATGAGAAGTGGAGTGGGGATTACACATGAGGGCGGCCCATGAGGTCGGGGATTACTCCGAGATGGATTCCCATGGCGATGAATTGGGGATTACACTCTGGGGAGGCCCATAAGGTCAGGGTTTACTCCGAGATGGACGCCCATGGAGATTGGTTGGGGATTACACTCTGAGGAGGACCATAAGGTCGGGGCTTACTCCGAGATGGACGCCCGGGGCAACAAAGCCCAACGGGAGAGGGAAAGGGGGTACTACTGTGCCTATCTCCTCTCTTGCAGTGCATGAGGGCTTCCTTTTGATGGCTATTTTACCATCTCTGAGGAACCCTCAACAAGTGGAGGGGCAGAAAGGGGATTCCCAAGCATAGACTCCACATTACCGTGAGAATCTGAACCCAAGAATGCTTCAGGAATCTGCTCAAGGATCGGGGAAACCCCTTCACCTCTACTTACCATGGGAATGTGAACTCAAAATGGTGCGCTGATGCACCTGAAAGTTACACCACGTAAATCTGGTGGCTCTGGTGGAGGCCTCGGCTCGGGGCCGATGAGTAGGAAAATGAGAGAGCCGTGGAGGACTTGGCTAGATCGGAAGTATTTTATCTGGATCAGGAAATGAGAACACCAAAGTATTTGGAGAGCCACTGAGAGGTATGGGTGGTGGCGCCCTTCGCGTGGGGAAGTTCCATGCAGCTGGAGAAGCCGTCTGCGAACCAGGGTGGTCTGTGGACTAATTGGCATCCCTCGAACCAGGGTGGTCTGTGGACTGATTGGCGTCCCGCGAACCAGGGTGGTTCACGACTTCGGGTTCGATCCGCGAGCCAGGGTGGTTCACTGAGGGCTCTAGGCGGGCAGCAGCGGCCAAGGGCGGCGCCGGTCAGAGGCTCATTGGCTGGGGATTCATCCGCGTAAGAGAGTTCTACAATGTGTGACAGATGGGAAAAGAGGCATAAACTCCCTGGTCCGTAGGGAATTCATCTATGGAGGGGGTATGGTTCGCAGTTTTCCTTGTTTTTGTTATTTTAGGTTCGCGGTTCACCAAGTTATTATGCATTTTCCAATTCCTTGTTAATTCGTATACCTGCTGTGGTTCGCAGATGGAAATTTCTCTGTTTGCGAAATCCAAATCATTCCTTCAACCGATCTCTTTTCGAATCTCCAATCCCTCCAAATCCGATTCCAGTTCTCTGACCTTTCTTTTTTCTTCCCCCCTTAGTCTCCTTTTATAGAGTGGGGAAAGGGATGTATCTATGGCCACATGAAACCTTTTGTGGAGGCCCATAACCAAATACCCGATTTATAGCTGACTTGGTCAATCCGCGATTCGCGGTGGGTATTGGACGCTTCCCCCCCCCCCTCTGCGAATCAAACTCAGGGAGTGCTCCACGGCTGCGGAGGTTCCACCTCTATTCCACAAACGACAGAAGGTGCAGCTTGAAGCGGTCGATGCGGTCCGCGGTTGGGGTGGTTCATGATGGTGAACCGGACTGGTGCCCATCTTGCCTCGCGACCGCGGAGGATATCCGCCTCCATTTCACAAACGACAATGGTTCGCGGAGGGGGCGCTTCGTGGGGCCTAGCCACGTTACGTCTCCATGGAACCGGTTCGCAGACCAGTCCTGTTTGTGTCCCTTCATTTATTATTTTCCCCAATTATTTGGGGGATTTGGGTAGAATCTCCTTTGTAGATTTTTCAGGACCCTACAAATGCCCCCCATTAGAATGGGGTCTGATCAGAACGAAGATGAGGCCATTCCGATGCAAAGTGGTCCTGAAACTGAGATGGTGTGCGCTAGAGAGGTGGACCCGGTAGGGGACCACGCCTATAAATACAGGTATCCCTTCATTTTTCCTTTACCAAATTCTTCATGAAACCATAGCTCCTTCACCTCCGCATGCTCTCTCCTTCACGAAGTGCCTCGTCCGCGAACCGGTAGTGACCTCCGTGAACCATTACTTCTTCGCGGTCACCTTCACCCGCAGACCAACTTTTCAATTTCGAACCATCACTCTTAATTAATTAAAAATTAAGTGATGATAGGCTACGGAGGAACTTTCTTCGTGGTTTCGATGCTCCGTGGTTTCGATGCTCCGTGGACTAGAACTTTAAAAGTGTCAGAGTCTCCCGAACTTAATCACTTAAATTGGGGATTGAAATTCCATGGAGCGACTTGGTTCACAGTTTCCTGACCAACGCTCCACGGGCCAGGGTTTTGCAGAATAATTTAACGAAGGGATGGTTTGCGGGATGATGTCATCGCAAACCATCCTTCGAGGCCTCCTTGCAGGCTTTGCTTATGAAGGCTCCTTAGCCATATATCTGGCTATTTTTATCCAGATTTTTATTCCGGACTAACCAATTGTTGGATCTCATTGTGCAGGGAGAAAATATGGTTCCCCCTCATTCTGCGTTGAGGCCTGCTTCAGAGCCCCTCTCAACTGGATCAGAGAGACATTCATCTATGATTCACAGAGCGGAGGGTGTCAAAGAAGACCCTAGTCGGTCCATCATTCCTGATGACGGTGTATTGAAGAACCTGCTCTCTCCGGAGCTTCTGAGTTATCCATTATCAAATCGGCTCCCTCTCTACGGCTTCAATCTTCAGGATGTCGTCCCTATCCCCCCTACTTTCTCAGGTCTCCCTTCTCCTTTCCTAGAAGTGCCTTCAAAATGCATTCAGGAAAACCTTACCCAATAAGGGGAGATAATCTCTAATTCTAGTCTGAAAAACACATTTATTCTGAGGGGCTCTGTCTGGACCCAAAGCAATCAGTTCACTCAAGACTTTTCTCAGAAAGCTGTCTTTAAGGCCTACCCTTCTATTATTAACCTTTCTCAAAGGGATCCTGACGTGGGGTGGGTTCCCAGGTGGGATCTTCGATCCGGTGGGCTCTTCTCAAATGATTGGGCCTGGGCTTTCTGGGTCCATCATCATTGTCGGGAGTCTCCCAATTCACTGGAAGCGGTCAACCTATACTCCATAGTGTGGGATTCCCAATTTGTTATTTACCCACCATCTCCGATCCTACCTGACCTATTCAGTCGCTGGTTTTCAAGTACTAATACTTTCCACCTTGCCCACGGTGAAGTCAGCATTAGTCTGTGGGACATCTACTAGATAGGATGACTGTTGATTACTGGTGAGATGTATGACAAATTGTTTCCCACTCCAGACGCATGGAATGACGTTGAACAGGTGCCTTTATTGGAGAAGGAGTTGTTGGTTACAGTAGAGTATTCATTGGGTCAGGCGTTGCTTTCCCACTCTCTTATTCCCTATGGTACCTGGATAGGGTTATTTCTGAACACTACTGGTCCTGTGCCGAAGATTAAGCGCCCTAGGACACATCCTTCTCAGTAGTCATGAACCTCCCCAGGTTCCTACTGGGCGATTCTGGAGACGGGCGACTACCTTTCATGGGGTTACGAGGTGCGCCATGGTGTGTCACATATGCTCCGGTTGGCCGGTCTATTTGCTATGTTCTTGAGCGGATGGCTATTTCCTTCCCGGGATGTTAACCCAGGTGTCCGGGCCTGCACTTTGATGATGGAAGCTGAGTTAGTAGAGGGCCACCTGGTGAATTTAGCCGTGCCCACTTTGGCCCGTATATATGAGATACCGAGCCACATGCAGGTGGGCGGGTCACCCTACCGTCTGAGCGGGCCATTTCAATTTTTGTATGGCTGGGTGGTGGATCATTGTCACTATTATGAGTATCGTCACAACATGACCATCCTTCTTTTTACCTTTCAGCCTACCCTACTGGATATAGCCAGAGTTCTCTTGAAGTCCCTCAACTCTAGTGAAGTCCTCGAGCTTCTAAGCGACTTCTCCCAGTTCATCTTCACTCCCTACCCCACCCCTTCTGGGGTCTTAGTTGACAACAGCCAGGGTAGCCTAGAGGAGCGCTCTTACATGATCTCTCTGCGGGACGGGTTTCTGTCCGCACGGATCGAGGGGGTTTATCTGTGCGAGCTGTATTTCCCATATCGCTTTTCTCGCCAGTTCGGGTGCATGCAAGTCCAAGTTTCCCTTCCCCCTTCTCGAGCTCAAGGACTGCACCCGGCCATACTTCATCAATGGTGGCTGATGCTGACACGGGAGGGATCTGACGCAAGCATTCCCCTGCCTGACACGGGGGCGACTGCCGACCTTTCCTTGGAGTATGCAAAAACATGGGTAAAATATTATCCTGATGGGATCCTAGGGAAGGCTGTCCGGAAGGTTCCCAAATCAGGAGGTATGGTGGCTGCTGCATCCACCACACCTTCCTCATCAGATTTAATGGAGGATTGACTAATGGATCGTCGATCAAAGAGACTGAGAGAACATTCCTCTCCTAGCCCTGCAGTGGCCGTAGTTTAGATAGATTCATCCTTCTGGTGCGTGGATGAGGACGAAACTATGGTTTCGAGTCCCAGTGAGACCATCCCGAAAGTCCCTCCAGTCGATACCGGGCTTAAAAACTTGGTCCCCAAGCCTGAACCAGGGTTAGAGGTTCCAGACTTGCCAGCTTCGGAACCAACTTCTAGTGAGCACACGTCTGTGTGGGCTGCCATGCCAGACTTCGTTCTTGTGTCGTCTAGTGAGGATACCAAAGATACTCATACCATGGCAGACCATCTGGAAGTGCGCAGGTGGGCCTGGCCCCGAATCTGTGAAATCATCACTGAAACCCCTCTGGCTGAAATGGAAACTAAAACCGAATCTCTTCGTCAGCTCTTCCTGGGTTTGGGGTCAAGCGGCTTTGACTATCGGCAGTTCCATTCTCTTGCTTTCCAAGTTGTCCTGGACCGTGAGGAAGCTGTCACTAATGAATGAAAGATTTCTCAATTCGATGCCGCTCATTATGGGGCCCGAAACTTGGAGGAAACCACAACAAAGCTCCATTAACTGATAGCACGGGAGGCGATCTCTCGATATCAGGCGGCCATCCAATCCTCCGAGTTGCATGAATGCAAAGAACGGGCCGCGATGCTGAGGGATCAGTTATCGGCTATGACTAGTCATCTTGAAGCCACCAGAAAAGGGATCAATAACCTACAAACCGTAGTGGAGCGTATCTGTCTGGTGGCTGAGGTTGAAACCAGGGAGAAGGCAGTGATGGAACAGTCCTACAATGACCTTCACCGCATGGTCGCTGATCTGGTGGATAGAGCAAGTCAGGCTCCTTTGTAACTATCAGAGCCACTTTTGTATCCTCTGTTTTACTTACCCCTCTTCCCCAATTTTTTTTGTGTGAGGGAGAGATCCCAGCTTGTGGACGTCCTCCCCTTTTTTTGTTCGAACGAAACAGAGTCTCTATCAATCACTTGTTGCTGTGAAATTTGATTGTTACTTAGAACAATCGTTGTGAAAATAACAATTCACTGAATCAAAATTAATCATAACTCAGGAAAACAAGCTCTAACTTTTTCCTAGACCATGGGGTCCAGTGAGCATATTTTGACTATTTCTAGGGTTTTGTAGAAAAACCCTACAAACTTTTTGTCTTTTTTTTCTTTTAATGCCCTGATTTTTCCTGGGCCCATTTAGTGTGGACCCAGTGGGTATAACCCAACTTTTTCTTAGGTCTCCCTTTTTGGGTTTTCAGACTAACAGGATTTGTGCCTCTTTCTTTTGTGAGCGATTTAAAGTCCCGTCATCAAGACTATCACTACTGATGTTTTAGGTCGAACATATTTGACCAAATATGGTGGGGTGAGGGCCCCAATGGGGTTCAACTGATTAAAAGATATCTCAATACTCTTTCGACCTACGTGGGGGGGGGGAAACATGTTTAAATTTGAACGGCATGTAGGGAATGTCTCAAGATATAGGAGCCATGTTAGTGTACAGAGGTAGTAAGAGCATTTCCTAAGGAAAAATTGCCTTTGGTAGATGGGCCAGGGGCGATAAATATGCAGATCCGCTGAGGGAATGATATGCATAGTCATACAAAGGTGTCCCTAAGTCAAATAATTATCCATTTCTGATGGCCAGGGGACTTAATGGAAGCCCAGCTCTTGAAAACCACGATGGGTGGTTTGAAAAAAAAAGATGAAAACCACCGGGGGTGGCTCGGAAAGGGTATGCAATGTATGAAAGGTTTTGAGAAAATCTGTATCAATCAGGAGGGTGGAAGAAAGGTTCCCATCCTACGCATTTATCTAGCGTAAAGGATGGTTGGGGCTTGGTGCAGTTTAAAGTCATGCAACTGGGACATCATCTGAAATGGAACGACTTCTCCTGGTTCTCCGTAATCTTGTCAAAGATGTTCCGCCACATTCAGGTAGGATTGTGGAAGAGGTTGGTAAACTGTAGCTCAGAGGGTTTCCAAATCCTAGGATAGAAATGGGGGCTCAAAGGCCAAAAGGTGTACGGAGATAAGCATTTCCTAAGGAAATCTTGCCTTTGGTAGATGGGCCAGGGGCGATCAATATGCATAGCCGTTGAGGGCATGGTATGCATAGTTGTAAAAATGTGTCCTTAATTCAAAGACTATCCACTTCCAATAGCCGAGAAAATTCAGGGAAGTTGAGATTTGGGACCACCAGGGGTGTCTTATGAGAGTTCAGATTTTTCTGAGTACAGAGTATGGATTATGATGAGAGGGTGCCTGAATACAGGGGAAATATCCAAACTAAACTTCCCGAGAATGGGTGAAGTAATTCTCTCTCACGCTGGTGTGAGGCGGTGGTTCGTGCAGGTCTGACCCGTGCACTTAAGGTTGGATAAAAGCCTCTGTTTCTCACTGAACCCATGACGAGTATGACCGTGTAGTTTATCGTCATGTGGTTGGGACATATTCCGTGCAGTTTAGCATCATGCGGCAAGGACGAGAGGAATTTTTGAAGGTTTCTATGCAGTTTAACGTCATGCAGTGAGGACAGGGGGCATTTTTTTAAGCCAGTAAAAACGCTGGCGGTTGGAGGCGTTTCCCTGGATGGTTAATGGCCTTTGCAGTTTTTTGCCAGGCGGCCAAGATATCCCGTGCAGTTTAACATCATGCGGTGAGGACGTAGTTGCAAAGGCCGCTCTTCATCAGAATATAAATGGGCTTGAATACCTCAACATGCCCCAGACATTTGGGGGGGGGGGGTGATTGGTGTAAATCATGGTTCTAGGGCTTATTGGATCAGGAGAGGTGATATGGGGGCTCTGAGGCCGATAAGCGTACGGAGCTAGGAAGAGCATCGCCTGTGGAAATCTTTCCTTTGGTAGATGAGCCAGGGGCTATCATTATGCAGAGCCGCTGGGGGCATGGTATGAATAGTCATGCAAAGGTGTCCATGGGTCGATAACTTTCCACTTATGATGTCCATGAATGGTTATGAGGATCCACAATTATCCGGGACACAAAGTCTGTCATTTGGAAGGAGAATGTCTGGACATGTTGGGGGTATTCGTCCCTGCTTTCTTGTTGAGTTTCAAAGAGCCCCATGCGCTGATCTTTTTGTTTTTTCTTTTTTTTTTGTGCGCAGGGGTGTGCCTTCATTCCATGCAGTTTAACGTCATGCGGTAAGGAAAAAGTACTCCTAGTTTATCGGTCATAGTGCTCGGACCATTGGGTGACTATCACTAAAGTCACTCGAAGGATAACTGAGTCAACATGTTCTGATATACTTGGAACAAGGTGGGGGATGAAAGTTTTAAACTGCAACTTTGAGTTTTCCTGGATCAAGAGGTGTGGTGTGGGGACTCTGAGGCCGGTAGGCGTACGGAGCTAGGAAGAGTACCGCCCGAGGAAATCTTGCCTTTGATAGACGAGCCATGGGCTATCATTATGCAGAGCCGCGGATGGCATGGTATTCATAGTCATACAAATGTGTCCCTGGGTCGATAACTTTCCACTTTCAATGGCCATGAATGATTATTAGAATCCGTGATTGCTCACAGTGCAGAGTTCGGCACATGGGGATAATGGTGTCCGGGTATACAAGAAACATCTTCACTGCAATTGTCCATTGAGTCAAAGTAGCCTAGTCCTAGCTTGATGTTTGTTGATGCAGGTCGCTATGTGAACCACTGACAGACACATAGGCTAGCCAGATAGGGATACCCTGGAAACACCTGGATGTGAAAAGGAGAACGAACTTGTAAACCACTTTGCCATAAACTTATGGATCAGGAGAGGTAACATGGGGGCTCTGAGGCCGGTAAGCGTATAGATCTAGGAAGAGCATCGCCTGTGGAAATCTTTCCTTTGGTAGACGAGCCAGGGGATATCATTATGCAGAGCCGCCGGGGGCATGGTATGCATAGTCATGCAAAGGTGTCCACGGGTTGATGACTTTCCACTTCCGATGTCCATGAGTGGTTATGAAGATCCATAATTATCCAGGTCGTGGAGCCTGATGTATGGAGAGGATGCATCCAAATGTACAAGGAGTATCTCCATCTCGTATCTCCATGTGTCTTGGGTGGGTCGCGACGAAGTCCGTGTAGTTTAATGTCATGCGGTGAGGAAGAAGTCCGTGTAGTTTAACGTCATGCGGTGAGGATAAAGTCCATGCAGTTTAACGTGATGCTGTAAGGACATATTATACACCCCGTGAAGGTCTGGTCCGTACATTGGGGAAGGGGAATTTTTAACATTATTGTCCATGAAGTTTAACGTCATGCGTCAAGGATGGATACATACACCCCGTGCCGGTCTGGTTCACACACGGGGGGAAAGGGAATTTTTTTTGTTTATTTAGGGTGCTGGGCCAGGATTAGGGATCCTGGAGTCGCTACGTATCCTGTAAGGGCAGTAATCAAGCCGTACGTAGTTCTCTTGGAAGAAGTACACCCCGTGAAGGTCTGGCTCGTGCACGGTGGAAAGAAGGCATTTTTTTATATTTTATTCAGGGGCTGGGCCAGGACTGGGGATCCTAGCGTCGCTACATATCTTGCGAGGATAGGAATCAAGCCATACATAGTTCTCTGAAATCCGTGCAGTTTAACATCATGCGGTGAGGACAGAGTCCATACAGTTTAACGTCATGTGGTTAGGATGAGGGGTATTGTTAGATTCCGTGCAGTTTAACATCATGTGGTGAGGACGTGATACTCCTAGTTTATGGTCATAGAGTTTGGACCGTTGGGTGCTTGGAAGTTTAATGTCACACAGTTCGGAAAATGAATACACCCCGTATAGGTCTGGCCCGTACATGAGGGAATTGGCATTTTTTTTCTTTTTGAGGTGGCTGGTCCAAGGTGTGGAATTATGGTGTCACTACGTATCCTGCGAGGGCAGGAATCAAGCCTCACATAGTTCTCTGAAAGATGATACACCCCATGCAGGTCTGGTCCGTACACAGGGGAAGAGGGTATTTTTAAATCATCTTGTCTATGTAGTTTAACGTCATGCGGTGAGGACGAAATACTCTTAGTTTAAGGTCATAGAGTTTGGACCATTGGGTGCTTGGTAGTTTAACGTCATGCAGCTCGAATGAGGGATACATCTCAATTTTTTTCATCCATGCAGTTTATCGTCATGCGGTAAGGACGAAATACTCTTAGTTTAAGGTCATAGAGTTTGGACCATTGGATTCTTGGCAGTTTAACATCATGCAGCTCGGACAATGAGTACACCCCGTGTAGGTCTGGTCCTTACATGGGGGGAAGGGCATTCTTAACTCTTTTATCCGTGCAGTTTAACGTCGTGTGGTAAGGACGTAGTCCATGCAGTTTAACATCATGCGGTGATGAAAAAATACTCTCATTTTAAGGTAATAGAGTTTGGACCATTGGGTGCTTGGAAGTTTAATGTCATGCAGCTCGGATGATGAGTACACCCCGTGCAGGTCTGGTCCTTACACGGGGGGAAGGTCATTCTTAACTCTTGTTATCCGTGTAGTTTAACGTCATGCACTAAGGATGTATTCCATGCAGTTTAACGTCATGCAGTGAGGAAGAAATAGTTCTTGGTCTCTATGAGAAATACTTCTTCAGTAATCTCTCATTGGTAGGAGCCGTGGTGAATTTCCTGTCCATGGAGATCAGGGAATATGCTCTATTGGAGTAGACCTTGTGTACAACATATGGTCCCTCCCACTTGGGCTCTAGCTTTGGAGGCTTCTTGACATGTATCATTGGGGTCTGGAGGACCAACACTAATTCTCCTTCCAAGAAAGAATAGAGGCAAACCTTTTTGTTGAAGGCTCGTGCGATCCGGTTCTGGTACACTTCCAGGTGGTGCAGAGTGTGCAGCCGCTTCTCGTCTAGATGTTCCAATTCACCTAGCTGCTTTTCTGACTGCTCATCATCGGATAATTGATCACAGATAGAAACAAAGAGTGAGGGAAGTTGGAGTTCAATGGGCAGGACCTCCTTTGTGCCGTACACTAATGAGTACGAGGTATACTGAGTAGCGGTGTGGATTGTGGTTTGATAAGCCCATAATTTATGGAGGAGTTTATCCGGCCATGACTTCTTGTCTTTGTCCACCATTTTCTATAGGATATTGGAAAGAGTCTTGTTTAAAGCTTCTATCTATACGTTGGCCACTGCATGGTAGCGGGATGAGTGGTTAGCCTTGATACCATACTCGTGGTATAGATTTTCCAATTCAGCAGAGCAGAAATTGGTGCCGTTGTTCTTCAGTATGGTATGAGGGACACCAAATCTGGTGATGATATTGGTCTTCACGAATATGGCAATATTTCTTACCCCGACTTCCTTGAGGGGTATGGCTTCTTCCCATTTGGAAAAGAAGTTTGTTTCCATGAGGATATACTTTAGCTGTTTGGCCATGGCGGGAGGATATGGTCCCATGACGTCCATCTCCCAGATGGAAAATAGCCAGGAGTACTTATCTTGATGAAGTAACTCTGGGGGTTGGTGTATGAAGTTGGCATGAATTTGGCATGAGTGGAATTTTGCGGTAAAACGCTCGCAGTATTGTGCCACTGTGGGCAAGTAGTACCCAAGCCTTTGAACCTGATGGGAAAGATTGGTCTCTGGTTGATGTGCTCCACATGCTCCTTCATGTACTTTAGCCATGACGGCAACAGTTTCTTCTCCGTCAATGCATCTGAGGAGCACTCCATCGAGGCCTTGTTTGTAGAGGACCTCTTTCTGACCCGCGCCGCCATATAGGACAAAATTGATTGCCCTTCTCCGTATTTGCTCTCGTTCAGCCTTGTCTGATGGAATCTCTCCCTGTTAAAGGTAGCTCGCGATGGGGATCATCCAGCAGGTGGCAGGAGTATATGGCTCGGGGATAGGACTGACTTCGTGGATTTCTTCCGTCTTAGCTTGAACAAATGGAAATACCATTCGACGGTGAGAAATGCTGATAACCGTTTTATCCCGGTCTGAGTCGGCTAGGATTGTGGCCACATTGGCTAATGCATCAGCCTGGGCATTCTGAGACCGGGGAATATAAGTCAATGTTGGTTCTGTGGAGAACTCGGCCATTAGCCCTCGGACATGGTCAAACAGGGGGATGAACTCCTCCTTTTTAATAGCATAGTCACCACTGACTTGCTTGATGACCAACTCCGAGTCACCTTTTACCTTAAGGTTCTGTACTTGTGCCTCAAGTGAGAGTTCCAGACCTGCAATGAGGGCTTGATATTTTGCTTCATTGTTCGTACATCCCTCTGATAGGAGGAAGGAATATGGAAAAACTTCCTTTTCTGGGGACACAAGTATTATCCCCAGGCCCACTTTGTCGAATCTGGGATCCTCCATCCTCTTCCCGGTGGGGCTTCGGGACGCGCCGTCAAATTACATTTCCCATGCTGGGATCTCCTCTTGAACTGAGAAGATATCTTAATCTGGTAGTTCAGCGTCCGGTGCAGTGGTCCCGGTTGAAGGGTGCTCTGCCAGAAAGTCTGCTAATTCCTGGCACTTGATGGATTTTTGAGGCACAAACCGGATGTTGAACTGTTGCAGGATGACCGCCCATCGGGATAGGTGTCCGGTTAGCATCGAGCGACTGAGGATGTACTTGAGCGGGTTACTCCATGAGATCAAATGGACTTCATGATGCTGCATATAATGTCGCAGCTTTTGAACCGTGAAGACTAAGGCCGGATAGCTCTTCTCGATATTTGAGTATCGAGTATTAGCGTCAATCATGTTTCGACTGAGGTAATAGAGACTATTTTTGCTGCCGGCATCATTCTTTTGTGCGAGGAAGTCTCCCAGTGATCTCTCTAGGGCCATCACATATAGAATGAGAGGTCTTCCTTAAACCGGGGGCATGAGCACTGGTGGGATTAAGAGGTACCTCTTAAAGTTTTCAAACACATATTGACAGTCATCTGACCATTGGTACATGACCCCTTTCTTCATTAACCTGGTGAAGGGAAAACATTTTCTTGCCAAGTTGGATATGAACTACCTAATATAGGCTAGGTTTCCTTGGAATCCCCTCAAATCAGTGAGATTTCAGGGAGGTGGTAGGCCCATGATAGCCTTTTTCTTCTCAGGGTCGACTTCGATGCCACGATGGCATACGACGAAGCCAAGGAATTTCCATGAGGTAATCCCGAAGGCGCATTTCAAGGGGTACATCTTCAACCTATGCTGTTGGAGATTGTAGAAGATGGTCTCAAGGTACGATAGGTGATCCGAGCGATGTCTGGACTTAACCACTAGGTCATCCACGTAACATTCAATGAATTTCCCCAGGAACAGCTTAAAGATCCGATGCATGGCACGTTGATACGTGGCGCCAACATTCTTGAGACCAAATGGCATGAACCTATAACAGAATACCCCTTGAGGGCCCCTGAAGGCAGTGGATTCTTCGTCTTCTTGGGCCATCTTGATTTGATTATATCTAGAATAGCTGTCCATTAAGGATAGAGCCTCATACCCAGCCGTTGCATCAATTAAAAACTCGGTGATTAGAACCGGGAAGTCATCTTTCGGACAATGCCGATTAAGGTCTCTGAAGTCAATGCAGACGCGTATTTGTCTGTTCTTTTTCTTGAAGGGGATGATATTAGCCAACCAAATGGGGTACTAGACCTCTCTAATGAAGCCTGATTTAATGAGCTTATCAACTTTAGCCTCTATCTTGGAAGCATGTGAGGGTTGTATCCTTCTAGCGGCCTGTTTTTAGCCCTAGTGGTCTTCTGGAAGACCCAGGTGATGCGTCGCTACCTCGGGATCGAGTCCTGGAATTTCCATGTAATTACAGGTGAAGACATCCCGATGTTGCCTTAGGAAGGAGGTATATACCTCGTGTTCCTTGGGAGACCTGGCCGCACTAATGAGAGTGGGCCTCAGGTCTTCCTCGATACCCAGGTTTATTTCCATGAGTTCGTCCATAGTGGTGGAGATACCTTCCTCAAATGCGGGAGGTGCATCCCCGAGACCTTCCTGATTCTCGCTCAAATTTACCCAAGAGAAGAAGGTAAGACGGTCCTTGTAGTTTAGCTTGGGTTATCGAATCCACAGAGACCTAAGAAGAAACCTATAGAAACGTACATTCTATGGACTATTTTCGGCTATGAAGTGGCCAAATTGGATTGATTTTGGATGGGTTTGAAAGATATCTAATTGATTTAAGTGAATTCAATTTAAAATAATGAGTTGATCCTAGGTTATCACTCGGGGTGGATTGGACGTATTTCCTTTTTAATGATTTCAATTTCTTAAATTTGAGATGGGTTCATTTAAGGAGATAAAACAACATCATCACTTACTATTTTAATGCTTACACCCTTTAATAATAATCAACTATACACTTGAAGGATCAAAGTTTTGAGCACTTCAAGGTAAATGTTTGTATTAGTACTTGAAGTGTGTGGCCTTATATTCAACAAGGACGATGGAGTTTAAAAATCATCAAATAAAAATCCCAATTAAAGAAGTGATTATACATTAATTAGGTGATAAATAACATCCAATCAAGCACCTTGCTACTCCCTTGTATCAACCCATAAGTGGGTTAGCCTTCCATTGATCCCATGGTTTCAATGGAAGCGGAAAGTAGACTCATGAGGGAGGAAATGGAGAAGTAAAGAAAACAACAAAAATAAAATGATCACTCCACCGTTGTGTGAATAATTTCACAAGGGTTGGTGTGAATAAATTCACACCTTGATCCAACGGTATAAAAGTGATATTAAGAACAACAGAATAAGAGTAGAAGAAGAACTTTTATTAAGAAACTAAAGTGAATTGAACAACTTACATGTGAAAGACAAAATTGAGGCAACAAAAATGCAGCATAACATTACAATTGAACAAAGCATCCAAGATTTTCAACTCCTTCACCACCACTGCCATAAATTGGAATTTTGGGAGCCTTGGGTCGAGCCTCCAATAGTAAAAAGCATCTCAATTAATTTTGGTCGGCCATAGGTGGTGGAAAGCTTGTGAAATTTGAACTTTTCCACATTTGACCCGAGGTGGCAGCCATCTTTCCTTCACCGAACAGACTCGTCTGGAAGTCCTTCTAGACGGCCGAATCAGGGTGGGACATAGAATAAGAAAATGGATCTCCGGCTGTCTTCTAATCTCCTGTAAAATTTGGGTCTATTTGGAGTTGTGGATTCCGAGATATGATCAAATTAGTGGGCTATTTTTCTGGGCCGTAGAATCTGGACCAGAATTTTATCTCTAACTTGGGCCGCATAAATGACCAACATGAAGGCTGAATTAGCATTAACCCCTGAAGATTGATTTGTTCCTATACATGTCTTATAGCATTCCATGAAATTTGGGATTAATTGAAACTGTATGTTGGGCCCCACAGCCTCATAAGTGGGCTGATGTCCAATCTGCCTTCTCCAGAATTGCTTTCTTTCATTTCCAAATATCTCCATCATCCTCCATGAATTCTCCACTGATCCCTGAATCAAAATGTTCATATTTAAGTGTAGATCAATTTACAAAAATATCAAATTAAAATATGTATAATTAAATTCCTTAAAATCAGATGAATCACTGGGTGCTTTAAATTATGTTAAAAAATGTACCACATAATAGTGCATTTTAAGAAGGTATTACAATCATAATGTGAAATGATGTTCAAAGTGTAAAATGTACTAAAATGGTGTTTATGAATAACAAAGAACATGAATATTATGTATATTAACAATGAATATTAGCCTCATTTAGTGTCTAATCACACCCCCCAACTTGAGTTTTTCTAGTCCCGAGCAAAATACATCTCAACAATATGAAATTCGAATTCCCTTTTTCAAAAACATTTTAATACACAATGATCAAAAAAAAAACTTATACCAAAAAATCATGAAACCCATAAAAATATTTTAATACAAGATAGTTTCATAAGCAGATCCCAATCCCAAGCCCATTCCTTTGATCAAATCCATCATCATACTTTATCCAACTCAATTAGGTGTAATGATGTGTTGTGAATCACAATAGATATGGGGGTTCATTTTAATGCAAGGGGGAAATCATGGAAGCGCTAGGTGGAATCACATTTAATCCTAATATGAGTATTATTCATCTTTTTTTTTGTTTTTTTTGCAATATTTCTATAGTAATTGAGATTGCAGTTAATCAAATTAACCCATGTAGCAAGACTTTGCCGATGACTCCCAGACTCAAAGGCCTTAGGGCACCAAGTGAAGCCCACATACTCGGACATCGTCTTGAGTTAACTTAATAAAAAAAAAAGTCATATTACCATAAATAGAGATATATTTAAAAACTCAGGGCTAGACAACTCTGGAGTCACAATCCCCAAGTGCCGAAAGCCTCGCATTTTATCAATCCATTGCTCTACACGCAAATTTTTAATTTTATTTTTTAATTTTTTTATTTTTTAATAATTTTTTTTAGTTTTTTTTTGAATACTCATATTATTCATAAAAATAAAACCAGCCTATGCTATTTATTATGGGACCCCAAAAATTCAAATTAGTACCCCACAGTCTAGAGGACGTGCATTGTGGCATTTTTTTTATTTGCATGAAAATATAAACGATGAAATATCACATTGGAAAGCCACACTTTCCAAAATCTATGCTCATGAAATTATACAAGGATTAAAATCAGAATTAGGGTATGCTAAATTATTTGATATTCAGTTTCAAAGTGTGCAATGCGTATTACCATGTTCAAAGTTAAAGGAATTTTTCCTTCCATTTAATTATTTTTTCAAATCATTCATTTTTTTTTGACACAAAAGCATTTTTTTTTATTTTATCTCCCCCCCAACTTAAAATAACACTGTCCCCAGTGTTTAAATAAAAAAAAATTTAGAAGGGGGTAGAGGTAGAGAATGAATGTTCAAAAAGGAAATTGAAAATGAGAATCATGGAATGAAGTCACCTAGTGGTTGAAGTTTGAAGTTCTTGCTGCTCCAATTTATTCCTTTGATATCCATGTCGCTTGCAAAGTTCCCTAGTGGAAAAAGGAAAAACAAAACAAAAAAAAAACAAAAAAAACAATATATATATATATATATATATAATAAAGGAAGTAAGATATAAGTATATATATAAAAATTATAGAATAAGGAAGCACAAGAAGCCGCAGGTCAGTGGTAAGCACGCGCCCCTGTCTCCCTTCGGTCCCGGGTTCGAGTCCCCGCGGCTTCGCCGGTTGTGACAGGGTTTTCCCCACGGCCTATGGCGTGGATTTTTTTTATTATATTTTTGTTTTTTGTTTTTTAATTTTTTAACCTAAAAACACATAAAAAAAAACAAACTGATGATACATTGGCTTCTTTTTAAATTTCTGGGTAAGGTATTACCCAAGGATCACACCACGTGACACGGATGAATATGGTGCTCCCCTTTCATACCCATCCATACTCATTATAGAAGAATACGTCAACAGTTTATTTTTTTTTCGAAATATCAAATTGTCTCATTAACCCTATTTAAAATATAAAGTTGATTAAAACAACGAAATTATTGGAAACTTGAAAACCATGGGTTGCCTCCCATCAGTGCTTTGTTTAACGTCGTTAGCCCGACAGGGACCCTAAATCTATTAATTTGTTCCTGGTTCATAGGTTGGCTCAGTTAACTCGACCTCTATTTCCTGTTTATTGAATGATTCAATGAATGGTTTTAACCTTTGACCATTGACCTTGAAAATGTAACCACTTGTGGGATCTTGAATCTCTACTGCCCCATGGGGGAATACATGATGCACTATGAAAGGTCCTGACTATCTAGACCTTAACTTTCCCAGATGTAAATGAAGTTTTGAACTATAAAAGAGCACAAGTTTTCCCGGTTCAAAATGTTTGACCTTGATATTCCTAGATTGGTAGTCTTGAACTCTATCTTTATTGATCCTTGAATTTTCATAAGCCTCCATCCTTAGTTCCTCCAGTTCATTGAGATCTAATTTCCTTTTTGTTTCGGCCAATGAGAGGTCATAATCCATTTTCTTAATTTCCCAAAAGGCCTTATGTTCAATTTCCACTGGAAAATGGCATGCTTTACCATAAAACAACCTATATGGGGACATTACTAAAATGTTTTTATATGCAGTTCTATAGGCCCAAAGAGCATCTAAGAGTTTCTCAGACAAATCTTTCCTAGAGGGGTTGACAGTTTTTTCAAGAATTTGCTTAATCTCCCTATTCGCTAACTCATCTTGACCATTGGTTTGAGGATGGTATGCAGTGTACACTTTATGAGAAATACCATACTTAGACATGAGTGAAGTGAATGGGCAGTTGCAGAAATGGGTTCCTCGATCACTGATTATAGCCCTAGGAATTCCAAATCTTGAAAATATGTTCTCTTTTAGAAATTGAATCACAACTTGATGATCATTGGACTTAGTGGGAATGGCCTCAACCCATTTTGAGACATAATCAACAGCTAAGAGTATGTAGAGGTATCCCTGAGAGTTTGGGAAGGGACCCATGAAATCAATTCCCCAACAGTCAAATATTTCAACCACTAATATGGGAGTGAGTGGAATTTGATTCCTTTTTGTGATGGACCCTACTTGTTGACACCTAGGACAGCTTTGACAAAATGTTTAGGAGTCCCTTGAGAGGGTGGGCCAGAAAAGACCACATTGAATAATCTTAGAAGATGTTTTCTTAGAGGAAAAGTGACCTCCACATTCCTCACTGTGATAGAATTTAAGGATGGACTCTTGTTCAGATTCTGGAACACACCTCCTAATGACTTGGTCAGGGCAGAACTTATAGAGGTATGGATCATCAAACCCATAGTATCTAACATCAGAAAGAAATTTCCTTCAAGCTTGAGTCCCTAATAATTTTGGAATGACTTCTATCACTAAGAAATTTTCTATGTCAGCATACCAAGGACAGTCACTCACAGAGTATAGGTGTTCATCAGGAAATGAATCAGACATAGAAAGGTGATTTGAGTTGTCTTTGAATTCCATCCTAGAGATTTGATCAGCTACAACATTTTCAACTCCCTTTTTATCCTTGATTGTGAGGTCAAATTCTTGTAAGAGAAGGACCCACCTAACCAGTCTAGCCTTAGCATCTTGTTTTTGGAAGAGGTATTTTAGTGCAGAATAGTCAGTGAACACAGTGATGGGTGATCCTAAGAGGTAGGACCTAAACTTCTCTAAGGCAAACACAATAGCAAGTAACTCCTTTTCAGTGGTGGTGTAGTTGATTTGGGCATCATTTAAGGATTTGCTTGCATAAGCAATGACATAAGGAGTTTTATCACAACGTTGTACTAACACAGCTCCAACAGAAAAGTCACTGGCATCACACATAAGTTCAAAAGGAAGGTTCCAATTTGGAGATTTCATAATGGGAGGAGAGGTGAGAGAGGATTTGAGGGTTGAGAATGAACCCTCACAGCTTTCTGTCCAAACAAATGGAGCATCCTTTACTAGGAGAGAACAAAGAGGACGAGAGATTGAACTAAAGTCCTTAATGAATCTTCTATAGAAACCAGCATGTCCTAAGAAGGACCTCACTTCCTTAACAGTTCTGGGTGATGTAAGGTGACGAATGATGTCAACCTTTGTTTTATCGACTTCAATTCCCCTACTCGAGACCAGATGGCCTAGAAAAAGTTCCTCTTTAACCATGAAATGGCATTTTTCCCAGTTTAGGACCAGATTCTTTTCTTCACATCTTGACAAGACTCTCTCCACATTCTGCAGACATCCCTCAAAAGTATCCCCAAACACAGAGAAGTCATCCATGAAGACCTCTAGAAAATCCCCTACCATGTCTGAGAAGATTCCCATCATGCACCGCTGGAAGGTTCCAGGGGCATTTCATAACCCGAAGGGCATGCGTTTGAAGGAAAAGGTACCAAAAGGATATGTGAATGTAGTCTTCCCTTGATCCTCTAGGGAGACCTCAATTTGATTGTACCCCGAGTACCCATCTAAGAAACAGTAGAAGGCATGACCTGCCACTCTCTCAAGGACTTGGTCAATGAATGGTAAGGCGAAATGGTCCTTCTTGGTGAATGAGTTTAGTTTCCTATAGTCAATGCAGACCCTCCATCCACTACTCACCCTTGTTGGATGAATCTCTCCATCCTCATTGGTTATCACTGTGATTCCAGCCTTTTTTGGAACCACTTGGATTGGGCTCACCCATTCACTCTCAGCTATGGGATATATGATACCAGATTTCAACAATTTCAGAAGTTATTTCCTTACTACCTCCATGATATTAGGATTGAGTCGCCATTGAGGTTGACGACATGGATTTGAATCAGAATCCAGAACAATCCTATGAGTCCCGATAAGTGGGCTAATCCCAGGAATATCAGAAAGGGTCCAACCAATGGATTTCTTATGCTTCCTAAGGACATCTAGAAGAATCCTCTCATGATTGGATTCAAGAGAAGAAGAAATGACAAAAGGATGTGTTTGATTGTCCCCTAGGAAAGTATACTTGAGTGTAGTAGGAAGTTCCTTCAATTCAAGATCAGGTTGGTTCAGAATTTTAGCAGAAGATTGGGACATTAGATCAAGATCAATTTCTTTTTTTAGAGTTTCAGATAGGATTGATTCCTCACATGTATAAGTTTCAGCTACTAGATTGGCTTGATCATATTTAGGGAAGGAATTTAGAGGGGTCTCTATGAAATTTGTGTCTTGAAAGGTTTCACTGATTGTTGGACCTAAGACTTCATCATAAGATAAATTTGAAAATGATTCAAGCCAAGGAGATAAAATTCCTTCATATGAACAAAGTAAATCAATCTCATTCTGACTTAAACATTCATCAAATATTCCTTGATGTTCCATGGATTCATTATCAATGCTTCCTATCATGTTTACTTCATGAATTTCCTCGTCATCCCCTATTTGTGAGCTTGCATTATAGATGTTCAAGTCTAGACTCATGTTCCCAAAGGTGATGGTCATGTTCCCATTTCGGACTCAGATAATAGAGTTGATTGTTGCAAGGAAAGGACGAACAAGGATGATTGGGGTTTGTTCCTTATTTCCTAAATTTGGATGGTTGTCAAGGACAATGAAATCAGCAGGGTAGATGAAGTTTTCAACCTTTACCAGAACGTCCTTTAAAATCCCCTTTGGAACCCTAATGCTACGATCAGCAAGCTGAAGTGTAACAGATGTGGGTTGGAGTTCTTCTAGGCCTAACTGGCAGTACACAGCATATGGGATGAGATTAACACTAGCACCTAGGTCACACAAGGCCTTGACAACTTTACTTTCTCCTAGTTCAACATTGATGTAAGGGCAAACTGGGTCTTTCAACTTAGGAGGAATGGTCCCTTGAATGGTGGTACTCACATTAGCAGCCAAAAGGACTTGGTTTTTATGTGAAAATTTTCTTTTAAAAGTGCACAAGTCTTTAAGATACTTTGAGTAGGCAGGTATGGTTTGGATTTCATCGAGAAGGGGTATGTTCAACTTGACTTGTGAAAATATTTCTCTCAATGTTTCATTTAGTTCAGGATTGGGTTTCCCCCTCATGCGTTGAGGAAATGGTGCAGGTTGTGGGGTCGTTTTGTTGAGGAGTTGTTTCCTTGAAAATGTTATCAGTTTCCTCAGTTTTATCTTGTGGATCATTTGAATTTTCATCCAAGTTTGAATCTTCAGGTGGGTTCTGAATTAGTTGTTCAGGTTTCTCAATTGATTTCCCACTTCTTAAAACAGTCACAACCTTTAGTTGTTCATGAGTTGTTTGAGCACAAATTGACTCTCCCCTTGAAGTTGAGGATGGCACCACCTGAGTAGGCATGGATTCCTTTCCACTTTTGATGGTTTTATGTTCTTGTTTTAGGGAAGATACTTCTGAGTTCATCCTCTCCATTTGTTTGCACAGTTGTTCTAGTAGGCTTTGTGGAACAGTTTGGGTTGGTGCTTGAGTAGGTTGGTTTATCCCAGGGGGATATTTTGGAGGTGGGATGGTTTGCTAAAAATGGACCGGTGGCTGTTGGTATTGGATAGGTTGGGTTTTGAACTAGTTATGGGTTTGGTAGTTCTGATGGGGGTAAGGATTTTGTCCCTGTGGTTGGCTAGGTTGTTGGTTATCTTTCCAACGGAAGCCTGGGTGGTCGTTATACCTTGGGTTGAAGGTGTTTTGGTATTGAGGCTTTTGAAAGTTCAAAGCATTTACTTCTGCTGGGGGTCCTCCTAAGAGAACATCCTTGATGGATGGAATGGTTGGGCAGTCGTCTGTCTTATGGTCATGTTTGTCACAAATTGTGCAAACAGGGTCAACAGTTTGGATTTCACGGACTTTCCTAAGGTCTATCTCTTCAACCTTCCTTGAGAGTGCTGCGAGTTTATCCCTAAGGCTTTCCTCTTCTCTAAGTGTATGAATTCCAGTAGTTCTTTGTGGCTTTTCAGAATAAGGTGAAGTTCCCCATGTTTGGTTTTGTTCAGAAAGGCTTTCTAGATACTCGTAAGCATCATTTGGGGCTTTGTTTTTAAAGGTTCTATTACACATCATGTCAATGAATTGTTTGTTCCCCGGACCCAAACCTTCATAGAAAATTCTTACTTGTTCAGGAATAGAAAAACCATGGGGTTCAACCATGTTTAGAGTGTCTTTGAACCTCTCCCATGTTTTATAGAATGACTCTCCCTCTTTTTCAAAAAAGTTTTGGATACTCTTTTTAAGTGCAATTGTTTTGTGGTGGGGAAAGTATTTTTTGTAGAATTCTCTTTGTAGTTGGTCCCAAGAGTTGATGGATGATGGTATCAAATTGTTTAGCCAATTTTTAGCTTGATCCTTTAAAGAAAAAGGAAATAGCCTCATCTTATCTGATTCTAGTTGATTTGGGGGACACATGGTTTCTACAATGTCATTGAACTCCTTAATGTGGAGGTATGGCATCTCAGACTCCATTCCATGGAATGTGGGAAGGTGGTTTAGGACATGGGGTTTAAATATGTAGTTTGAATCTCCTAGGGAATTGTGTATAATGCATGAGGGGGCATTGGTCCAGGAAGGTGTGAGGTAGTCATTCATGGTTTGATCAATTGCATTCCCCAAGTTTGGGGCTGCCTCATTTGGGTTTCCATTTTGGTTCCCACCCGGGTTTATGAGTTGGTTTCTTTGAAGACCTTCCATTGAAATTGGCTCAATTTTGGACTATAAAGTATTAGGAAGATTATGATATAATGTAATGAGTTACCTTGGTGTAATTTACTCCCCAACCCTAGGACTATCCACCCTAACTAGACGGTTTGATTGATCGCGGGTGTAGGCGGACATGCGCCAAAAGAAAAAAAACGAGAAAGGTAAAAGATAAGAGAATTTGGATGAGAAAAGAAGAAATGGGGGAGAATAGAATGGGTGTTTAGATGACTTACTCGGGTCCCCGACAACGGTGCCAAAATTTGATTCTCGCTCAAATTTACCCAAGAGAAGAAGGTAAGACGGTCCTTGTAGTTTAGCTTGGGTTATCAAATCCACAGAGACCTAAGAAGAAACCTATAGACACGTACATTCTATGGACTATTTTCGGCTATGAAGTGGCCAACTTGGATTTATTTTGGATGGGTTTGAAATATATCTAATTGATTTAAGTGAATTCAATTTAAAAGAATGAGTTGATCCTAGGTTATCGCTCGGGGTGGATTGGACGTATTTCCTTTTTAATGATTTCAATTTCTTAAATTTGAGATGGGTTCATTTAAGGAGATAAAACAACATCATCACTTAATGTTTTAATTCCTACACCCTTTAATAATAATCAACTATAAACTTGAAGGATCAAAGTTTTGATCACTTCAAGTTAAAGGTTTGTATTAGTACTTGAAGTGTGTGGCCTTAAATTCAACAAGGACGATGGAGTTTAAAAATTATCAAATAAAAATCCCAATTAAAGAAGTGATTATACATTAATTAGGTGATAAATAGCATCAAATCCAGCCCCTTGCTACTCCCTTGGATCAACCCATAAGTGGGTTATCCCTCCATTGATCCCATGGTTTCAATGGAAGCGGAAAGTAGACTCATGAGGGAGGAAATGGAGAAGTAAAGAAAACAACAAAAATAAAATGATCACTCCACCGTTGTGTGAATTATTTCACAAGGGTTGGTGTGAATAAATTCACACCTTGATCCAACGGTATCAAAGTGATATTAATAACAACAGAATAAGAGTAGAAGAAGAACTTTTATTAAGAAACTAAAGTGAATTGAACAACTTACATGTGAAAGACAAAATTGAGGCAACAAAAATGCAGCATAACATTACAATTGAACAAAGAATCCAAGATTTTCAACTCCTTCACCACCACTGCCTTAAATAGGAATTTTGGGAGACTTGGGTCGAGCCTCCAACAGTACAAATCATCTCAATTAATTTTGGTAGGCCATCGGTGGTGGAAAGCTTGTGGAATTTGAACTTTTCCACATTTGACCCGAGGTGGCAGCCAGATTTCCTTCACCGAACAGACGCATCTGGAATACCTTCTAGAAGGCCGAATCAGGGTGGGACATAGAAGAATAAAATGGAATTACGGATGTCTTATAACCGTATGTAAAATTTGGGCCCATGTGGAGTTGTGGATTCCGAGATATGATCAAAGTAGTGGGATGGTTTTCTGGGACGCAGAATCTGGACCAAAATTTTATTTCTAACTTGGGCCGCCTAAATGACCAACATTAAGGCCTAATTAGCATTAACTCATGAAGAGTGATTTGTTCCTGTACATGTCTTCTAGCATCCCACGAAATGTGGGATAAATTGGGCCTGTATGTTGGTCCCCACAGCCTTATCAGTGGGATAATGTCCAATCTGCCTTCTCCAGAATTGCTTCCTTTCATTTCCAAATATCTCCATCATCCTACATGAATTCTCCACTAATCCCTGAATCAAACATGTTCATATTTAAGTGTATATGAATTTAAAAAAATATCAAATTAAAATATGTATAATTAAATTCCTTAAAATCAGATGAATCATTGGGTACTTTAAATGATGTTAAAAAATGTACCACATAATAGTGCATTTTAAGAAGGTATTACAATCATAATGTGAAATGATGTTCAAAGTGTAAAATACACTAAAATGGTGTTTATGAATAACAAAGAACATGAATATTTTGTATATTAACAATGAATATTATCCTCATTTAGTGGATAATCACTTCCCCCTCTTCTTCTCCCAAATCCTCATCTTCTTGGTCTGACGAGGAGAGAGCTCCTGACACGAGCTCTTGGGAGTCTGGAGGCGAGGTGTTGTGGGCTCCCTTGCTCGAGCTTTCGCCCCCGATTGAGGGTCAGCAGACGTTCCCAAAGTGTCACACTCAGTTGTTATGGCTGAAGTCATGAGGACATCCGAGTGTGTGTCCGGACTTGAACTCCTACCTTCCACATGGTTGATGGGTATGACATAATCTCTGCCAAGATGCCTGAGAGGGTCGTCAGGAACTATTTCCAGGCTATTTGGAGTGGGGATCCAGTCAACACCATCGACCAAAGGCTTCTTTTTATTTTTCTCGTAGAACCCGGTGTCAATGTAATGTGACTCAGAGAGCTCGAAAGGGGCCTTGTCGGCATGCAATGTACCACTTTTCCATTGACACAGTACTTGATACACTAGTGATAGGATGGAGGAACAACCATGTGCTTATGAAGCCATGTCCTTCCCAGCAGGGCATTGAATGCTGTGCTCTGCCGGACCATCGAGAATTCTGTGTAGGCTACCAGGTCACCAAAATGGGTCCTTAGCTAAATTTGTCCCATTAGTTTCTACTCACTCTTGTCGTAACCCAATAGAGTTATGGCTGAGGGAATTAGATCATCCTCACTGTAGACCAACTTAAGGAGTGTCTATAAGGGAAGGAGGTTAACTCCAGAGCCATTGTCTATAAAGACTTTCCGGATCTCAATACCATTCAGCGTGCCGGACACATATAGCGGTCTGATGTGTCCTTGCATGATGGAATATTCATCCTGATTGGTGAAGGAAATCACCGCATTGCATTCAGCCAGGCCAGTCTCTGTTCGGTAAACCTCAGCGACAGCTACCTCGGATTGAAATTCCTGGGGGCTGATCAAAGCTTCGATAAGTGCCTCCCTGAGGTCGGATGATAGACTTAGGGAATTGAGGATTGACAACTTGGATGGTACTGATGCCAGATGCTTAAGGATGTCATATTTTTTCTCTAGCGGTCGACGCTTCTCCGTTGGCGGGAGAGTCTTAGCGGGTGCTTTGGGAGCTAGAGCATTTGACGAGGAGGGACCAGCTGCGGGGACGAATGTCGATGGTGTTCCCGCATTTTGAGGACTTGGACCGGCCGGTCTGTTTGGGCACACTAGGCGGCCAAAAACTCGCTCCTCCTCTGGTGGGTATCACAGAACAATAGGGATAGAGTGACTGCTTGTGGAAGTGGAGGGGAATTCCTTCTTATGCTGAGTCCGTTCAAGGGAACTCCCACAGGTTTCTGCGATATTAAAAGTTTGGGCCAGGGTCTAGCCATAAGGTTGGTTTCGGCCGCAGCTGCGCCTCCCCTGGTATCCTCTGCCTCTGCGATTCCTCCACCCGGCTCCTCGTGCAGGGAACATGGGTTCATAACCATAACCTTAGTCAGGGAATCATTCCATGAGAAGGATGACGTTGATAGAAACAAATATTGTCTCTTCATCCTCTGATAGGTCAACATGGTCGGTTTTCTCTGATGGTGCCGTTTGGCGGGTTGGTGCCCGTGGCGCCAAGTTTGAGGGCATGAAATCTGCCAGGGTCAGGACTAACTTTTGGCCTCGTCATGGACTACTCCTCTTACGATTGTTTCCTCCTCCTTCGATTATGCCCAGATGACCAGCTCGTGGAGGGTTGTGAGGCCGATGTTGTCAGCTCTACGGCTTCAGGGGCTGTTGGTGGCAACACCGGCTGCTGTAGTTGAGCTCGGAGTATGCCCTGGGCTCGGTTGATAGTCTTCTGAGTCATCCAATTGTCAAATTTATACCCTTGTTTTCTAGTGACTTTCTTCCATCCCTCCTCTTTTTCGGAGTCGGTGGTAGAGATGCATGCCACATGTGCTGGGGGTGGTCCCAACTCGGCTTGTCCAAAATCTACCATCCAATGTAGGAGGTATTTGAAGACGAAGAATTCTCGGATACTGTGCCCCAACATTCGATGGTAGGGGCAGTAATATGGCCTATCATTGCGACCGAATTATTCAGGTTTCCTCGGCTCTGGGAGGCGGAGCAAGTTGCAGTTCATGGAGGTGATGAAGTAGCCACAGACTTGATCGTCTCAGAATGAGTATACTTTTTGTCTTCGTTCCTCAAACTGGTTCTGCTTCGGTCCTCTCTGATTGTACCATTTAGGTGGGGGTAGCTGATGATATGCAGGGGTCCCTTGATGATTTGGTGGAGTCCTGAGCGGTGGAGCGGGAACAAGGGATGGATTGAGTGTGACAGTGAACACTTCAGCTCTAGGATCTCTTTTCACTGGAGCCTGCGAGGCTATTCGGGACTTTGAATTAGTCCGCTGCAGGGATTCCTCAATTCTCTGGGCAATGGCCGAGAGATGGCGGAAGTCAGTGGTGCACTCCACTGGTATGAGTGGTGTTCGCATCTCATCTCTAAGATTATCGATGCATATGGCTAGCATCTCATATTGAGGCATTGTCCTATTCAGCGAATAGGTCAGACCTTTCCATATGGTGATGAAATATAAGACCCTCTCATTCTCCCTCTACTTGCAGTTCATGAGATCGCTGACCATTATTTTAGGCAGCATTGAGCTGAAGTGGAACGTGAACTGATGTCAGAGGTCCTCCCAGCTCTTTATCGACTGGGCCGGCAGACTCGTGTACCAGAAGAAGACGGATCCTTGCAAGGTCCGTACGAAGCATCTAAGTTTCACTGCTTCTTATTGTTCTGGAGTCCCCATCATAGGGTCACAATAGGATACGTAGTGCATCAAATGCTACTATGGATCACCTGATCCATTGAATATGGGGAATACAGGGCTCCCAAAATGGGGTGGAGATGGTGTGTTGGTCACCCAATCTAGGTAGGGTTTCCGCTCCAGCTATATCAGAGCGCATCGAACTTCCATCACTTCCAATCGAGCTGTTAGTGCCTCGATGCTGTTGGTGAGTCCCTGGTTTACATCCTGTTGGGCCCTGTCCTAGGAAGGCGTAGCCCGAGGCATTGCCTGAGGATCCGGATTGGCCGACACTAAGGGTGCATATTCCGTTCAGGGTACCCTCAGAGGGTTTGGGAGTACTTTCTCCAGTTTCCTCCTATGTGGAGGGAAATACTGGTATTCATCATCCACGTTTAGGTAGCTGGACGGACCAGGTGCCTCATTGGGAAGGAGCCCTGATCATGCTTCGTTTGCTGGGGAAAGCCTTAGCCTTTGAGGTGCACTTGTTGGGAGTGCATGACATGGCTCTTCTTGGGACGCACTTTCAATAAGGAGGTTCCTATGGAGCAGCTCGGCGTTAAGCCGCCTCAATTATTTCATCTCTTCTTCCTGTCGAGCAAACCTCTCTTCGAGCGTGAGTGGCTCATTTTTATCAGGAGAAGGGGACAGGTTAAGGGTAACCGTTCCTTTATTCTTATCCTTGTTGGAAGCTCACTGGGCAAGTGGAGGGAGGTTAGCTGATGGGGAAACCATATTTAAAGCGACCCTCTGGTTCCAAGTGTGCACACCTGGGGGTTCGTTGCGAGTCACAGCCTGACCGGAACCGTCGTCTCCCGATCCGTCCGAATTTTCATTTTCTATGGTGTCACCCGCGGGGTTAGCCTCAATGGCATTGATGAATACGTATCGCGGGATGGAGGGGAAGTTATCTTCCAAATAGTAAGAGGATCTCCCGCGTCTTCTATTGGCCCTCTCTTTCATGACATGGGATTTCCTTCGGACTTCTTGATGAAGGGTGACGCAGAGAGTTCTTTGATGCGACCTTACGGTGCGCCTTCCTCTCGGAGGGGATGATATTCAAATGAAGAGATAGGATGAGAACCTCCTCTTCTGACTATCCTCCCTAGATGATAGAATACTGATTCTCGTGGGGGAGGTTGTTGTTGAGGGGGTAATAATTCCCCCAGCCCTAAGGGCTGGGGTTGGCCCCGTTCCTTGGACATTGAGTCTCTTCCGGGTTTTATTGGTCTTACGGGGGAATTTGTTGTTAAAAATGCCCCCAACCCTGTAGGCTGGGGTTGACCCTGGATGGAAGCAGTGGCTGCTGCTATTGTGACCTGCCTGATCTCGTGTGCCCCCATCTGGGGGTGAACCAGATTTGGTTCCGAATTCACCTGTGGATTAGTCCCTTATGGGGAGGCAGGAAAAGATCACTGATTGGCCTCTCTTAGGTGAGAGGCCTGCTGTATGCTCTTGGTGGTCGGATTCAGGAGTTCTTGAATGACTTTTTCCCACTGGGCCTGACGCTTCTGGGACTTACTCAATACACGACCCTGTTGGGTGTGTTGCCTTTCCTGAACATGGGGACCACTTGATTTCCGTCTTGATGTGACGACGTTGCAAGAAACCTTGCCGAACAGGTTCTTCTGGGCAGGGAGCAGAGTGAAATGCAGAGCTCTGTGTTCCCCCCATCCCTTGATATGGACTCCCATCAGAGCATCGTCGATGAGGCAGTGCAGCTCGTGCAGTGCACAGAGGCAAGCTGCCTCCATATTCCCTTTGCGCCTCTCAGGGAATTGTTGTCGCATCGAGGAAAGGGCCTCTAGGTCGATGTGATGCAGAAGGTACCCTATCATCTTGACATGGTTTACATACTCGTCGTAGGGTAGGACGCTTGATTTCAGCTGGTGGAGGGTCGTCCATATATTATGGCAGATGCCGTGCATGCATTCTTCCGACAACTCTCTGTGTATGTCGAACTGAGTGGTGGCCATGGGCCAAAACATAACTGGTATATCATTCCTGGCCAGTCGTTTCCTCAGGTTCAACATATCGGCATACTCCTCTGCCTGTGATTCCTCTACCTGGTCATACCAACTAAGGCGCTCACTGTAGTCGGAGGCAATGGGACTGGTAGGTATTGAATTGTCTTGTGGGCGATTCCGAGGTGGTTCAAAAGATGAACACGACCCTAGAATGGATCCTGATCGAAGAAGGGCATCATTAGCAACAAGCTGGGAATCTGACATGCTCGATCCCATCCTTCTGAGTGCCTCCGCATATGAGGGCCTTTCGGTGCTTGCTTCGGTAGGGGGAGGGACTTCCTGTCGAAATAATATGTCATTGCGGGGAGGACCTCCGCAATGGTGACCGTAATGGAGAGGACTACCATTACTGCTTGATGCTTCACTGCATAGAGGAATTTTACAGTGCACACCCTGCGGAGGACCTCCAAGGCATGTCGCAGTAAGGGGAGGACCTTCTGGGTACGTAGCATCGTTACGGGGAGGACCTTCATAACAATTTCCATCATGGTGAGGATGACCATCATGGCTTGACGTTCGACGCGCATCCTGAGGAGGAACTTCAGGAAATACTGCGACAAGGGGAGGACCTTCTTGTTGCTTGGGGCCAATGCGGGAAGGACCTTCGCAATGACAGCCATGGTGGAGAGGACTACCATCACAGCTACGGCGATGGTGAGGACTACCATTACTGCTACCATAGGGAGAATATCTGCGGGATACATACTGGGGAGGGCCTCTAGAATGTACTACAATGAGAGGAGGGACTTCTCGTTGCTTGACATCTCTACGGGGAGGACCTCCATTATCAGGGTGGTGAGGACTACCACTGTGATCTGATGCCTGGATGCGTGGAGTTCCATTGTAGCATAACCCCTGGGGAGGACCTTCAAGGCAGGCCACGACAAGGGGAGGGCCTTCTTGTCGTGATGAGACGTCACTATGGGGAGGGACTCCGTAGTTGCGACTATGATAGCGAGGACTACCATCACAATATGTGGTCCCACTGCATGGAGAGTGATTGCAGCGTATACCCCGGGGAGGACCTTTAGGGTGGACTGCAACAAGTGGAGGACCTTCTTACTGTTCGACCTTCTGGTCACGTGGAGGGTTTCCATGACTCGCATAAAGAGAGAAACTCTCGTGACCGGTTGTTATATTACTGCAGGGGAAGCCCCCATGGGTACTCTAAGGAGGACCTTCAGAGCTTCTGGTAGCGACATTGCGAGGAGGTCCTTCGCAACTGCTACTGCCGCTCCCATAATATGGTAATGGGCGGGCAGGGTTCCGAGCCTTTGACATGTGCTTAACGGCATTGGGAACCCCAGATTCCAGCAGAGTAGAGTCATGAACTCCCTCTTTATTTTCCGGCTACCTTTGGCGCGTTCGAGGCTCTCTTTTATGGGCAGTAGGGACCGTCTGCTGTTGACAACGACCTTCACATCTGGGTCCCTGTCTAATTGGGTCCTGTGATGTTGTCGAGATACACCGACAAACATATTGACTTTTAGCAGGGATATATGCCTGCTCTGGATCATCCACCGTGATGGACGGGTGTCCCCCAGTTGGAACGAGTGAAGCTGCTTGATCTGGTTGACCTTGCGTCGCGGAATATGGTCAGCGACCCTCCTGGGAAGAAGCAGGGATGCATATATGCTCCGAGGCGGCTATCTCGTCTCTTAGATGAGTCACCTCAATTGGGGAGACGGGCTCACGGGCCCGAGTCTTTGCTGTTTCTACTGATGCAATTACATTCTGGCAAGTATGCAAGATATGATCTGGGATCGATACCCTCTCCTCCATCATTTCCAGGATATGTAGAGAGACATCTTTGGCTGGAATGGGTATGAAGGGCCATTTTTTTATTGGAGTAGGAATATCCTGCTCCGGTCCTCCAGTGGTCAGTGGGTACTGACAATTCTCCTGTGTCGGGGTAGGTGAACGAATCTTCCCCTATACCGGGATACGCCGGTTTGTCTCTCCATTTACCTCCACATCAGGGTGGCAGAATTTACTTGCATCCACAGGGATCTGGCCCTGCATATATTGATTTCCCACTGTATCGAGTTGGTGACCTTTTTTGGCGGGGTGACGTGCCCGCCTATGAATTGCCACTACATCTGGGTGGCGGGATTTGTTGATCGCCACCATATTAGGATGGCGAGCGTCAGAAGAAACTGCTAGGAGCTAGTCCTATAGGTGTCGGGTCGCCACCATGTCAGGTTGGTGGGCTTCACGACCCTGGGCAGGGAGAGGTGCCTGCCGAGTAGATGCTGTCCTGCGTGAGCGACAGGCTTGATGGAGCTCAGTGGGGATGCGCGCTAGCTCTTATGATGCCACCATGTCTGGATGTCGGGCTTGGGAGGAGTGAATAGGTGTAGGTACCTGTTCATGGTACGTCTCCGTGGCTGGGCAGCGGAGCTCCTCCTTAGGGATCAGGGTGATGATCGGTCCCCGATTGTACGTCTGCCGCCCTCGTCGGGCGGTCCGAGGGGCCGGAGCTCGAGGATCGTGGGCCTGAATACTCGGGGAGACATCCTCCTCAGTGTGAGGATGTTGGGTCGTAATGTGACCATGATGACGTCTGTCGGTGGGGGCCTTGGAGAGGAACCCCCGTTTGGTGGGGATGAAGTCCTCAACGTCGACCTCATCTGCCTCCTTAAGATAAGGGAGGTACGCATTGTCCCGTTCCGGGGATAGACTCCTGAAACGGTTAGAGACAACAACAGGGGTTGTCTAGATCTGCCTTTGCGGCCACTACTGGGCGGGCGACCGAAGAATCTTGATGGATTAGAGGGCGTGCATGGCCTCCTCCACTGTTAGGAGAGTAGCATTCACGTGGTACTCTCAGATCAGCGCGTCTGAAACCCAGCATTGAAGGATCTGGGTGGGTGAAGGGGTCCTCCGTTGTTGAGGAAGTCCCGTCCTTGCATTGTTGGAAATGCGCACTTGTGAGTTCCTTTGCGATGCCATTGGATTGAAGGGAGTTCTGAAAGTGGTACCTGGAAAACATTTTAGCAAACACAACCAGCAAACCCTTCAAAGTAGCATCTCATAATCCCATGCGTAATTAATGACCTTTCTTGGCCCTACTTTAGAGCATAAGGGGGCACAGGGTGGGATTAGGTTAAATTCGTCATGTTTGGTTAAAGATTCATGTCAGGTTCACCATTTTTTGTTTTGTTCAATTTCTGGTTTTTGGGCCTCGAAACACCCAACGGCTCTATATCCAGTGATTGATGGACCTACTTTCCAAAGGCAGGCGTTCTCCGGATGGTCTGACCAACAACTCTTAAGAACTCACATTGGTCGAGAGGATGTGAAGTCGGGCTCATCACACCCTTTTTGGGGGAAAATTATTTCCTGTTCCGGGACTCTCTTATAGATTTAAGACATATTCATATGTTCGCGAATCTTTGGTTTATCCCTAAACATAGTATCCATGGATTTAACCTTGGTGGGAAATGGTCAACTAGATGCAGGGGTTCAGAATAATTTATGCCTGAGGTTTACCATCCCTCGTTGGATTAATGACCCCAAAGAGTCGGAACTCGCTTGAGGTGGCACTAGGAGTGGCATGGTGAACCGATGTGAGGATAATCGGATCGACCGGTTGTTGGGCTTGAACCTCTTGGAGGCTTCCTATATACCCTGTCTAGGAGGCAAGGATCAAAGTCCACTTAGTTCGGATTGGTTTGGGACTTACGCTCTGGGGAATCTCAGAATGATGGATTGGGGCTTACACTCTGAGGAGGCCCATAAGGGGATGTCATGGTCGATGCTTACTCTAAGCCCACGTGAGTCATGATCGGTGTGAGAAACAAGAGGCAGCATGGACCAGAGGATCACATTGCGAAAGGTGCGTCCATGAGAAGTGGAGTGGGGCTTACACATGAGGGCGGCCCATGAGGTCAGGGCTTACTCCAAGATGGGCGCCCATGGAGATGGATTGGGGTTTACACTCTGGGGAGGCCCATAAGGTCGGGCCTTACTCCGAGATGGATGCCCATGGCGATGGGTTGGGGCTTACACTCTGAGGAGGCCCATAAGGTCGGGGATTACTCTGAGATGGACGCCTGGGGCGACAAATCCTAGTAGGAGAGGGAAAGGGGGTGATGTTGTTCCCATATCCTCTCATGCAGTGCATGAGGGCTTCCTTCTGATGGCTATTTTACTATCTCCGAGGAACCCTCAACAAGTGGAGGGGCAGAAAGGGGATTCTTGAGCTCAGACTCCACATTACTGTGGGAATGTGAACCCAGGAATGCTTCAGGAATCTGCTCAAGGATCAGGGAAACCCCTTCACCTCTACTTACCATGGGTATGTGAACTCAAAATGGCACACTGATGTGCCTGAAAGTTACACCACGTGAATGCAGTGGCTCTGGTGGAGGCCTCGGCTCGGGGCTGATGAGTTGGCCAATGAGGGAGCCATGGAGGACTTGGCTGGATCAAAAGGATTTTATCTGGCTCGGGAAATGAGAACACCGAAGTATTTGGAGAGCCACCGAGAGGTATGGGTGGTGGCGCCCTTCGCGTGGGGAAGTGCCACACAGCTGAAGAAGCCGTCCGCGAACCAGGGTGGTCTGTGGACTGATTGGCGTCCCGTGGACCAGGGTGGTCCGCGGACTGATTGGCGTCCCACGAACCGGGGTGGTTCGCGGCTTCAGGTTCGATCCGCAAGCCAGGGTGGTTCGCTGAGGGTTCCATTTGGGCAGCAGCGGCCAAGGGCGGCGCCAATCGGAGGCTCTTCGGTCGGGGCTTCGTCCGCGTAGGAGAGTGCTACACTGTGTGAGGGATGGGAAAAGAGGCATAAACTCCCTGATCCGCGGGGAATTCATCCATAGAGGGGGTATGGTTCATGGTTTTCCTTATTTTTGTTATTTTAGGTTCGCGGTTCACCAAGTTATTATGTGTTTTCCAATTCCTTGTTAATTCGTATACCTGTTGTGGTTCGCGAATGGAAATTTCGCTGTTTGTGAAATCCGAAGCCTTCCTTCAACCAATCTCCTTCCGAATCTCCAATCCCTCCGAATCCAATTCCAGTTCTCTGACCTTTCTTTTTTTCTTTCCCCCTTAGTATCCTTTTATATAGTGGGGAAGGGGATGTATCTGTGGCCACACAACACCTTTTTCAGAGGCCCATAACCAAATACCCGGTTTACAATTGACTTGGTCAATCCACGATTTGCGGTGGGTATTGGATGCTTCCCCCCCTTCGCGAATCGAACCCATGGAGTGATCCGCGGCTGTAGAGGGTTCCGCCTCTATTCCGCGAACGACAACAGGTGTGGCTTGAAGCAGTCGACGCGGTCCGCGGTTGGGGTGGTTCATGATGGTGAACCGGACTGGCACCCATCCTACCTCGCGACCGCAGAGGATCTCCACCTCCATTTCGCGAACGACAATGGTTCGTGGAGGGGTCGATTTGTGGGGCTTGGCCACGTTGCATCTCCATGGGACCGGTTTACGGACCGGTCCTGTTTGTGTCCCTTATTCTATTATTTTCCCCAATTATTTGGGGGATTTGGGTAGAATCTCCTTTGCAGATCTTTCAGGACCCTACAACCCAATATGATAATCATGTTTTATTTCCTTTTTTTACTTCTTATATTTCCCTTACAATTTCAACTTTGGAAACATATAATTGATATAGATGAGTGTTCCAAATTCATAACAAATAGTTATAGATTTAACTTTCTTACCTTTTTCTTTTGAAATACTTTTTATATCTCTTTCTTTTACCTTTATCCTTATTGGTAATATGACTTTTATTTATAATCCCTTGAATGCATTTAGAAAATTTACTTATATCATCATCTTTATCCAAGATAGAGGAATATAAGGAATCACTTCAAGTGTTATTAGAAACATATTTAGATTTAAAATAATCTCACTTTCTTCTATAAAATGAATCAAGATCATTATTCTTCAATTAAATATTTTATTGTAATAGAGATCCAATCACCTCATCTGGAGAGTCTTCAACAAAATCTTTTCTTTATTTAATGGATAATTTCATTGAATACCACTTATTTGGTAGGGTTCAAATTATTATTTCAATAAGTACATATTTATTCATAGTTTTAACAAGTACAACTATGATGTTTATGATCTATTTGAATATACCGAACATCTCATTTAATGTTTCATGATTACTCATTCTAAATTATTTAAATCCATCCCTGTGAATTCCAAGTTTAGTTCACTATAATTTTTTAGTTCCTTGATGAGTTAATTTTAAAGTAATCCAAATGTTATAATAATTTTTAAAATAAAATATATGACAATAAAAACTTATACTAAGATATTAGTAAAGATAATTCATGACTTTATTGTTTAGAATTTATATTACAACATCATTTATAGCTTATGTTTCAAGTTAAAATTCAGATATTTTATAAGTTCTAGCCATGATAGACCAATATTCAATACCTATATTATTCAAGAATACCTCCATTATGTCTTTCCAATATCCGTAATCACTTCCATTTAAATGAAGTGGTCTCAATGGATTCAATAATTCAATCTCCTGATTTTCCATCACTGAAATATATATTTCCTTAGTCTTATTAAAGACCAGGATAAAAGTTATCATAGATAATAAATTATAATAATAGATCTATATACCACCTTAGAAGGTTAAAATCTAATACCAGTTGTTAAGTATCATACTAGAACAATCAGAGAAGCTAGATATCCTTTAAGGAATGAACCTATGATATTAGTTGTTAGGTTGTATATGTTGATGGTAGACGGACTTGAGGGTGGTGAAAAGGTATTATTAAAATTATGAGAGTTAGTAAATATTAATTGTGGAATTTGGGGGTTTAAAATTATTAAATTATTCTTTGTTTAACTAATAATTATATTGGATGCGTAAAGAGTGTATATAGAAAATTAAATAGATAAACACAATGAATTTTATAGTAGTTCGATCTAAACAATCCTACATTAACTCTTTATATCCTAACCAATGGAGTATGGTACCCAATATGAAGGAGAGAGAGAGAAAGAGATAATTTTACATGGGAGAAATAAATACCCATAAATTTTATAGGGGATGAATCCCAACCCAGGACTTTGTGAGGAGCATCCCCAAACCTACAAACACAACCCTTTTTGGGAGCAGAAAGAAACCCGAGCTTTGTACAAGATCATCCCCAACCTAAGTGTTTCTATATTTTTATGTGTGAATAACCAAGGAAATACCTTTGGTAAGGTAGCATGACCTTAGAATAGGTTTTATAGGTGGTATAACCTATTGTGTGAAAGATATAAGTGTAAACAACACTACCCATCCTAGAAGAATAAATACAATAATTACAAAACCATGAGAAAGTTATAGAAAGAATATTGTAGATGAAACATTTGATATAGGAACTTTGAATGGATTTGAATGATAAGGTATATAAATTACATAAAATTTACAATACATATATTTAAGGTGAATTAATTCAAATAATATTTATTCCCACCTTGAGAGTTCATCACAAATGATGTAAACAGTGTGTACAAGATCACTTGATTGTCGAAGAAGTGTGAACATACGTTATTGCCTATTATGGTCATGAATTATTTTGTCTTTTAAAATAATCCTCAACTCATTTAAACAAAAATATATTTCTAATACATATTCAAGAAAATGGTTTGAATAATAAAAGTGATAAAACTGAATTATGAGAGAGGGAGAGAAAGATATTATCATTGCACAATAATTTCACAACTCATGACTGATATTTAAAACAAATAAGAATAATTCAAACCAATTTTAAATAATAAATCGAATTATTTAAATATTCTTCATAATAATAGTTTAATAAATGATCTCATGAAAATAGAAAGTTTAAATTTGAAATATGAAATTCAAAAACATTCCATTAAAAAGAGTACTAAATATGTGGAAAATATCAAAACATTATAACACCACTTTAAAGATATTAAAATAAGTTTTAATGAGATTAATGTCAATTAATATTAATTTAGAAACAAAAATATCTAATAAAATAACATAAAATAATAAAAAATAAATTTTGAGCATCAAGTTGCAGGTTTTATGCATGAAAATAAAATAGTATTTTATCGTAATAAAAACACGTTTAAAACAATGAATAATACTTAAAAAATTCTATACAGTTAATATGGATTTATAAATTCATTTGGAAAATTAAATTATGATAAAATAACAAGAAAAAAATTGTTAAATTAAAGAAAACACAAAATATTGCAAGTTTCCTATAGGATTAATCTACGTAAGAGAAATTCACGTATGAGTTTTTCACACATACATTTTTATCTACATAGAAGAATTAGCTATAAAAGGGAATAAATTTAGATAATTCATATATGATAATTAATCATATAAGAGATTTAATCACATAACTAAATTTCTCATGTAAGCGAATTACTCACGTAATGGAATTCCTCACACATATGAATTTATAGAAAAATTTTAAATAGACTGATTTATAAAACTTCACACACAAAAACGATATACAAAAATGAATAATTATATTTTGTTCCTTAGTAATTATATTTATATATATTAATTATATTTCTAAATAAAAAAATAATAACTTTAATCAGGTCTATATAAATCATGTTATCATAAAAAAATAGAAGAAAACAATTCGTAAAAATAGTAGAAATAAGACAAAAAACATGTAGTGAAATTAGATATAATTTAATACATGAAATATATTTATTTAAAATCTTATGTATTCTTATAAAATATAATATATCTTTATATATTTCCAAAAAAAAATTAATCACTCAATTTTTATTTTTGTATCCAGAGATATAGTAAAAATCCAGAGGAAATTTGAAATTGGAAAAAATGACTACGTGGCTAACAAATTTGGCTATGTGGATTTCATTTGGCTACATTGATTCCCAAATTGGATACATGGGAAAAGTTCATTTACTATATGGGAACATTCCAAAACATGTATAAATGATATTATAAGGCTAAAAATTAATTTTTTATCCTAATAACTCAAAATAAAACTTATAGAACCTGTTTTGAATAATACAAACATAAAATCAAGTATATTTAAAGCAATGAATAAAATGATATAATTAATATCAAACATACTTTAATCAAAGAAAAAGTAAAACTATTAATTCAACTAATATAGTTGAAACAAATAATATAATTAATTATCAAAACATAAAGTGGTTAAAAGTGCAACTTAATATTCTCCCCCTTTTTTATAATTACAAAACCAAGTATATTTTCAAAAATATCTCCCCAATTTTAAAAGTATCAAAAAGGTAAGTTTTAAAAGTATAAAAAATATTTTATATTATAACTTAATTACATGAAGATAAATATAAATATTGTATATATGTTTTATAAACATTCATTTTTTTAAAGAAATGTATCAAGGAACCATGGTATAGTTATCCACTATTCAAACATAGAATTAAATGTTGTGAGTAGAATTTTTAAAAGTTATTTGAGAAAAATAATAAGAAATAATTAAAAAAAATAATATTTTATAAAAACTAAAGGTTAAAATAGTAATTTAAAATAATAATGTTTGTATAATAGGTTTTAAAATATTTATATAATATTCAAATTTATATATAAAATCAAATAATAGTAATCAAACAATTTGTAGATTTCATAGAGTTTTTATAAGTCTGAAAAATTCAGCATATAAACATACAAAAGACTCCCCCTAAACACATGAAAACATATAACTATAATTAAAATTATATAATAAATAAATAAATGATAAATATCCCCTAAAATTAATAGAAAATTATATAAATAAAGAGCCCCCCCAAAATTTATGCTTTATTTCAAAAAGTTCCAACGGTATAAAATGGTTTTAGAAAATAAAACAAAATTTTGAAATACTCCCTATATATTAATGAAATGAAATTTTATTTATAGATTAACCACCATTTGAATAAAAATTAAGTCACATGTGGTGAAGTCCTATAAAAAATAAAACACAAAAAACTTTTTGGTACCCATACTATTTTGGGTCCAATTGGGTTAATAACATTATTTTTTTGTACCCAAGTAGAATTAGTACATTTATTATAAGGTATATAAGAAGTTAAATTTTTAGAGATAAAAAATATAGTAATAACAAGATATTGAGGGAACCTGAGAGAACATTCATCAACATAATGTCCATGCAATTGATATTTAAAGTAACTATTGATACCTTCCTTGTAGAACTCTTAACAAATTAATTCTTGTACATATTTGGAATTTGATCATTATATCCAAATATAGATTTATCTTTATTTAGTTTCATAATAGGTACAATATTATAAAAATTTTATTTTCCTTTTACAAAAGTAGATAACATTTATTTTAAATTTTAAATTTCCTTTTTCTATATTGACATTTTACTTTTGAATAATACAATGATCATCACAGACATTATCTTTAGTAGTTGAAGCAGAATTTTTCAAACATTGATTTTATTTTTCAAGATTAAAAAAATTATTTTCTATAATATTAATTTTATCCTTTTCTTTATGAAACTCAATAATAGAATTTTTCAATTTTTTATTTCCTAAAATAATATTCTTCATTTCTTTAGAAACCTTTTTATAATCCATCGTCATATTTTTATTATTTTTATAACGATTTTCAATTTCCATTTGAAATTCATCAAAAAATCACTTAACTATTTAACTTTATAATTTTTATGATATTAACTAGAAGATGATTTTGAATCAGAATCATAATTAGTAGAATTAATAACCATTATAGAAACATCCATCAAACACAAATTAATAGGTTTTACCATATCTTCAAAAGGATCCATTACCTGAGGATATTTTACCATCAAAGCATGGTTATCAGTATCTTTCTAAATTATAGATTATTATTTTTATTCTAAATGTTTATTCTCTAACTAGCATGAAAATAATGTTTCATTTTATTTTTTTTACTTCTTATATTTACCTTATTGTTTTAACTTTTGACAATTATATTTGGTATGGTCAAATTTCCCGCGTTCATACAAAATAATTGTCGATCCAAATTTCTTACCTTTTCTTTTAAAATAATTATTGTACCTATTGATTTTCCCTTCATCCTTGTCAGTAGTATGAATTTTCTTTATGATCCCTTGAACACATTTAGTAACTTGACTTATATCATCATCTTTCTCTAAGCTAGAAGAATATGAGGAATCACTAGAAGTGTGAGAATAAACATATTTTTATTTAAAAGAAACTCAATTTATTCTATAAAATGAATCAAGATAATTCTTCTCCAATTAAATCTTATATTGTAATAGAGATCCAATCAGATCATCAAGAGAGTATTCTACAAAATATTTTCTTTCATCAATGGATAATTTCTTTGAATGCCACTTTTTTGGTATGCCTAAAAGTATTATTCAATATTCAATTCATTATTCATGGTTTTACCAAGTGTAAAAATTATTTTTACGATCTTTTTAAATCTATTGAACATCTCATTAACACTTTTATGATCATACATTGAAAATTCTTGAAATTCAGCCCTATGAATGCCAAACTTATTTCACTACAATTTTTTAGCTCCTTCATGAGTGAATTTTAATGTCCTCCAAATTTCATAATCAATTTTACCAGAATATATGTGACTATAAACAATTATACTAAGATATAAGTAAATATAATTCATGAATATATAGTTTAAAACATATTTTGTAGCATTATTTACAGCTAATGTTTCAAGTTCATCTTCATGTATTTTATAAGGTCTGGCCATGGTATTCCAATACCCAATACCTATATTTTTCAATAATACCTTTATTATGGATTTCCAATATCCATAATCACTACCATTGAAATGAGGTGGACTCAATAGATTCAAGAATTCAATCTCCTGAGTTGACATCACTAAAATAGATCTTTATTTAGTCTTGTTAAGAACTAGGATACAAGTTATCACAAATAATAAAAAATAATTATATATTTATATAACCATTAAGAAGGTTAACATATAATACCAATTTTTTGGTATCAGATTATAATATTTATAGAAGTTATCTATCCTTTAAATAATGAACCTATAATACCAATTGTTAGGTCAGATATGTTGATGGCCGAAGGAATAAAGGTCAGGGGGAGGGTGAATATGTCTTCATAAAATTATCATATTATTAAATATTAGTTATGGAATTTGGTGGTTTAAAATTATTAAACAATTATTTCTTTAAATAATAATTATAGTGGATGTGTGAAGAGTGTATTTATAAAAATAAAGATATAAAAACAAAGAATTTCATAGTAGTTCAAACATAAAAAATCCCACTTCTACTCTTCACACTCCAACAAATGGAGTATGGAATCCACTATGAAAGAGAGAGATACTTTTATAAGAGTTAAATATAAACCCAGGACATATATATTGGATGAATACTAACCAAATACTTTGTGATAAGGAGTCACCTACACACACTTCAATTTCCAGGAGCAGATAGAAACCTAATATTTTTGCTTGATCAACCCCAACCTAAGTGTTTTTTAGGTGTGCATAACCAAGGACCTACCTTTTGGTAAGGTAGCACAACCTCATACTAATTTTTTATAGGTGGTATAACATTTTGTGTTAAATATACAAGTGAAAAAAACTCTATCCAGTTTAGAAGAATAAATAAAATCATTACAAAACCACTAGATATTTTTAGAAAGAATACTATTGATGAAATAGTTGATACATACCCTTTGAATGGGTATGAATGATTAAGTCTTGGAATTATAGAAAAGGAAAATTATGCCTCTTCAAGGTGAATTAATTTAGAGAATATTTGTTCCTCCCTTGAGAGTTCATCACAAATGATATAAATAGTGTGTACAAGATCAATTAATTTTTGAAAACTTATGAAGGTTTGTGATCTCCTTTTATCGTCATGAATTATGTTCTCTATCCAAAGATTCATATATTACTTTAAAAACACAATAGTTTTGACTACAAACTCTATAAAATGGTTAGAATAATAAAAGTGATAAAACTGGATTATCAGAGAGAAAGATAAAGGGAAATATATTATCATTGCATTATATTTGCACAACCCATGACTGATATTTTAAAAAATAAATAACAATTCAAACCAATTTGAAATCACCCATAAAACTATTTAAATAGTATCTATAATAATAGGTCGGTGAAAGATCCCTTGAAAATAGAGAGTCTGAATTTGAAATATGAAATTCAAAAACATTCCATTAAAAATGAGCAGCGAATATACCGAGAATATAAAAACTTAATAACAATTCATTAAAGATATTAAAAAAAGTTTTAATGAGATTAATATTAACTAATATTAATTTAGAAACAAAAATATTAGAGAAAATAACATAAAATAATAGAAATGAATTTTTGAGTTTCAAGGTGTAATTTCCATGCATGAGAATAAAACAACCTTTGATCACTATAAAAACATGTTTAAAATAATGGAAAACACTTTTCATAGGTTCTATAAAATTAATATTGATTTATAAATTTAATAGAAAATTTTAATTATAAGAAATGAACATACAAAGAATTTTTATATGAAAGAAAACATAAAACAAAGCAGGTTTCTTACATGATTAAACAACGTAAGAGAAATTCAAATATGAGTTTTTCAAATAGGTGAATTAGCCACATAAGGGAATAAAAATAAGGGAATCAAGTTTGAAAATTCATTATGTAGGAAATTTACTCACATATCCTAATTTCTCATATAAGATAATTTCTCATGTAAGGGAATTCCTCACATATCCAACTTTCTGGAAAAATTATAAATAGATTGATTTCTCAAACTTTAAACATAAAAATGATATAATAAAATATAGAATTAGATTTGGTACTTTTTAAATATATTTAGAAAATTTCAATACTTTAATAAAGAAAAAAGAATAAATTTAATCGTATCTAAATAAATCATGTTATCATCCAAAAAAAAGAAAAATATTTTTGAAAAATGTAATAAATTAGAAAAAAACATCCAATGAATTTAGACATAATTTAACACATAAAAGAAACCGATTCATAAGTTTATGTCTTATAATGAAATATATGAATTATTCTTAGATTAAAAAAATAATCACCCAATTTGGAATTTTGTAGCTTTAGATATAGTCAAACTATATATAAAATATGATACTAAAACAATTGCTATGTGGCTAACAAATTTGGCTATGTGGATTTCATTTAGCTACATGGATTTACAAATTGGCTATGTGGTAATAGTGTATTTTATATATGGGAACATTGAAAAATATGTATAAATGATATTATAAGTTCCCAAATGATGTTTTTTCCTAGGAACTCAAAATAAATCTTATAGAAAATGTTATGAACCATCAAAAAATGAAATCATAAGATATTTTAAGCAATAAATAAAAAGATATAATCAAGATTAAGAATACTTTAATCAAAGAAAAATTCAAAGTATTAAGAAAACTAATATTGGTAAAACATATAAATATTTGAAATTATCAAAACATAAAGTTGTTAAAGGAACCACTCAACACCTTTAAATAAAATTTTTGGGTGGAAGAAACCAATAATAGAATAAAAAGTTTAAGAAGAGTCATTATAACTCAATGAAGGGAGTTGAGTTAACAAAAATAATTTAAACTTTTTATCTTTTTAATTGAGATTTATTTTATGAAAGAACTTGATATGTATTTTCAAGCAGCATTAATTTTATGAATATATAAAAATATATTCAGTAGGAAGTAATCATACCATAATAATGATATCATTGTGGGTAATAAGAAATATGTCTTAAGGAATTAAATTTGAGATAAAGAACCTCTTACCACAATTCATGAATTTCTCATAAAGATATTGAATCTCTAGTATAATAACATATATCAATTACATATTTCATAACCTCACATCCACAAATTTTTATAAATTTAATTTATAATTATTATTAATATGTATATTAGTTAGTTATTATTTATTTTCAATATCAGGTGCAAGTAATCTAGGTCGGTTTGAACTAGTTTCATAATCACAGTGATATTATTCATTATTCCCCCAAATTTTATCATTTATAGATAATATAAGGTAATGGTATTTATGTTTTATAACTATTTATAATGTTATAATTTTATTTCATAAGTTTTCATAGTTATTATTCATGATGAAAAAGTCTAATATGATCTTGTTTTGGTAATTTATAATGAAAAAATGGGTTTTTATTAATTAATAAGTTAAATGTTTATATTATCATTATATATGTAACACCTGGATATTTTTATGAAATTTTTCTCTTTAAATTATTTGATAGCTTGTGTTGCATGAAACATTAAATTTTAATGAACCATAAGACACTATTAATATAAAATGACCATTATAACCTAGCCATTAAATTATAAAGAATAAATATGAATAACTAATTTATGAAATAAATATAAAGATTCAAATCAATTTTAATTTAATGTAAGTGCTTATAAAATAATCACACAATTTTTAGTAAAATCACTTTATTCTTCAAACATTAGTTTATCTCCATTTTATGAATTAATATTAATTTTTAGAAGTTCTACAAAATGGATTTGAAAAAATTAATTACATTTTTTTAAATTTTCATGTCAAAGTTATCTTAAAATGACTTTTTATATAATTTTGTGAAAACATTTTTTTATTGAATGGTGAAAATACTAATTTTTATTGAAAATTTTATTTTCTTTTAAAGTATTTAGAAGGTAAAATTATGGTTTGGATTAGTTTTAATTATTTTATTTTAATTTAAAACAATCCAATTATGGTGTTTTTCTAATTATTTGAAGAAAAAAATTATTATAAAAATATTTTATGTTTTAAAAGTTCATTATTCTAAAAAACTATTTTTCTTGGCATTTTATTGGTTTTATTTTAAATTAAATTCTGCAACATATGTGTTTTTAATTTTGAAAAATGGATAAAAAATTTATATTCATAAAGTCAAAATTTAGTGAATATTTCCATTTTATTTTTTTGGCCAATATGAGTAGTAACCATGGTAAAATTTGTTACCATGGTAAAGGGTAAATTGAGTAATTTAGGTTTAAAATAAAATGATAAAGACTATAAAATGACCCTAACACACGTATAAATTTTATTGTATGAAGATAATTTTACCCATAACACCTTATTATCTAAATTGAAATGTTTAATGGGCACTTTTCTATAAAAATGACTTATATAATATTTAAATCATAGAAAATCACAAAAGGTTACCTTTTTTCTTAAATATCTCTTATGTTTCAGCATGGGAAAAAAGGTATGTTACGAATGAATATAAATATAAAATTTTAACTTAATAAACATATTTTCATGATATAAATTTATCTTTTACTTTTTCAGTCTCTTAAATGATATTATGATATTTATAATATTTTATTTAAAAAAAATTCTAAGACATCACATTAATGTTTTAAATACTATATAAATTTTAATATAGGGTTACCCAAAAAAATATATTCGTATATATATATTAATATGAAATATAGAAGATTTATATATATCATTGTATTTTATTTTTAAATTTTAGGTAAAAAATAAGTGTATTAAATAATTACACAATGGTGATGCAGTAATTATATAATTAATGGAAATATCAAATAAATGTTATTAAAAATAATAAATAATTTTAATTTGAGATAATTAACACGATAAAAGAATTTTATAGATGACATTTACCTCTTATATATATAATAAAATATTGTTTTCCAAGTTAACGTATTATCTAGATATTTTTAAAATTTTAAGTAATGAATAATTTCAAAATTGATACTAATGATATTTTATCAAAATAATATTTTATTCTATTATTTAAAAATCATAAAACATATTTAAAAATAAAAAATATATATAATATGGTTTAAAATGTTATAATTTTTTTATTTATAGTCTAATTGATATCACATAAGTAAAAATTACAACCTTTTAATATTGAAATTTTTTACCTTAGTTAAAATGAAAATTGATTAACTAAGGGTTAATCAGAACGATATGGTTTAAAATAATATCAAAACTTGTCTAAAATATATTGGTTGATGAGAATAAAACTTTATATCATCTTATATTTGAATCCATTTACTTTTGAGGTATTTGGATTGAGATTTAATTTATTATAAATTAATATTTTTTGAAATTCCAAAAGTGCCCCTCACCTCAATTATAATGGGCACCTCCTACCTCACTTATGGACATCACATTGAGCCTTGAAGCTTAACCATACCATGAAAATTTATCTTCTAAAATTACCTATAAATATTTTAGAGGTGATGGTATTATCAAAAGACCAACCCGGGTGTCCCCAAGAGCATATCTAAAGGAGGTTCACTGGATAAGAGGTAATCGTATTTATCGACTCTTTCAAGTCTATTTCTTCTTCTACATCCTCTTCATATTTTATTTCAATTACCAAGTAATAAATATTGTATAATTTATATTATAAGATGTTATTATTATTATAGGACAACCATATCTTACCTTTTATCCATCCTATGAAAAAATTGAAAGCACCGCATGTTCATACGTACGACTTACCGTCTCTACGCTGTGGAATAATCTATTTTTTTTCACCACCACTTTACTTGGGTGGATATATTGATGGAAATAATATATATATATATATATATATGATAATTATAACATTATATTAATATTCTATCCACTTCCTTACCATTTCACCATTAAGGGAGTAATACCATCGCTTGTGCATATGTACGACCTATCATCTCCATGACACGATGTGATTCATTTTCCATGTTCACCATTAAATAATGATTATATAAATATATATAATTAATAAATAATATATATATTATCTTAATATAATTATATATATGATTTAACTATATCCTATTCACAATAAATGTGTCTTATATGACCAAACATGCATAAGAAAATGAAACAATTAACACCCAAAAGAAGGGTAATAATGAAATATTATTAACAAAACAGGTGATAAAATGATATAAGAGGATCATTTATGATATAATAAATATGAATATGGTTCTAATATAAGTTAATAAAACTATTTAAACAATTATACAGGAGTTTCATATACATATGATGAAAATTAGACCTAAGGTAAGGGTTAATTTTACAATCTCATTATTATTTGGAATTGTTTATATGTAAGTATATACTGGAGAATATTTCTCTTCCATGTCCATGTTTATTATTTTTTTTCAATTTTTTTATTATTATTATAAAATTATTTAAATACATTTTTCACACATGTGTGAATTTTTACTAAATGTTTTTAAAGGAATCTTTATGTCATTTTCCAAAAGAAGTACTCTGTAAGTTTTTCAGAAAATGTATAGAATAAATGTTTTTTAACTTATATGACATGAATATTTTTTTTTCTTTCATGATTACATAATAACTTGAAGATTTCCTTACAATATTATAAGTTAATTTTCAAATAAAATGTTTTCTTTTAAAATTTCAAGTCATTTTAGGAAAAAAATGTTTTCAAAACAGAAATGATATTTTCCTCAAGAGTTATTTCAAGTGATATCTCAAAATTATTTTTCTATATAAGATAACATTATTTTCTGTTAATTATTATTTAATGAGAATATTTTTCAATAATAATATCCTTATTATTTTTATGGTTGATTTATGTATATTTTGTAATGATATTTATGAAACCCATTTCATTTCCATGGGTTATGCTATGATGAAATGTTTATAAAACCCATTTATTTTCATGGGTTCTGATATGATAACTGATTTATGTTATTGTGGAACAAATATTCATGGTTTTCATTATGTGATGGGTGGGGCCTATATATCTCTCTAATTAAATGGGTAAATATTTAAATCTCATGAGATAGACAATAATGTAATGGGAAGTAAACTTAGTTAAGTAACATAGGACTGGAATAAGGAGTGAACTCAGTTTAGTAAGGGCCTTTGTCTGCTATGATGGTCTTAGCAATGAGCCTTGTCTAATATGAAAATGATTTTATATTCTTATGTACATTCCTCAATTTCATGTCTTATGTTATAATCCCATAAATTATGTTTCTTATAATTCATGTCTTATGAACTTCTATTATTTAGTTCATAACTCAATATCACAATCCTTGATATATAGGATATATTTTTTTAAAATTATTTTCATGTTCTTATGCTCTTATTCTTATATTATCTCCCTTTATTACCCTTACTGAGCATCTAATCTCACAATTTTCTTATGTTTATTTTCCCTAGGATATGAAGAGAGGTATTAAGTAAGATGTGTCAAAAAGGGTTTTATTTTTAAAGGAATAAGTGGGAGATGTTGTAGATGTTTTATAAATTAGTATTTTATGTTTCCTAGTATCTAAAGACACTAAACCTATACAGTTCTGGTGTGGTTTTTTTATGTTATGAAATGAATATTATTCTATTTTGATGAAATATATATGTATGAAAAGTATGGACCATTATGTTTGGTATCCAATATAGGATTAGTTAACCTTTGGAAACTAGGATGAGAAAATCTTAGTAAGAACCCTAAGGATAAGTATAAGTATATGACACAATCCTAGAGTTCAGGTAACAAACATGAATAAACTAGGATTAAATATAAGGTGACATAAATTGAAATTAAATATGTAATTTCCATTGATTATGATTAGTTATTCTAACACCATGTTTTTTGTTTTTTGTTAATGGCTAAAAACTTAAGGAACCACATTAATGTTGAATGCGATATGCAATGTAATGATTGTCCTCCTGAGTAATAAAATATAATGGGATAAGGAATGAAAAATCTTGTTTTTATGATCACCCAAATTTCTCAAGATATGAATATTATTGGAATTCCAAATGAGAAAATTAGGGAACAAAATTATATTGAGTCCTTCACGAGGCAACGTCCAACTTTTATCAGTGGGTCTTCAGATGCACTAGTGGATGAAAAATGGACCAGTACCATTGAAAAGATATTTTTGGTTCTCTAATGTTCAGAACATGAGAAAGTAATTTTGTAAGTCTATCATTTGGAAAGTTAAGTGGATCAATGGTGGGATCTCATCAATAATACGAGGCAATGATATGAAATTTACTCCAAGGAATGATACGAGTTCAAGAACTTATTTTTCAATAATTAATTTACATAAATTCTTCAAAAAAATATGCATAAGAAGTTTCTGGAGCTTAAGAAAAAGAATGATAAACCCATTGGTATCTATGAGGAAATTTTTACAGGACTTTTAAGGTATGATTCTATAATTATTATCCAACTTGAAAGTAAGGTTCATTAATTCTTCAGTGGCTTAAAACTAAGTCTCTGAAGGGTGTTATCCATAAGGTGCTTCAATATCTATGATGAAGTTGTTCGATTTTCTCTCAAGTTTGAGATATAAACTAGAGTTACCCATCAATATTATGGGTTCTATAAGAATAGAAAAATACAATTTAAGGGAAAATATAAAAACCACAGTGAAAAAAAGATGAGCTCTTCGTTATGCTCAAAGTGTGGTAAGAAACATGGAGGAAACTATCTTAAGGGGACTAGTAAATTTTTTAAGTGTGGAAAATAAGATCATTAAGAAATTTACTACCAAATTGATGGAAAAATATAGATAATGATGTGAATATAGAAAATTCTACACAAAATTCACCTCCCACAATTCAGTGATTCATGTGCAAGGAAATTGGGCATTATGCTAATCAATTCCCAAACCCGAGGGCTATCAATGATGATTAATGTCAGAAACCTCTTAAATACAAAGACAAAAAAAATCAAATTCATTCTATATTAGTGATGTGGATTAAAACAATGATGTAGATACATGTATACTTACCATCCATTCTAAATATGGTAACGTTTTATTTTATTATGTATCCACACACTCTTTTATTTCTAAAAATTTTTATAAGGGTATCATTATATTATCTGAACAATTAGATGTTTATTTATATTTGAAAAATCATAATGGTAAAATGGCTACATCAAAATTTTATAATTATTATTTGGTTAAAGTTTGTGGGAAAGTTCTTCCAAAAAATATTTTGATGCTGCCATTAGTTGAATTTTATGTGATTATTGGCATGGATTTTTTTATCTATATGGAGATCATATGAATTTTCAAGGAAGGGAATTAACATTTTATATTCCAAATGAATATATGATCATCTATCAATACAAGGATAAATATGAACTTCCAATGGAAATTAATTTCCTATTTTGGGTCTTAATTCCTATAAATGAAGGTTATCTATCTCAAATGGTTGGGGAGACTCTCAACATTACGAATACACCTTTTGTACATGAGTTTTTTGATTTTTTCCCAGACGAATTTTCAAGTCTTCTAATGAATCGTGAAGTTTAGTTTTGAATAGAACTCATACCAGGTGCTATTCCTATTTCATATACTCCTTATAGAATGGATACAATTGAGTTTTAGGAATTAAAGAATGAAATCCAATAGAATCATGACAAGGGACTAATACGTCCTAGTCCATCACCATAGGGTTCACCTATTCGGTTTGTTAATAAGAAATATAGATGAATGAGACTCTACATCAATTATCAAGAACTTAAAAAGATCAATATATAGAAAAAATACCCACTCCTCCATATTGATGACTTATTTGATCAACTACGTGGATATCAATACTTTTCCAAGATTGATCTTTGTTCAGGATATAATAAATTAAGAGTTAAAAGGTAGGATATACACAAGACCACATTTCGTAAAAGGTATGGTCACTATGAATTTATAATGTTACCTTTTGGTCTTAATAATTCCCCACTATCTTCATGGATTTAATGAACAGTGTCTTTAGAGACTATCTTGATCAATTTGTGGTAGTCTTTATAGATGACATTCTTGAATATTCAAAGAGAAAGGAAGAACATAAAGATCACTTGAGGATTGTACTAAAGACCATAAGAAAGGAAAATCATTATTAAAAATTTATTAAGTGCAAATATTTCCATTATAAAGTTTCATTTTTGGGTCAATTAATCTCAATAGAGGGGACATCTATGGATCCAATAAAAGCAGAAGTTATTGAATATTAACCTAGACCAACAATGGTAACTGATATCTAAAGTTTTCTTGGTTTGGTTAGACATTATCTATTTTTTTGTGAAATATTTCTCATGATTATCTAATCCAATCACTAAGTTTACTCAGAAAAGAATTAAGTTCATATGGGTGGAGGAATGTGAAGAGAATTTCAAGGAGTTGAAAAAAAGGTTAGTTATTTCATCTATGCTCACACTACTTTGTTGTGGAGAAAGGATTATGATCTATAGTGATGAATCAAGGAAGGGGGATGTGATATGTTCTCATGAAAAATTATATGGTGATTACTTATGCCTCATAAAATTAAAAATTCTTGAGAAAAATTACCCAAATCATGATTTAAAGTTAGATTCGGTAATTTTTTCATTAAAGATATGGTGGAATTTTATTTATGGAGATATTTGTGACATATATACTTAACATAAAAGTTTAAAGTATATTTTCACTCTAAAGGAGATAAATATGCTCCAAAGAAGATGGTTGGAGTCGATTAAGGATTATAACTGCTTAATAAATTACCACCCTAGGAAAGCAAAAAAGGTGGTAGATGCTTTGAGTCGAAATGACCATGATAACATATCTATGATTAGGATCCCAAAAGATCCAATGTTTATGGATTTTCAAAGTATGGATAAGGAAATCTTAAAGTAAGGAGACAAATCTTATCTATCTCAAATTAATGTTCAACCACATATGCAAGTGAATATTAAGGAGGCATAGGAGGAAGATGTAGAGATACAAACGAAGGTGAGAAATTTTCACTAGTTCAACTTTGACTATGATAGAGTAACAAGGTCCAAGAACTGTGTTCGTATCCCTCCCATATTAGAATTAAAGGATATTTTAGATGAAGCTCATATATCATCATTCTCTATTCATCCTGGAATCACAAAGGTGTATAGAGACTTGGAAGAGTATTTCTAGTTGGATGACATGAAGAAAGATATTGAAAAATATGTTTCTAGGTTCTTGGTTTTTCCAAAAGTTAAGGTTAAGATAGATAAGTCTAAGGGGATGTTATAACCATTACACATAACAAAATGGAAATGGGAAAACATAAACATATATTTTTTCATAGGACTTCCCAAAACAACTAAAAACCATAATTTTGTATGGGTTATAATTGACCACCTTATGAAGTTGACACACTTAATTGCTATTAGATAATATTTATCTCTTGATCAGCTTTCCAAAATATTTATTAAGTGGTGTGATTTCATGGAGTACCACTCTCCATTATATCTGATCGGGACCTAAGGTTTGCCTCAATGTTTTGAAGAAGTCTTCAATAGGATCTGGATAAAGAGTAATGTTTTAGAAATACTTATCATCCTCAGACAGATAGTCAGTTTGAGAGGAAAATTCAAATTCTAGAACTCATATTGATATATTTCTCTATGAATTTCAAAGGTGTTTGGGATCAACACCCACCTTTGGTAGAATTTTCATGAAAAAATAGATTTCACTCAAGTATTCATATGGATATTTATGAGACCCTCTATGGTAAGAAGTACAGAACTCCAACATGATGGAATAATGTTTGGGAAATAAATCTATTGGGACCTGATCTAGTTAAGGAAATGGAAGATAAGGTTATATCTATTCAACAACACACAACAGAAACTAAGAATCAATAAAATAGTTATGCTAATAATCAATGAAAAGACCAAGAGTTTGAAGTGGGTGATAAGGTATTTATACGAAAACATCCCTAGAAGGGAGTAATTATATTTTTAAAGAAGGTCCATATAAACCCTAGGTATATCATTCCTTTTTAAATTATCGATCATATTGATATGGAATATTATAGATTGGTACTTCTATTGAATCTCTATCATGTTCATGATGTGTTTTATATATCTGTCCTAAGAAAGTAAATATCTTATCCTTCATATGTACTAAACTCAGAAGTCATACCACTAGATCAAGATATTTATAATAAATAATAATGGATAGAGGTTCTCTATTATAGAGAAAAAGTTCTACAAAATAAGACCACTCGCTAGGTTAAAGTTTTTTGGTGAAACTATCAATTTGAGGATGCTAAGTGGGAACCTGATGATGTGATGAGATAGAGGTACCATCATCTTTTTTCACTAGAGTAATGAATTTAAAGAGAAAAATTTATTTTAAGGGGTTATATTGTAACACCCTAATATTTTTATGAAAATTTTCTCTTTAAATAATTTGATATCTTGCGTTGCACACATCACTGAGTTTAAATGAACTGTGAGAAACTGTTAGTATAAAAAGACCATTATAACCTACCAGTTAAATTGGAAGGAAGAAATATTAATAAATAATTTATTAAATAAATATAAAGGTCTAACTTAATATGAATTTATTAGTACATTCTTATAAAACAATCACACAATTTTTAGTAAAATCGCTTTATTCATCAAAAATACATTTTCTTCAAAAATGAGTTTATCTTATTTTTATGAGTGAATATTAATTTTTAGAAGTTATATAAAATGTATTTGAAAAAATAAATTTAATTTTATCAATTCATAATGTCAAATTTATCTTAAAATTATTTTTTATTTAATTTTATGAAAACATTTATTGTCTTAAGGAATAGTGAAAATATCGATTTTTATTCAAAACTGTATTTTATTTTATAGTATTTACTTGGTAAAATTATGTTTTGGATTAGTTTTAATTAGGAAATTTTGATTTAAAATGATAAAATTATGGGTGTTTAGAATTATTTTATACATAAATTTATTATAAAAACTTTTTATGTTTTAAAAGGGTATTTTTCTGAAAAACTATTTTTTCATACAATTTTACCGATTTTATTTTAAAATACATTATAAAACATATGTGTTTTAAATTTTAAAAAATTGGTACTAAATTAAGATTAATAAAGTAAAAATTTAGTGAGTAGGTTCCCTTTTTTCCAATATAAATAATAACCTTGGTAAATTTTGATACCATAGTAATGGGTAAATCGAGGAATTTAGGTTAAAAATAAAATGATAAAGAATATAAAATGACCCTAACATATGCCATAATTTTATTGGATGAATATAATTCGACTTGTAACACCTAATTATCCAAATTAAGTTGTTTAATGGATACTTTTCCATGAAAATGACTTATATAATATTTAAATTAGAAAAAGTCACAAAATGTCACTTTCATTATCATAAATATCCCTTATGTATATACATGGGGAAAAAGGTTTGTTATGAATTAATGTAATTGTTAATTTATAAATTAATAAATATATTTTAATGATATAAATTTATTTTTTTAATTTATGGGTCACTTATATGAGATTATGATATTTACAATACTTTATTTCATAAAAATTCAATGACATCACTTTCAGGTTTTAAATACTATATTATTTTTAATATATGGTTACTCAAAATATATATTCATATATAAATATTATTATGAAATATAGAATATTTATATTTATCATGGTATTTTATTTTTATTTTTTTAGTGAATATATAATTATATTAAATAATTACACAATGTTGATGCAGTAATTATCTTGTTAACGCAAATATAAAATAAATGTTTTTAAAAGTAGTAAAATAAATGTAATATGAGATACTTAATGTAATAAACTAATTTTATAGGTGATATTGATCTCTTAGGGATATAATAAAATATTTTTTTCAAAGTTAACTTGTTATATTGATATTTTTAATAGTCTATGTAATGAATAGTATTAAAATTGACACTAATGATATTTTATCAAAATAATATTTTATTAAATTATTTAAAATTCATAAGAAATTAAAAAAAATTATAATATGGGAAAAATTGTTATAAATTTTTTATTTATGGTATAATTGAAATCATATAAGTAAAAATTAAAACTTTTTAATTTTGAAAAAGATGTTAACTTAGTTAAAATTAAAATAGATTAACTAAGGGTTAATCAAAATGATATGTTTTAAAATAATTACAAAACTTGTATAAAATATATTTTTTGATGATATTAAAAATTTATATCATCTTATATTTTAATAAATGTCCTTTTTAGGTATTTTTATTAAGATTTAATTTATTATATATTAATATTTTTGGAAATTCCAAAAGTTCCCTCCACCTCAGTAAAAAAAGAACACATCCTCCCTCACTTATTTACATCAATTTGAGCCTTCAAGATCAAACATAACCTTAAAACATATCTTATCAAATTCCCTAGACATATTATAGAGATTATATTCTTCTTAAAAGAACAACCCTAGTTTTCTTAAGAGGATATCTAAAGGAAGCTCACTGAAGAACAAGAAATCATCTTTACCGACTTTTTCAGGTCTATTTTTTCTTCTACATGCACTTCATGTATTTTTTCAATTATAAATTAATAACTAAATTATAATTTATATTTTTGGGATGTTATTATGATTATATTAAAACCATATTTCACCTTTTATCCATCCTATGAAAAATGAAAGCACCTTGCGTGCTTACGTACAACTTACCCTCTCCACAACGTGGTGTAATATATTTTTTTCATCACCACCTTACTTAGATGGGTATAATTATGGAAATTATATATATATATATATTATAATTATATCATTATATTAATATAACATCCACTTACATACCATTTCACCATTAAGGGAGTGATACCATTGCTTGTGCGTGCGTATGACCTACCATCTCCACGACGCGATGCGATTCATTTTCCATGTTCACCAGTCAAAAATGATTATATAAATATATATAATTAATAAATATGATATATATATATATATATATTACCTTAATATAATTCTTTAGATGACTTAACTATATCCTATGTATAAGAACTGATACTTATACGACAAAATATGCATAGAAAAATAAAGCAGTTAACACCCGAAAGAATGGTAATAATGAAATATTATTTACAAATAGGTGATAAGATGATATAATAGGATCATATATGATATCATAAACATGAGTATGGTTCTGATATAAATTAATAACATCATTTAAACCATTATACATGATTTTAAGATACATAAGAAGGAAATCATAGCTAAAGTATGGGTTAATTTCACAATCTCATCATTATTCGGAGTTGTTTATATGGAAGTATATATTGGGGAATATTTTTAATCCATGTATTTTTTTCCTAGAAATGTTTTCAAAAATATTTTTACTATTCTTATAAATTTTTTTAAATACATTTTTATACATGTTTTGATTTTTACTAAATGGTTTGAAATGTTTTTTTTTATTTTCCAAAAGAGGTAATTGTGATTTTTCTAAAAAAAATATGAATTTTTTTATATTAAATTATTTGTAATAAATTGATGTTTCTAATTTCATGATTAATTAATATCTTGAAGGTTCCATTATAATATTACAAGGTAATTTTAAAAGAAATTTTTTTCTTTTAAAATTTCTTGGAATTTAAAAAAATGATTTCAAAATAGAATGGATATTTTCCTCAAAAATTAATTCAAGCGATCTATAAAAAATATTTTACATATAAGATAATATTATTTAATGTTAGTTATGATTTAATGGGGATATTTTCCATGAATAATATCCTTATTATTTTTATGGTTGATTTTTTGTATGATGTAATGATATTTTGATGCCCATTTTTTTCAATGAGTTATGCTATGATGAAATGTTTATAAAACCCAATTCTTTTCATGGTTTATGATATGATAAATGATTTATGTTCTTGTGGAACATATATGCATTGTTTTTATTATGTAATGAGTAGGAACTATATACCACTCTAATGTATTGGGTAAATATTTATATATCATGAGATAAATAAAACTGGAACAAGATGTAATCTCAATTTTGTAATACAGGACTGGAATGAAGAGTGAACTCAGTTTAGTAACTAAATTTTTTCTCTATGATGGTCTTGGCAGTAAGCCTTGACTAATATGAAAATTATTTTCTATGCTTATGTGTATGAAACAATTTCATGTTTTATGTTATACTCCCATGAATTAATTTATTTATAATTCATATATTATTAAAATCTATGATTTAGTCTCTAAATCAATATCCTGGTCCTTGATATGTTAGATATAATTTTTAAAATTTATTTTCATGTTCTTATGACCTTATGCTTATGTGATCTCCCTTGATTATCTTTACTGAGCATCTAAGATCACCCTTTTCTTATGTTTCCTTTCCTCATGATATGAATAAAGGTATTAAGTAAGATGTGTTAAAAAGGGTTATAGTTACGAAGGAATAAGTGGGAGATGATTTAGATGTTTTATTAATCATTTTTTTATCTTTAAAAGTTTCTAAAGACACTAAACCTATACGGTTCTAGTGTGGTTTTGTTATGTTATGTAATAGATATTATTCTATTTATATGAAATATCTATGTATGAAAAGTATGAAACATTATAGTAGAACCAAAAAACAAATCATTATTTACTTCTTAATGTCCAATAATAAGTTTCAAAATCCATACTTGATATAAATTTATAACATTATTCATATAAGTGGTTAAATCAACCCAATTAGAACATGATGCAATTTATGTGTGCATATGGCTTTGAAAGAGATTATTTTGTTATAATATCATTATAAAAAAATTATAATGACATTATTAAGTTTTTTTTATGATGATACATCATAATTGCGAAGAGTTATGATAATAATGTAAATGAAAAATAAGTTGTCTCGTATAAATAAATCTATTATCCTCTTGGTACATTCGTTTTTGTCGGTTAGTTTTACAATGATCAATTATTACTAGTATTATTTATAGAATTCCTAATTTATATTTCTAGAATATAAATAATGAAATAAATAACATATATATATTAATCCAATTTATATAACCATCTTTTAAATGTAGTGATGAAAAAAAACAAGTTGTTCATGGAGGTGGTAGTCCACAAAAGTGCATGAGCAACTTTTTCATTTTTTTGATTGAATGGGAGGGTAATAGATAATGGTTATATAATAAATATAATAAAATGTCTATATATTATTTATAATGAATTTATTTTATAGATATATTCAGAATGGGTTTGGAGGAGGGTGTATGATAAGGATAAAGAAAGAAAGTTAAAGGGTAAGTAATACTTACATTGTGACTTTGGATCTACTCTTAAAGTATCCCTTGGAAATGAAAGACTCAATGAGCTTTATTGAGGATATAGTTTTTCAAAATTATATAGGATATCTATAAGAAGTAAATTGGTTATTTTTTCATGGAAATTTAGAACTATTGGTGTGGCATGAAATGGGTGGAAGTGAATTCCATTTATAAATTAAAATGAGGGACAATTCACTGGAAAATAATGTTAGGTAAGAGGAAATAATGGAATTACATGACATTTAGGTTAATTATATGGGGAAATATTGGTGAGAAATTTAGGAATGAATTTACAACCTAAAAAGGGTACTTTATAATGTCTACGTGTCTAATTGATTTAGTAAAAACCATGCCACACTAGGTTTACCATTTTAAGACATATTAATCTTGATTAAATTTTAACCATCATAAATATTTTATTACTAAAAATATAATATGACCCTTATTACCAAATTTTGACACCATGAATATATTTTTTGAGACCATTTAATCTAATTCAATTTCTAAATATGAGAAAATAAACTTTTATATTAAAACATATAATGTATTAAAAAAATGTTTTTTAGAAAAATACACTTTCAATCATTATGTGTTCTTAATATTATTGAATATTGGTTACCAATTAAATGAGTATTAATTTAGTTTTATATATTTTTCAAAATAATATTATATTATTAATTTAAAATAGATCTATTTAATTTAAAAACAAACAATTATTTAGAAAATTGTCATTCTTTAAAAAATAATTTATTTTCCGTTGTAACTAATATTTACCTTGGTAACTTAATTTCTTGAAAAAAATTGACATTGAACCCATTAATTGACTTGATAATGATTATAAATAATATTCATATAATTTTATATTATTTGATTTCTAAATGTGATAAAAGAACATTTTATTATAAGTGTGCATATCACATAATTTTTTTTAAGAAACATGTATCTTATAAGAATAAAATAAATCTATTACTTGACTAGTAATAACTATTAAATGGATGTTAAATTATTTTATTATTTATATATAAATACATTACATTTAAAAATTATTTAATCATAATATAAAAAACTACATAGCACAAGAAAATGGTTTTTTTAAGAAATTATATTTTTATGTATAAAATGACTTTATTTGTTATAAATTTATTAGTATTAAAAAAATAAATATTATTCTCTTTATTTATATATATAATTCATAACTATATTACCTCTATATTTACCCTCCAATTTAAAAACTAAATTTTAAAAGTTATATAATTTTCTACGGTTCATTTTGGTTTGGTGTTGCGTGTGAAACAAGCTATTGAACACGTTATATTTTAATGGAAAATATTTAATTTAAAATATAGGGGTGTTACATAAGTGATAATTTAAAAATAAAATAAATGATATTAAATTTTACAACAACCTTGATTAAATTTGGAAATAATGTACTATATAGTTATATTAATATTCTAATTTAGGATTCAAGTTATCCCTTGTTATTTATGATCAATCAATTAATTTAATTTTGAAACATGTTATCTAATTAAAATTTATGATTTAACACAAGGAAGTGAAGGGTATCTATTAAATACATCAAACTTGAATAAAAAGTTTAAACATTTTAATGATGGTATGAACTTTAATATGTTTTTAACCATACTTAAATTACATAATAGAAACAATCAACTTATAATAAATTATTTAAATAATATATTAAAGTTTAAGAAATAAATTTGATGATTTGTTCCACGTATTAGGTGATATATTTTAGATAAATAATTTGAATATATAAATAATATATTCATTGAAAACAATATTTCATATATTTATAAATACAAATAGATTTTGGTTTATTAGTTTAAGAAAAATAAAGGCAAATAAATCCAAATAAAGTACTAAGATATTTCATATGGGTCAGAACAACCTACCCTTGAAATAGTCTTAATCAGTATACCTTTGTACATTAGTAGTATTATATAAGTCAATGAAAATATCGAAATCACATTCCATAATCATTTACAATTAATTACCCATGTAACAAATAATTTTCAGATCAAAAACCTAATCAAAACATTGGGAGAATACCATAAAAATAATTTTAATAATCAATTGATAAAAATACCTAACATAATTAAACCTAAAGATACTAAAATGAAAATGAAAAATCAAGTGAACACTATACAAAATGGAACATGATAAATATTCCAAAATAATGACCAATATATTTAAAATCACCCTATTAGTTCGTTTCTAACCCAAACAAGATGTAACCCAATCATTGGAATGGATTTCACTCTATCTTTTTTGAAATCACAAAGTAACAACACTTCTCACAGTATGTAAATAATAATGAAAGAAAGATAAAGTGAATAGAAAAGTAATATAGGGACAACCTTTAATTTTTTCATGGAATAACTCCCTAGGATCATGCCTTGATGATGAAGGAAGAAGGACACTGAATGAGAGAAAAAGGATATAACATGGAGGTCATTTGAATGGATGAAAGGGGATAAATCCAAATCCCCATCTTAAGGGGTGTCATAATTTTTAAAGTAAAGAACAATTTTTTCATTTTGGAAAAAATTCATCAAAAAAAATTCATCAGGAGTATAGGAAACCTTTTGTAGCACCTGAGTGCCCAGGGCTATAGACCTTCATACCAGGTACCCGGCATACTGCCATTGGGTACCTAGTGCCACATGTAGTCTTAAGACTGCATTCACCATAACTATGAACCATCACAAACTATCCAAAAAAAAGAACCAAATCCAATTTCATATAATAATTCTTCCATAGTTACATAAATTCCAAACCTAATCCTCAAATGAAAAAAATACTCCTTAAAAAAAACAAAAAATTCAAATAGCCTTGCCCCACCCATTTCTAAAACTTTTCAAAAATGACTATATGTCAAATCACCGAGACATGGGCCATCAAAACTTCTCCAATATTTGAATTATCATCCCCTAGATATCCCCATGGTATTATTACCCTGATATTCATTATCCATAAGTGTCCAAGATATATGATGAGACATCCACCATGTCACGATACACAACCCACATCAACCTCAACTTATCGACCATATCCATCATCAATAGGTGACCCAAAAGACACCTAAAAACACACATATAAATTTTAACTCTTAAACACCAAATTTTATGCTAACAAGAAAATACAAAAATTGAAAAAAATCAAAATTTATACTAATAGAAAATTCCTAAAAATCTGTTAAATTTCCCATCATGCTTTCATTATGTGACTCACAAATTCAAATAATGATTTAAGTTACCATATGATATCAACACTCATGGTGTACCATCAAATAGTCTAAAACAAACTAAGAAACTCCCCACCATAATAATTAATACTGGTCTATCAACCTATATCTCCCACTTATACCAGTTAATGAAAAAATTTATTTAACAAAAATAGTTTTCAAATTTCATTCTAAGACAAATTTCAAAATAAATTTTACAAAACACTCACCTTGAACATATAATTCTTATTATAAGTCTATTAATGAAAAATTGGCTTCAATATTCATTCTAAAACCATATTTCACCTTTAAATAATCCATTATGTATTAAAATATATCCTTTTATAAATATTAAAAAGAAGTAACTAGTTCAGAAAACCAGCCTAGTGAAAAACCATTATTTTAAAATGTAAAAAATTACAATATATGAAAATAAAAAAGATCAACCATCATGGAGATAATCATAATTTATTAAATAGAGTAATTATTAGTTTAATATAGACAACTAACTGAAAAAAAATATTAAAAAATAGTAAAAACATGATTTTACCAATACAAATAGAAAACAAGGGAGTAATATATAAATATATATCAATAAACTAGTATAAAAATGCTCATAAATCAATATTGATGGCATGGAATGTTAAAAAATAATAAATTTATTTACATATAATAATTTTAGAAAAGTAAAGAAGCCTAATGGTCATGTTTATCAATATAATTATGACAACCACCCATGTGATTACTTTAATTAATTATGTCACCCTTAATATGGTATAAAAGAAAATATTATATTTTTTTAGTTATATAAAGTTAATTAAAGTTTCTTATGGATTTATGTATATCATAAGTATTTATTTCCTTTAAGATTCAATGATATATAATGCATAAATGATCAAAATAAATGGATCCCAGTTGATCCTTACACACTTAACATATTTTTCTTGTCCATAACTAAGGTACTAGACTAGTACCCCATCTATATCATTGGGGTATACCTAACTACCAGAACATCCTTGGTAACTTTAGATTAAACCATCAATAGGTCCATGATACCTTTTTTATGAGTCACTTATCATATACTGACTATCCTAGATCTAGTATAATTTCATTCCTGACCACCCCAAAAATTCTATACGATATAAGATATCATTTCACCTTACTCTAATACAACTTTCTAATGTTCATAACCCTAGTCACCTGAATGGAACTCAGATCAGGATGCCTCATGATCCATAGACACTCCCAGATCCCCAAGTTCTAGTGACTATCATGATGAGTCTTAATGTGTATTTGGGTAATAATTTACCAACTATGGTTTAATAAAGTACTTGTAATGAAAAAATTACTATATGAATGATATTTATATCATATAAAAACAATTCACACCCTAGGTAAAAGTTGGTGTTCCATAATAGGTATCTAACACACATAGATAAGTGCCAAACATGATATCCAAACTCTAACTCCAACACTAAGAGGAACTCAACTCATACCAACAATGGCCATGTGAACTCAGAAAAAATCATCTATATATATACTAATATCTTTATGAAATTTCAAGAAAAACCATGAAACTGAATGTCCATAATATTACAAATGCATGGTTTGAGTGTAAAGTACTTAGTTTTCAACCACTAAGGTTCCAATATAAAGGGAAAATAACCAAGTGCATGTATCAGTTAAATATACTCATTTTAAATAAATATATAATAAAAGTAGTTTTATAAATAGTTATTAGTCATAAAAAAGAATTATTAGACAAAGAAGTTATGAATTAGTGGCATCAATTATAAATGAAAACTAATTATATAGGAGGATCAATATATGATATACCTAATTTGACCAAAGACTACTCAGGGATAAATTTATTCCAATCCTAGTAATCAAGATTCCAATAACGCACATTTATAGAAATGAATCCACACATATATATAAATGTTTTCATAACAATTTAGGATGCAACACCAATCAAAACTGGAAAGGGGATGGGGGAACAATTCAGGGTGACTTAGTTTCCAATCCTCAATAATTAATGAACAATAACATGCACATGTGTTAAAGGATTTATAAACCTTTCTATGCCCTCAACCAAAATAGTAATAATGAAAAGGGAAAATACAATTTTGGATTAATTTTTTTTTCATACCTTTAAACTTTTCTATAAAAAAAATGCCTTCTAAAGATATATATGGAATAATATAGAAATCTATTCTCAATATTTAACATTTCAAGTAATATTAGTCAACTTCTTTGTTATAGAAATATAGTGATATAAAAAACATGTAAGAATATAAATAAATATGATATAAAATATAATTATATCAAAAGAGTCCATATTTTATAAAGGAACCAAAATAAATAAAAATCAAGTTAAACATATCATGAATATAAGGTAGTTCATACTTTGTAAAACCTTCTAGATGTAGGAAATTCTATACACAAGTTCTGAGGTGGCTTTAAATTTAATGTTCATTATTCTCCATCCAAATAATGAACCATGTAAAACATATTATCCACTAATGTTCATGAGTAATAACTTCATAGGTAATATAGGACTAGACATAACCAACACTTATTCTTATAAACCCATATAAGGGGTGAAATAAATTTTACTATAACTTACCCATACAATGCTCTAACTCCTATAAGGGTAGAAACTAGTATACATTAGTAGCTTACTAAGTGATAGAACATGTATAATATTCTTCTTAACTGATAAAAACCATAAAAAATACTAGATACAAAGTTAAAACTGGTGTAACTACTGAATATAGAATACTTATTTAATAATAGAATTATTTTCAACGAATATTTTCATTCTTATAATCTACTTTAAAGAAAAAAAATAAATTTTGGTGTATATTTATCAAAATATTTATTTTAGTTCTCTATAATTTATAAAAATATAGTGTAAAAAAATATTTCTGAAAGGAAGTGGTTTTATAAAATTACGTTATGGTGAAAGGGTTTCATATAAAATCAAGAATAACACTAAGGATTTAGAAAAAAGTAAATAGTGAAGGATAACAATAGTATTGTATTTGGGGGACCTAACAAGGAGTTCTTTGAGTTAGGTATGATAACCATTCCTTTTCTTCAGAACTTTTTACAAACTAAGAAGGCCATTCTCATATATATATATATATATTAGCTGCTTAGAGGTACAATTACAATTAAATGCAAAAATACCTCACACACATAACAGAAAGGTAGGCCATATCCCTCATGGGGATAGCCCACCCATCAAGCCTTAATTATTCAATACATGACCCATAGAACCAGTGGTAATGAATCCCATCACATGTACTATAGGCATAATGGGCATAAAATCCCATTACATAGCCTGTAGGCCCAAAATTTTGACCCAAAGGCCCATCAATGAATAGTTTTTCTATAGTGCATAGGATGCTATAGTACTCAATATAGTGTTGTTACCACTACAATTCCTTCTATAGTGCCCACCACCACTACAATACCATCATTGCTACAGTCCGTCGCTTCTACAGTATTGTTACAATACCGCTACAGTGCTTCTACAGTCCTGCGCTCCATGGGTTTTGAATCCCCAACCTCAATGTAACATTTCATGGTTCTTACCACTAAGCCAAACCCCAAGTGCATCATTCTCATATATATTATATCTTTTTAAGAGTTCAATAGAACAAATTTGAGGTGATGATAGAATATCAATTCCTCTCACAAAGGTTTATTCAATAACTAAGACCAAGTAACTTTTAAACACTACTAAATATATAATTGATATGTTAAAAATAAAATTATCAGGTATTATATATTATAAAACCATACAAAAAATTTGGAAATAAGGTAAAACATAATAAGATAACCAGTCCCATTTTGGATTCAAATTATCCCTAGTTATTTATCATCAATTAGTTAATTAAATCGTGAAACTTGTTAACAACTTTACCTATTATAATTAAGCATATGAAGGTGAAGGAAAAATATTAACTACATCAAAATTTTATAATAATGAAACAAATATTTGAGATTGTATCAACCTTAATAGGTTCTGAACCATATATAATTTATATAATGAAATCAATCAATATATTAAAAATTATTTAAACCATAAATTAAATCTTAATTAATAAATTTGTTAATTTGTTCTAAGTATTAAAAGATATATTATAGAGATACAATTGGAATATATAACTAATATATTCCTAAAAAAAAATTATTTCATCTCTTTTGAAAGATACAAATATATTGATTTTTTTTTAGGAAAAGCAGTGGTAGCTAAATCCAAAGAAAGAACTAAGAAATTCCATATGGTTCAAAACCACCTACCAAGTAAATAGTCTTGATGATTCTTCCCTCAAATTCCAAATACATCATACTATCCCATAAAATCCAAAAAAAAATCACATTTTATAATAATTGTAAATCAATTAAACATATAACGAAAAATAAAAAAAACACAATCAAAACCTAGCCAAAATATCACTAAAATCATTTTAATAGTTAACTGATAGAAATATCCAAATTAATTATACCTAAAGAGATCAAATTCCAACTCTAAAATCAAGAATAATAGAAAGATAAGGAGAAATGAAAGTTAATAGAGGTATTACCTTGACTTTAATCATGGGATAACTCTCTATGATCAAGCCTTCATAATGGAGGAAGAAGTATACTTACAGAGGGAAATAGGAGGGCCTAAGGTGCTCATTCAAACTTAGGGAAGGAGATAAATATTAATCCACCACTTAAAAGGTGATATACTTTTTAGATTAATGAAAAATTAAAAAAATTTGGGTAAAATTTAGTAAAAAATATATTAAAGGAAAACTTGTTACTTGGTATGGTTCCATCAAGAACCTGGTGGGACACTCAGGTGCCCAGGAATATCATCATTCACACTAGGTACTTGATGTACCCCCATCAGGTACCCGATGCCACCTATAGTCTTTAGACTATAGGTTCCACCACCCAAAAATTTCTTAAACCCTACAATACTCTTTCAATACTTAAACCACATCCCAAATAATTTTCTTTAATTACTCAAATTATTACTTAAATCCTTGAATAAAAAGTTACCACTCAATCGGTCTAAAAAATTCAAAATGGTATCACCCCTTCCATCAGTCAAACATTTCCAAATTAATGAAAATTAAAATCATTGGTATATGGGATGTTACATGTATCCATCCACTCAAATATCATATACATTAATTTGATGGAGTCCATATCATGTGATCTCATAAGGATTAAGTGTCTTATATCCATCCCGTATAATATCTTAGACATCAAGTAACCATCATCCATCCCCTATAATCTAAAAAGGACCAATTAGAAATATGTATCCCATTATATATCATACTATTAAGTTATAAAACACCCATCCCATTTAATCTCTCAAGTAAAAGGTGGAATATATCCATCTCATGTAGTCACGAAGGTATAATGTGACCCCAATCCATACCATACATGCATATGGATTTAATAGTCAGTATCTATCCTATCTATTCATTAATACTCCTATAAAATTATACCCCTAGAATATGAATAGTTTTTTCGTGACTAACTCATCTAATAATTTAAAGCTTATTAATTATCCTCCTAGAATGAAGATAACTAACATATCTCTAACCCATCCTAATTTATAAGGGATATGGTGCTCAATATGAAACTCATCCCACCCATTGAAAACTCATTCATAACATTGTATCATTTTTCTAGATCCTCTTGATAATAAAATAGTATACATATTTATCCTTTGGTGATCACTTTATTTAGAGTCATTTATTTCAATCATCCCTTAAGTTGATCAAAATATCAAAACAACACAAAATATAAAGATAATATAATCTTAATAATGGGAATATCCCTTCCCAAATCCTAACCCTTAAATATAACCCATTTAAAATCATGTGGAATGAATCCTAAAATATCCATAACCCAATCCATTATATCATAAATTTAAATTCCCATGATTAGGGTCAAAAGGTAGACCCATATTTACCAATCACACAATAATGTACCCCTTGGTAATTCATCACACATAAATATACTAAAACATCATTGGTCTATGTCATTAACCCATTCTTAACCCACCTATCCCCCCTAACTTGGTGACTTAGTAAAAAAGTATCATCATCGTCTTCTCCGAAAAAACTAATCCCAAAGATAAATCTCTCATTCAGTGGATAATTCACTAATCCACCCTAGGTAGATCTCTTTTTACCATCAACTTAAAAATATTAAGTATTTTCCCAATAATCATATATACCTCATGAAATTCAGTGCCCATGGATAATCCAAGTTCACTACTACCTAGTACCTAATGGTATCTACTATTTTAATTAAAACCACTACAAATAATCACCTAGTACTAGATACAAAATCATTAGGTATTAGTGATTTTACCCTATAGCAATACCAACACATCTATATTCCTACACCCACACCTCCAAATTTCCCCAAAACATAAAATTTATGTAAAAAAAATTAAAAATTCAACAATTAATCCCTAAACATTCATTTTTAAATTAAAATTTGAAAATCATTTTTTCCTCGATTCCATTATATTCTAATAGTTTTATGATTCCAACAACACCTGATGGGGTGGTTTGTTATAAAATCTACAGTATATAACTTCTCATACCTGAGAATAATCCTTGTATATCTATATTAGTTTAAAATGATCACTATGATCTGATATCACTTATAATTCCAAAACTATGACTAGTTATGGTTATACTAATATCTCACACAAACTATTAAGACCATATATTCATTAAATGCCTCTTTCTTTATCCCATCATACATAAAATTTGATCATAGAATTCCATATCCAAAAAAATACACACCATCATTAACGATCATGTATGAAAAGAATCATTCAGTATCCTACTACACTAAACACATATGAAAACACAATATCTTATGCACTAAAATAGTAACTAAATTTATAGACACCATGATAATGTTCTGGTCCTGTAGAAATTTTCATACTACCAAATCATTGCTATTATACTCCTCAGGTTAATGTCATTTTCCTACACCAGACTATTTATCAGTTCGATTTTCACCCAAGTATCTTCAAATCATTCACATAGAATTTCACAGTATCCCACTCAATAATTTTCTGTCACATGAAACTTTGATCCATTAAACTAATATTAATTCTCTCCTGTAAGTACTAAAATTCACTAAACTAATCATCACACTGGAACACTTATTCTAATTTTTCATCCTTCAATTACCAAACATACTGACTCTATATTTCTGTCACAATTAAATACTCATGTTTTGATTTTTTTTAATATTTGAAAAATATAGGGCTCTTGCGTTAAAGTACCAATGCAAACCACCAACCAACAACAGGTTGAGCTCTCTACTCACATAACTCCTAATGTTCACTGTAATTATCTCAATACAAGGGTCACACAATCAGCCATTGATGATATGATACAAACCATAAGGCATCCTTTATCATTATTATATGAGAAAAACACCCAATTTCATCATCATCCAAACATATATACTTATAATCCCTACACATTTTATACCAACAGACCCATCCCATAAGACACACTCTAGAGTTTATGACATCACAATGATATTTTATACCAAAATCCATTTCTATCAATGATCTATCCCCATAAAACCCATATCTTGGAAGATATATCAAGGTTTGAAACCTCACTCATAGCTATACTACTCTTATTTTTCCATGTACTATTGATTCAAAACTCTCCCACTGAAAATTCCACACTTCCCTAGTGTCTCACACACCATGGTTATCATACCCTCAAGATTCCTCAAAATTGTGTTGAGCCACTATACCCCTCATAATTTCACTAAATTCATTAGTTATATCACTGACCTTAATAGTCATCTAAGATTATTTCTCATGCCTATACAATTTTCCAACTCAGTATAATCATGGTTCTCAATACCTCATAGTTATTCTCATACGAATATCATATCTCAGTATATTAATATTCACTGGTTACTATACAATATACCACCTCTAAAATATCATCTATTATCAATTATTCAAGATTTAGTATCAAGGAAATAACATCCTTATAAATTTATCTTCTAACATAAGGTTTATACACCAATCCATGAGTCATATCATAACCAATTATACCCCAAGTGTGATAAATCACTTAATCTCTCCAAAATATTATAACTAGACTCTATGAATCCAAGGACTCTAAATATTACTTAAAACTAGAATCATATAATATCTAATGATATTATCATCATCCTCTAATTACAATGAGTCACATGATACCCAATATTAATTACACCCAACTAATCACTAATCTCAACATTCCCAAGCTGAGCTTAGGTTATACGCTTTCACACACTACAAATGAAGTGTGAAATCCAAAAACTATTATGCTTATATAAAAGGGATTCTTTAAACTAATCTTACAAAGGTATATATACATCATAATTGTCTATAAAATCTTATTACCAAGAAATTTTACACCATAGTTCTAGAATCCTCTCCCTCTAGACTCATATAATTATGAGTAATATCCATTAGTTAATGACTAACATGCCTAATCAACTAAATTTCCAGGACTCCCTACATGTCAATAAACATTCTTATGATGAAAAATTTGTGATTCACTCCAATAAATACATTAATTGACTCAAATTCCCATACCCATATCTTGATATCACATTTAATATGTGTCATTCCTATCAAAAAAATAATCTACCCATGCTTCCCATCTATAATGGTATCCATATGCCTAAGCTATCCTATCACTCTCGAGATACCCTCAAATATCCCAACCAATCATAAAAATATATTAAATTAACTTTTTTATCCTATTAATGTATATGAATCATCAATATCATAAGTTATATCTCATAATCTATAGGATTTCATACCAAACCTATGGATTATACACCACTATAAATCACAACTCAAGATGTAGTTATCACACTTCAGTATTAATATCTCAAGGAAACTCATATGATGTAACCATTATCATTAGGATCTCATCTATATCCGGCATCCCCACACCCATAATACCCAATATATCATCATCATCATTACATCCATGGTAATATAAATGGAATATATATTAAATGAATCATATCAGGGAATTAATCAAAATTCTAGCTCTATTAAGTAGAACACCAAAAATAATTTATTCAATAAACCATTGAATAAGTTGTTTTTGAAATTTTAAATAACTAAAAACTTTATCAAAAAAACATTTTTCTTAATCACACATTCTTATTCACATGTAATATGACATTTTTTTCTTTATATTATGTATAGAAAGATGCCTCTTTCCACCCCATTCCAAGTGAAAAAGTACAAACAAAAACTCATAAAAATAATACATTATCAATATCAACTGAATTATAATAATGAAATAAAGAACTATAATCTCAAGTGATAATAAACTTGTATTTCCTCCCACACTTATGATTTTTAGATATAAATATGACTTCCACACCAAGTTTTAAATATTATGGATCCATCTACCATGTAAAAAATTATAAGACAATTAAAATAAAAATTCAATAGCACTTTGTAAAATTTTTATCAAGGTAACTATCTAAATATATTAATCTAGAGTACTACAGACATCAAGTGTACCTCTATGCACACCAAAGTTTGTGACATGTGGTGGGGGTCTAAGAATACCACACAGGGAGACTATACCCTCAGTATCATACTATAAAATAATTAATGAATAAAAAACATACATAAAAAATACTAACATAATATAACATAGAATAATAGTGAAATAATATTCACACAATAACATCAAACCATGCTGTAAGAAATTATTCCCAAGAAGATCATACAATTGTACATCAATATAAGATCACATAGTGGGGGAAATAATATACAATATGAAACAAAATTAAAAATAAACCAACAAAGGAGGCCCAACCATAAGCACTCAAACTCTCCCTGGACAAGTCTTTACATCCTTATTAAACAACTCTAGCTCACTCTACTGTACTATAACCCACCACCCTAAATTTCATGCCAACATGTTATTTTCATATGCACCAAGATACATATACAAGGTGTGAGAATATAACTTAGTAGGACACTATTAACAATTCCACTAATGATATATATATATATATATATGTATGTATGTATGTATATATATACCACATTAAATGACAGTGGTAAATAGTCTTGTGCATAACACATGTCATACCACTGGATCCTTAAGAATCCACACTGAATATCGACTCATACCATCTTCATCCAATACTGGAAATGGGATAGAATTTACCATCTTTAGTCTTACTTAGTTTCTAGTACAGGTACAAAGTCTCCCTATATCTACAAGTAGGAATTTGGTGGCTAGCATACATTTCATGTGATTTACTAGGATTAGGTGGAATAAATCCATCCTTTTAGGGTTCATAATCATTGGGTGGGCAATGTATATCCCATGAAATCTAACAAGGATCTTATTTCTTACATCATCTTGTTTGACCAATTGGGTATAAAATGTCCATACCATTCAATTTCATAAGGATCAGGTGTACCCTATATATATAGTCTAATATAGTAGGCATTAGGTATCCAAAAACTATCCCCTATAATCTTGAAAGGATAATATGGATTATATTTATCATATATGATATCATATGAATCAGGTAAACTATATCAATCTTGTGAAATGTCATAAGGAGTGGGTGGTCAAGGACCATTCTATCTCATCTCATAAGATTCAGGTGGCCAACTTATATCTAATTAAATATTTCTAGTATTAGGTGTTCTATGTCCATCTCATAATATATTATAAATAACAAGCAGCTAGTATCAATCCTATTCAATATTATAGATATTGAGCGGTTACTGTCCATCTTGAGTACGCCTTTAGATTAGGTGGCTGATGTCCATCCCATCCAATCATTGGTACTCCACCTAATTGACACCATTATTGCGTGTTTAGTGGGTAAATGAGAAAATAATAAAATAATTCAACTATTAATAATTCCACTCCTGGCATGATGATGGTTATCCTTCATGAAACCAATCCTAATTTTTAAGGTATTGGGTGGCCTACATCCAACCTGTCATGTTCATACTAAACTTAGACACAACCTTTCATTATACAACTATATCCACTTGAGCATGAAAACTTACCTATCTACATCTTTTAGGGATAAAACCAATAGAAGGACCAATATAGTATCTATCCCTCAGATAGATTATTGTCTCAAAAAACCCAAAATATAAGGATTATCATAGTCATGATCACTGGTGTCACCCTAGTCTGGCCGAATCCTATCTCTCCATTATAACCCATCACACCTAATGTGAATCGCATACTAACATACCTAATATCTAATATCATTGGTTTCAACTTACCATTCTCATAATTAGGGGAATAATGTTGACCCATCACTTCTAGTTACACACCAATATACCCCTTGGTTGGGTACCTATCATAAATATACTAGAAAATCATTGATCTATGTCATTAGCACATTCCCAACCCACTAGTAACTAATCATTTGATGGATTAGTCAAAAAGAACATCACTATACCATAATGAAGACTAACCCCATGATGAATCAATTTTTGGGTGGTTAACTTACTAATTTACACTAAGGGGGTTGTTTTTTTACCATTACTATAGACCTAAAAAAGCCTTTTCTCAATAATCAAATCCCCATCATGAAGGTCATCCCTCTTTCGAAATACAACCCTCAAAGTGTCACCCAAGGAACCAAACACTAGATTCACTATGAACTCATTTATCAACCTAAAAATCAAACATTTTTAAACAAAATTAACATACCCTCAATGGGGTTTTACACCATATAACCTTAAGCCATTATCAAATCAGAGTCATAAAGAAACCAAAGAACTGAGGGAACACATGTAGGATTAATACAATAGTACTACCCAGTCTTTACTAATTTAAATTTATTAAATTATCCTATAAAATCTCAAATGTTTCAAACACACTTGATTACCCCTCTTAAATATTATTTAAAACATTAATTTACATATAAATTAGTAAAAGTAGGTTCCTCTTACCTCAAACATGGAGCTATCACTTTTTAATAAATACTCATCCACTTTATCCAAACTAGACCACCATGTCCAATCCCCCATCATCCATAATCTACATCCATATTCCCTTATCTCACTAAAATACCTCACCTAATTAATTACAGACATTTTATACCTAATTTACATTATTGATTCATAAATAACACAATTATGAATGACTGGGAAAAACTCACCAAGTGAAATATACATGCTTTAAGCATGTTCAACAAGGTGAGATCCATTTACAATGTATCATTGAGCCTATGTGACACAAAATCCAATTTTTAAGAGTTCAAACCTACCATAAATTTCTTACCAAATCACCTAAAACCAATAATATCATCACTAACTCACTTTCCTCAAGTGACACGATGTGTGAAAGATGAAAATAATCCTCGCCCAAACTCCTTTATCTTCCACACATGAAATCTCCATCATATCGATATGATTCCACCATAATCTAGTTAAATCATTCTAAATTTTGAAAAATAAATCCACAACTATTTAGCAGAAAATATTGGAAGAAGAGAGGAGGAAAAAGAAAGAAACTAACCTCAACCGATAAATAAATACCTCTCAAAATATAAAGATAAATAGTGTATGAATAAGGGGAGGATAAGGGGATGAGTATTGGTCTTCCCTCCTTTTATTTAGATAGTGAAAATTTCCCTTAAAGGGTAGTGTATTTTTAAAACATAAAATTTTAATTTTACCCCTCTTAAAAATAATAATTGGGCATATCAGGTACCCACGGAGTACCTAACAAGAATTTAGTGAACATATAGGGTATTTAATCCCTTTTAGATACATTAGAATGTATTAGGTATACCACCAATAACTACTCAATGAAATCATCTATTTTTACAAAAGACACCATATCACTCATTGGGTGCCACATACACCTCTATTGGGTGGCTAATAGTACCTGCTTCTCTTACAAAAACACCAAACTTTTATATTCCTTTATGAAAAACTATAAATTTAAATTGAAACCTATTATTATCATAAAAAAATTCCAAATTCAATACTCAACCATCATCAATTACATTTGAATCCCAAATTTCATAATCATCCCAACTTCAGTTCAATCAGAGTCTTATTATCCTTTGATTCCACCAACACTCAACATCACAAGTAATTATAAAGATCATTTATGTGAATCATTTATTTATAGGATCAACATTTTTATTATTATAAAACTTATAAATTAAGGTTTATTTTCCATTTTTGTCTATGTTGATGAATATTTATTTATTTATTTATTTATTTAGTTTTTTTAATTGTTGATATTAAGGGGAAATATCTCTATAATGATGGATAAATAATCCTTGATATAAGTTTCCATCCACCGATGATTCGAGAGAAGATCTGAGGTCATGTTCTGTCCTTCATCAGGTTGTACAGTTGGTGTTGATTTGCAACCTACATCCACAAATTCCAAAAGACATTAAATTTATAAGAACAAAGTGAACCCAATTTTATATAATTTTTAAGATGAGTAAAACCAAAATTTTATGTTAAAATTATTTTAAAATCATTTTTAACCTGATGAGATCATATAAATTTTAAGAAGTTCCAAAAAAATATTGAAATGTTTTGATCAAGGTGTTTTTGAAAAATATTTTTTGGTTTGGGGTTTGTTGTGTATTCTTATGAAAACATCATTTCTTATCCTTATATCCACATTTTATGGAAAACTTGTTTCTTGTTAAAAAATTTTATGTGAGATAAATTATGATTTATTAAAAAATATTTTTTGTTTAATTATGATTTATTTCTGGTTTGTTTTACACTATTTTGGTGAATTTGTTATTTTTTATGGATTAAAAATAAATTGGATTGGTGTAATATAATAACCACAAGATCATGAATGAGAAACACCATGATTATTAGGTTTTTTTATCCTTTTAGTGTATGTCCTGTGATTTTTAAAGAATTTTTAAATCTAATTTTGGACCAAGGGTTATGTTTAGTTAAGGTAATAGTGTGATTACCGGACTTGTGATACAAAAATATCTTTTAATCATGTAGTAAACACATAATAAATTGTTGTATTTTGAATTATTTAAAAAACTTTAAAATAGGAGAAACCTTTACATTTTAGTCAAATAATTCCCTTTCTACCATACAACTAATGTATTTTAGTTTTGTTCATTTTTACCCATCATTTGATTTTAAATGGAATATAAATAATTCATAAACCTCATAGTCCTAGGGTATATCACTAATCATTATGGGATTATCCCATTATACCAACATAAACCATGTTAGATAGTTTATTAAAAGATCATAAATTAATAAATTAAATGACACTCATAATGAATTATTCACTATATTATTTATTTTGTTTTGGTTTATGTGTTTCTAAAGTTTATATTTATACCTTGGTATATTCTTGATGATGCCATTTTTACATGCTTGAAATACTTATTCATCTTGAACCTTTAGTACTAAAATTTTCATCATAATACAGACTACAAAAAACAATCCCCTTTTATATAGTTTAAAATAATCTATCATACATTGGTGTTAATTGAAAATGTATATTTTATGATTACTTTTTTATGATAAAAACTCACCAAAAAAATATAAAAATAATGGATAATTTAATAGTTGTAATGGATTTTATATCACAAATAAGATAGTTTAATAGTGTTAAGGATGAAAACTAACTTATTAACTTATATAATTACTTTTTTATAATTATTTATTTATAAAATAAAAAATTCATTAAATATTTTTTTTAAAACCATAAAATAAGTTTAATTTTTATATATGCTCTGACCATAAAAAACTTTTTTTTATTTTTATTTAATTATAAAATGTTATGTTTAAAATTAATCTAAAAAAATAACAGGATAAAGAAATTAATACACAAAAACGAGTTTAATATAATAACAAAAAATTTCAATTATATTACATCAAATTAACTGAGTAAAATAATTTTTTAATTTTTATACATAACAAAGATATTTATTTTTATATTTTTGTTACTATTACTAAGTAGAAATTAGCAACATGATTAAGGTATATTTTGAGGATATTTATTAGTCCAGTCTTGAAATCCTTGGTTTTAACAATCAAATATGATTTTTATCATTTTTATAACTTATGTATTTGATATAAAGGGAGTTTTAAGCCAATGTTGAAAGAATTGAAAATATTTCCATACTTTGGTAGTTTTTCATCATTTTTAAAGTGTGGTAAACCATGTAGATTAATAAAATCAACTAGGAGATACATTTCAAGATTTATAGAAAATAATAGTTTATTGAGTAGAGAAATCAGATCGACTACTATATTAAATTCCAGAATAGTAGAGTCTATCAAGAAAATATAATAAATTCAACCACATAGTTCAATGGAGTCAGCAATACAAAATAATCACATTGGCTATATATTTATTTTCAAAATTAGATTCAATCATAAATAATTTTAATTGATCACATAGTATAAGTAAAGTTATTTCATAGCAAAAATGAATTCAGTCATGACTATATAAAAATATAATTTTGATAAATTATGATAGTGAATGAAAATTAAAATTTAAGTGAATGTGAAGGTGCATCTAAGAGACTGTGAATATTTTTATATATATTTTGAATAAATTTATCCCAACAGTTAGTGACACCTCATTTAAGAACATTAACTATTACCATCGAAAATATAATATATCAATGTTAACTATAAATGTCTCTATAAATCCAAATATCATATTATCATGATGTGATTTCAATGGGATATTTTAGATATAATTGTTTTAAAAATATATAATGATACTTAATGTGAAAAGTATCCAACATTTTATACATTACTCTTATAGGTTTTAATTAATTTTTATTTCATGCTTATTGAACACATTTGAAAATTTCAGACCCAAAGTTAGAGCCTTATACTTCCTCAAAGTTGACACTATTTATCACTTTGACTACCCATACCAAGTATCCATGATTGAGAAGAAAGATGAAATATAATGACAAATAATCTGCTTTAGAAAGATAATAATATAACTAAAATACCAATATCATCCCTTCTCTTTATTTTTCATTTGACAAATCACTTATAGTTTACTTTAAGTCTTTATTTTTCAGGACTCTCATTGTATTGTAAAGAAGTATACTATAATTCTTTATTTTCATTATTAATTTTTTTATTCCCATGATGAACTGTGGAATATTTTATTAGATTAAAATATGAAGTAGTTGTATCTTCTTTGTATTTTTAAAACCTAGTCTAAGTTATGAACTCACCTTTATGGTGTAAAAAAATCTTGTTATAGAGTGCACTTGACTATGGATTCAATCTGATAGAGGGAATAAACATATTTATTATATATAAATCCTTGGATAAATTTTTTGTGTATTTACTTATTTATAGTATTTATTTATATTCTTTATTGACTACTAATATTTTAATAATTATTCTCTTTTTATTTTTAATCTAAACAAATTTTGAGTAAAATATTTTATAATATTTTTTATTAATTAATTATTATTTTACTCTTATTATTTATATCTTATAATGAGGATTTTGTTTTGGTTTGAATACATTCATTTCATTGAGAAATTTTCTCTGGTTATAGGCCTTAATAATAAGAAATTTTCTAGATATTTTTACTCAAATGAGAAACAATATTTTATAAATGGAACATAAGTTAGCCTTTTTAAATGTTGAACTTGTAAAGGAGGGTGGATAAAAAATAATTTTAAAAATATTTTTTGGATTTGATAGTATATGACATATCCGATATCAGATATTGTATATATTATTATGTTGTGTGCAGGGTACCAATATCTTCCCATGGAATATAAATTCATAGAAGAAAAAGTGAATTATAATATATATTAAATTTATTATAGACTTTAGTTTGAACTATGAAAAAAATTAAAATCCTAATCTTTCTGGATATGCCAGTACAAATTTAGGTGATGGGGTTGATTATTGGAATTCCATGTCCAGTGGAATATTTTTCTTAGGAGAGTGGGGTATTTCATGGCCCGCATAGAAATATAATTTTTATATATTTAGTATATAGAAAAAATATACTGTGTCTACTAAAGAAACAAATCAATTAATATATATGGAGACACAATTAGATGGTTTTTGAGTGGAAGTGCAATTACAATCATTAGTGAGTAGTGATATTCAAGTTTCCATTAATATTTTAATAAATATAGTTTGGTTTTATTGATAGTGGTATATTGATAACAACTTTCACTTTATCAAGGAGAAGGTGGAAAAAAGATTCTTTAAGATAGAGTATGTTCCAGCAAAGGAGCAAGTTGAAAATGTTTTTACCAAGCCACTACCTATGGATCATGACTCAAAAATTATTCTATAGTCCCAATTTTTTAGACACTATTTTCAAAACTATGATTTTTGGTGATTGTGGTTGACATATTATCATGGTTTTGAAAAATTATACTGGTGGTTGGATCTATGGCCACAGTTTTCCAAAATAATGACCATATCACAACCTATAGTAATTGTTTTGGAAAACCATGACCGTTGGCCAAAATTTTTTATTAAATTTTATGATACTAATAATAAAATTATTTTTTTACTTAAAAAATAATTTAATATATACAAATATACATAAAAATATATAAACATATAAAAAAATTACCTTATTGTAGCTGTTAAGTAGTTTGTGTAATAACATGCAGGATAAATTTTGAAAACTTGGTTATAAATTTTTTAGTATTATTGTATTTTTATGGTAATGTTTTTAAAAATGATGGAATAGCTCAAAAACTATAACATTAGGTGTCAAAATATAGTCCTGGTTTTTAATCTATTACTATAGGGAACCTACAGTCATGTTTTGATCAAAACCAAGACAATTGTATTACCCGACAACCCCTACAACCACAGTTACCAAAACTATCATGGTTTCCTATCACCAAGGTTTTAGAGGTTATTATTATATTTTTTTGTAACCAGGTTTTTATTAGGGGAGATATTTATAATAGGAGATTTTGTGACAATGGGAAATTATTGATACCTACAAGGAGTTTTCCGAGATCAATAGGTTAAAAGAATCTCTTAAATTATGATTATTATTCAAAGGGGAAGATATATGTGAAGAGAATGGAAATGATATGATTTTTTGTTAGATTTTATTAACAATATTGTTTCCAATAGGAATGGTGAATTATATTCCCAATGTATAGATAATCATTCACCCATTCCTTTTCATTACAAGATGGATGATGACGTCAAGTTGGTCATCCTGTTTCTAGAATGCTACTGTGTTAGTTTTTTCTATCAATACTATTTTTGATGGGAAGGGAAAACATGGTGCCTAATGTGTTTATGGTTTCTCACCCATTAATTTTAATTATTATAAATATTAGGATATAAATTTGGTTATCTTCTTTATGGTTCCCAATCAAACCATGTTCATTTTGAGTTAAGAAAGACCTTTTTTCAAAATGTAGGTGGTTATTGAGGAATTTAAAAAAACAGTTTGGGAACACATTAGTCGACAATATAGGAGGTCAATATTATCTAAAAATTTAGGGGAGAATTATTTTCTACTTTGGTTCTCTCTTATATATTTAATATTTTTTATTATTATTTCATAAATCCTAGTATGGAACTTGATACTAGCATGCTGGTTATCGATTGGAACCCTATGTCAATGTGAACATTTGTATACATCATAGGTTACTTATATTACTATTGTTAGTTAGTTATGTTATAGTTTAAAGCTTCATATATTTTAACTTTTTAATTCATCACTATTTAGGGTGTGGTTGGTTTTCATGATATTAGGTCAGACAAATGAGAGGGGCTTCTGATGTATTCCTATGAACAGAATCGGAGCTGCCATGGTTTGGTTTCTCATAATAGAACATGTAATACCTATTAAGGTTATGTGAAAAAGACCATCATGGTACATTTTAAGGTTTTGTATCCATGACCAATGAAATTTTGGAATGGAACCTCAAGGTGGAATTATACATATCCTACTTTATAGTAATAAAATCCTGTATAGTTCAAATTTCACAGATTAATGTCATGCGATTGGACTATATAATATAGTTTAACATCTTGTGGTGAGGATGTATATTATGAAGTTTAAAGGCATGCATCTAAAAATTCTAGGTGAATGGTTTCTAGAAAAGGTTGGTGTTTTATTTAAGTATCGACATATCATTCTCATTCATTCTATTTTTCAATAACGAAATAGGAGAAGGAATTATTTCTCCTAGGGAATATAGCCTCTTTGGTAGAGTTTCTCCTAGGTAATATGGTAATTTGAGTAATATTGATTACTAATCAAGGAAAAAATTTCATTTAGTATGAATTTATGGGGAATATGGCCCATTGAGGGTGATTAATTTTAAGGAATTTATCACATTTATGGGTGATTTCAAGGGTTATATGGATTTTTGTGAATGAGTTGGGGCTTATGTATGGGTTTCCCATGTGTGTTTGGATCATAATGGATCATCAAGATGAGATAATTCATGAGGTAATAATTAATTCTTACACTCGAGAAGGAGGCACCCATATAGGCCCACTTTCCTTCAATTAATGGTTGGAAAGGCAAGGAAAACTACACCCATAGGAAATATAGACTCATGAGATAGTGATTTAGGGATTATAAAAAGTAGAAATCCATTATGATACCAGTAGAAAATAAATATTTTTTTAGGGATTATGAATATGTTACCCATAGGTGCATACCCCCACTTATCATCTATTGTTAATGAGATAAGGAAGGGCATGTTGAATCATGGGGAATATGGCCCAATGAGCAAGGAGTTGGGGTGTATGCCAGTGTTTCTCTACATGTTCCTAGGAATAATAAGAATGAATGTTTTCTTGGGCCCTTATCTCTCCATATATAATTAAATGGACCAAAGTAGGGTTTAAATCAACACTTTCAAGCCAAAATGAGTAGCATAATCCACTTGGGGTTTCACGAGTGTCCTCATGATAAATTCCATCATTATAAAGAGGATACATGATTATAAAATCCTTGAGGGTTCTATCAGTTAGGGAGGATAAGATATAAATTCATTTTATTAATCGAATACATGATCAATGGGGTAGATACCAATGTCCACAACCTAGATGTTTAATTTATAATGTTGTGGAGGGGCGCTCAGTAAGTAGGCACCCAGGTTGATGATATTGGAAAATATTTTTCCCCTGTGAGAGACCCTAAAAAATAGGGGGGTCATTGATGAGAAACTCAGTGAGTGATCTCCTTTTAAGGGATATGGGAAATAGTTCTTCAAAGTTTAGGGTCCTGGGAGAATATGGTTCCTAAGTAGTAGGATTAAGTAAGTTGTATCCCTAGTACAGGATTATGAGTGATGGTTCACCTTAGTATAGAGAAGAGGGTGAAGTTTCTCCCTAGTCACAAGGTAGGTCAAAGTGGTCACCCTAGTAGCATTGATAGGTGTAGTGGTTGTAATAATTATATGTAAGGAAAAATAGTTTTCCTAATTAAAGGTATGTAAAAGTGGTCACCCTAATTAAAAGGCCTAGGTGATAGTCCATCATAGTGTAAAGGCCTATAAGGATGATTTAATCACACATCACCATAGTGTGTAATTAGGTGAAGGGTCTTTTAGCCTAGTTTTGGATAACTAGAGAAAACATGGTATCCCATAAAGGTTTTAATGTTATAAGCCTTATGGTGAAATAATTCCCCTAAATTGTGTTTGTTTCCTTATATTTTGACATAATTATTCACCTAATAGAGACATTGAAGACCTGATAATATAAAGGGTAGGTCTAGATGAATGAGGTGAGCTCCTAGTTCCACATCATCTTTCTAAAATTTATAAAATAGAGACCTAAGGGGTTTATTTATAATAAAATATACGGACTAGGATTCATTTTGGGGTGGGTGTGGAAGGTGTTTCATGTCAATGCACTTACAAATGATAGCCGAATTAAAGTAGTAGTCATGCTAGTGAACTCATGAAAATGGTCTAGGGAGCACCTAAATACTTGAGTGAATTAACGAGGGTGAATATCTAGGGAACCAAGAAAAGTGACTTGGGTGTACAACTAGGACCTTGTGTGAAGTGACAATTCTACTCTCAGGGCATTTTTCTTCTCTATATCCACATTGCTATCCTTTTCCCACAAAGGATAACCAATAAATAACCCCATCATAATTGGATCTAATTGGAATAAGTAGGATCCAATTTTGAGGTAAGTGTGACTATTCCATGAAAATTTATTTAAAGGAAGAATAGTGGTTACCATATCAAACTAGGGCATGGGATGAGTGTGATCATACCTACCCATGTATTGTTTGTGTTGGAGGTTGGGCATTATGTGTTAGTCAACACGCACTTGTAGCTGAGGGAATAATGCACATCATCCCCCAGGTGAAAAATATGGCTCCATCTATAAATATTACCCCTCCCCCACATCTACACAATAATAATAATTGAGAGAACCTTAAATCACCATGATATTTATTCCATCAAGTCCTTTGTAATACCTGAGGTAAGCATGTTTCCATCATGATTTGTACTGACGGAATAAAGATGGTTTTGGGTACTACTGAGCATCAAATATCTGTTATACTTGGGAGAATTTATCTAATTGAAGTTTCTAGGAGAAGATAAATGTGATAAGTAACCTAAGAAACAATTTATTTAATGAGGATACTTGGGCGAACAATCCTGGGTGTACACACCTGGGTGAAAAAATTTACTTTATAACATTTTCATCTTGGTATTTTTGAGAACATTTTGTCTTATCTTATAGATATAATATATATTTATAATTTATGTTGTTAATAAAATGTATAAATCTCTAGACGTTAAAATACGTCTCATACTTCAGTCACTATTTTTGGATTTTGAAGTCAATTCTTGGATTGAAGAGAAGGTTTATGATATTGGATAGTGTTACCATCTTCAGTGCACACCCCACCTACCATCCATCATAGTAATTCTACAAAAACACCATAAAGGGTAACCTTTATTTGACTTACTTTAGTTATACAATAATGATATTCTAACAGAGGTCATCATCTTATGGAAAAATAACCTTTCCCACTCTTGGTTATACAATTATATGAATTTGGGAAGAGCTAGAATCTCCTCAAAGTTTGTATTTTTCTAGGAGGAAGAAAATATCAAAACATTCATGTTACACCACTAAAAACCACGACATATAACCATTCCCATATAATGGAACCCCAGACACACTTCCTCACACCCATATTCTACTGATCACCCACTAATCAACTAAAAAATGGAATGAATATTATGACTTTCACCCCGGAGGTGGCTTAAAACCTAATAAGAGATATTCATATTGGGTTTAACATTTATGCTTTTAATTCAATGATAAGTTTAAGGAGGTCACTATCTCAAAATCCTTTGAGATATAACAGATGTGAATATATAAGAACACTTATTTGATCTCATAACTACCGAGCCACTAGATTCCACAAACAAATTCATTATGTTTAACACACAAGGAGGTCATAATCTATTTATAGTATGTGTATAAGGTATTTGGAACACCAATCATTAGGGTCATGTTTGATAAATTCCTCCCCCTAAAGCTGTACAAGGATATCTTAGGTGGATTCCCACATTATTCTAAGCACTAATCACAAAATTCATAAATTTCATAGGGAAGGAAACCCATCCATAAAATGACATTAGCTTAAATATAGGAATAAAAATGTTTCTAGTTCCTTGTGGGAATGGTCCAATCTATAAATTCCTAATGGGGTTCCCTTTATTTAAAAAATGAGTGGGACTAGGAACATGCTAGCTAGAGTTAGGCCATGGATAATATGAATAATTGAGTTATTATATCAACTCCAACATCCCACCCAAGACTCAATTGGAATAATTTTTTCTATTGTGGATGAGAGGATACCTTCTTCCGATCTACGACCCCTACAATTGAAACAGGTCGAGTTCATTTTTGATGGAAACTAAACTAGTAGAGTAGGATCCATTAGGCCTATCAGTTCTAGTGTTGGAGAAGATACACTAGTTTTTTATAGCATGCATATAAGGGTAAGGATTCATTTTGAATTTCAGGGCCATTCCAATTGTTTTCCAGGTGGATGAAAGTACACTTAAATACATATAAGCTCCTTGGTGAAGTTCACATACAAGAATTCATATTCCATCCCTTCATACAAGTCATTTATTAAATCAAGAGAATACTATTAAGGAACAATGTTGCCCCAAATATATTGAGACTATATTCAGAGGTTAACTTATCCCATTTTAGAGAGCCTCCCATAAGGATGATCAATGACGATGGTCGCAATGAGTATGAAGAAAGGTCAAAAATTATGGATGTAAGGGATTGAATCTTATAAACCTAAGAAAAATATGATACCAACTATAAGAATTATGTGTCTAACTAGTTCACATGCCAATTTTAGAGATTCCAATATCCAACAATGGAGATAATGACATAAGATAGAATATAGTATAATCCCATTGTAGTGAAGCATCTTTGGGTGAAGATAAGATAAGAGACCATTGGGATCATGATTAATCTTCCTTATCTAAAGGACTTTGTTAGTCTAATAACTTGGTATACCCACAAAAATATATATTAATATCCCCAAGAAATGTTATAAGGAAGAATTTTTAGAATCACTATTAATTTGACCCCAAACAGAGGGAGGTGGGAGATGAAGAATCTCTAGAAAATATATAAAATTTAATAGGTACTTGAGTCATAAAATCATTCCTATCCACACACTGCATAGAAATTCAAAGTTAATGATCCAATGATTTATTAATTTGGGACAAGACGATTCTGTTAGAAACAATGTGCAGAGGCCTCAACTAGGGATGAAAGGCCCATGAAATAGCTAAAAACATAAGAGCTAGAGTTATCCTTAAGACTAGAGGGAGGTATGATTGATGCCTCCTTAGACTATATATATTCTGAGGACAGTCACTTATGGGAAAACTGTTTTCTTGCTATGTACCCCATGAAATTCCGAGATACACTTTATGGTGGTGTTTGTATCCCAAAGATTGGAAACATGAAGTAACCTTTTAACTTTGGTAACACCACCAACCAAAAACCTGGAGCCAGTTCATTATTTTATTACATTAGCATGATTACAAGGAAACAAATCTCAAAGGTCCAATCAATTTAACAATCTTGGAAAGCCAGATTACATACATGATACCCATAATACATTGGTAAAAAGTAAATAAAAACATGATACATAATAAAAATAAATAAACATCATCTTTTAATTCTTATTAAAAGATTTATTATTAATAACATGTCGAAAAGAAATATAATAAGGGTGAGATTAAATGCTCTTTAAGGGTAAGTAAATCATAATAAATAATGAATAAATAGGAAAAAATTAACATTGAAAGATAATTAACTAATAAAACATTCCATTAAAATAAATTGATAAGGAAATATCAATATGTCAAAGTAAGAAACTGAAACTCATTCCATCTAAATCAATAAACTGAGAATGAAATGTATCCATTGATATGTCGACACAAAATTCTATGGATGAATAATAACTAAATATAAATGAAGGAAATGCTTAATTATTGGACTCCATGTTTCCTAGGTACATGGTTCCTTTACTATAATGACCTTTCAAAAGATGGTTTACAACATATTAGGAAAAAACCTATCTAACTTGGGAAAATTATTCGTCTCGTGAGACTACTAACACATCGAGGGGATATCTGTAACCAGGCCCCACCCATGTCATTCCAGTCCAAAGCATTCGTCATATTCATGAAAAAATATTCCTTATCAAAATATCCACATTTAATAAAAGATAAAAACTTATCAATAATTCCCTAGTGGGGGATAAGTAATAATAAGGGTTCTTGACATTAATTAATGGAGATATCACTGAAAGATCATAAAAATAATATTGAGGGACCACAATGAAACATTTAAATCATAAAATCCATGAAGGAATAATATTAAATTAAACTTATAATATCATGAGAATGAATATATTCATGATATAAAATGTTAAATTTTAGCAAATACACCAAATAATTGTGAATTGGTGCATAATAAAAAATAAGTCTCAATGGAATGTAAATTGAGATGAAATCCATTACCTTACATTCCTTTTGATGTGCATAATTATCATCTAATATAAAGGTTTAAAGTATGTTTTTAACTTAATATAGAACCATAATCATGTTTTTAATATCATATATTAACTTCTTATAGTATTTTATTACCCTTTTGTTAACACTATTTCTTTACTTTAGCTACTTTGGATGTTAATTTCCTAGTTTTGTCAAGTATGTTTCGATGTGTTACTTGTTGTTAATATTTATTAGATCATGATTTAATCATATAAAGAATTTAAAACATGAATTAATTATATTATATATTCAGTACATATGTATTTATAATTTTCCATAATATTTGAAGATAATAAATAAAGTGCACCGTTCATGGAGACGGTAGGCCGTACATACGCATGAACGCTACTTAAATTTCTTTTTCATATTAAAATAATGAAAAATAAATGATACATAAGTATATTATAATTCTAGTATCATATCTATGTTATATATGTTACATATTTTTATTAAAACCATCCTTTATACTTTCTATGTATGTCCTGAATGAGTCATATCGCTTTGAGGGGGCGGTAGTCCACACTTCCTCAAATGAAATTATCATGTTTAAAAAAATGGAAAAAATTAAGGTATATTCAAAATTAAAATTACAGAAGCATAAAGAAATTATAAATATCATATATAACATATATAAATATATTTTCCATCATAATGACCATCATGATAGGTGGTAAAGTAAAAATTAACATTCATCGTTTCGTGAGTCAGTAGTTCACCGTACACAGAAACAATATGTTTGTTACCCATTAGATGGAGGTGTGTGTATGTGTAAGTATAACCCTTTAAATAACAACATAATATTATATTGAGGATACTTTTTTTTATATTAGCATGGAATTAAGATACTTTAGGCGGATGGAGGATGGAAATGAAACTAGAGATCTTGAGAGATAAGTTACCTCTTAATCAGGTAACTTCTTTGGGTTTTTACCAAAAGGTTTACTTGTAAGGATTTATTCCCCAAGGGAAGTTTCAAGGTTTAGGGGAGTGATTTTTAAAATCTATAAGGTTATATCTTGTCCGAACCTAATTGTTTTGATAGGTTTGAGTAATAGAGAGAGGTGGTGACCTTTTATAAGGGAGGAAAAGGGCTCACTTGGTATTTTTGAAAAGAAGTTTGGTGTACCCACATTTTTACATAAAAAAGTATTAAAAAAAAAATCTAAATAATGGAAGTTTAAAGGAAGAATTATGTCCCTATAATGGGTGTTGGACAATTGGATAGTTCAGTTGGGCCCTTAAGTTAAAGGTTTAGTCCTTTATTAAGATTAATCCGACCTTAATAATTATAATTAATATTAATTACATTCAATAATATTTTTGTTCAAAATAAAGTTCATATTATTAAACACTATAAATTATTATACTTAAATATTTGGATTCCATTTTTCCAAATTAAAATCAATTAAAATGAAGAAATTAATTTAAATTTAACCCCATAGATGGGACAACAATGCATGTTTTTAAGGTAAAAATGTCCAAAATTTAGCTATGTTTTTATTATTAATTTCAACGTGAAATTGATTAAAATAAAATAAATTATATTAATTGATAAAAATATTATATAATTAATCTTTAAAACCAATTAAAAATAAAATTTAAGAATATAAATAAATTATATGGAAAATAGTTTTGAACTACAATTCAGAATTTTTAACTATTCATTAAAAATGATATGTTTCCAAAAAATATAAAAAAATCACCATAAACTAATTTTTATTCTTCAATTTAAAATATGATGTTTATTTTGACATATTAAATCAATTAAAGTTTCAAAATTCAGATTGAAAATGGGTTCTCCATTAAAAGGCATTAAAATTACCTTTGTAAAAATATAGGGTTTTAAGTGTAATATTTGGTTTGTTCTTATCTTATGCTTATCAAATCTATTGGATGAACATAAAAAATATTATATTGAATATAAAATATATATATTACATTCATATAACCCACAAATTTTAATTAATTAAATATATTAGTGTGAAATAACTTTGTGAAAATAATAATATTTTCTTTTATATTCAATCGATTTTCATATTCATTTCTAATTAATTTATATTGAATTAATTTTAAATTTGTGTAAACCATAGATTTTCATAAATCTATTACCCCTTTTCATAACTACTAATTTAAATGATAGGTTATATATTAGTATATTTAATAATATATCCTTATTCGGTAAAAGATGATCTTATGTGTAATGTAAGATTTCGAAGAAAGTCAATCTTGCATGTAACACAAGGTAACTCACTATCGAGTTCATTAACAAATATAGAATATATAAAATCAATTTAAAATAGTAAATATATTTTAAAGTATTAGGTTATTATGTTCCAATATTCACTTGGTGTCATGTGTCATGCACTCAATCTAATATAAGTTTCTTACTTTTAAATTTTGGGGGGTTACATTCTCCCCACCTTAAAAAAATTACATCCTAAAAATTTAAAATTGATCTTAAAGTTATAGGGATTGAAAATAAACTATTTTTGAAATAACCAAATCATAAAAAGGGTTAATATCACATATTCTTAATAAGGGAGAAAATAAATTACAATAGTCACATAACTAGATTCCCTAGTAGGAGAACATAGGTGGGAAATGAAAACATGGATACAGAATAAAAAAACCAATAATTATGTTCTGATGGAGAGTGATAGAGAACATTTATATATGAAAGTTGTTGGCCAAAACACCATAAAATATAGGTGTGAATAAAGGAAATTTATATCATAAAAAATGATGATAATATGACAATATTTTTGCCTCAAACCCCATTTTTTCTATAGTTAAGGAATTATATCACTTTATAAGAATATAAGTAAATATAAATTTATATAAAAATAAAATTTTTCTTTGATTACGTATTGAACTATTTTGACTTCATCTCTTAGCACATGATGAATCATATGGTGAAGTAATACATTAAACTCTAAAATCTCATCCAATTATCAACCATTTCATAAACGGTTAAGCTTTCCAAAATATTATGATCCAAAACATTGTAAGGAAGTTCACTAAATTTCCTAAATGAACTTATAAGTAGCATTAAATCTAGTGGAAGTGGATATTTGGATACGTGAACACCTTCATATTGAATTCTCTTGAAATATGGTAATTACTTAAATTACTATAAAACCTTATTGGAAACATGCATTCCTCCTTATTATTTAAGAAAGAAACTTATTATTAGATATATTCCTTAAATCAAAAAGTGTTGTAAACTCCATAAATGATATCATAGACCACTTATTGAAAAGTAATTAATTAGTTCCAATGTAGTAATCACTTATCCAAATAAATCATTTCTTCTTCATTATCTCAACATCAGGAACATATTAAGGGTTTTATTGCCCTCAATCATGTGTTTTCCAAAACGTTTAATTTTCTATCTAATATATTTTCTTAGTACCATTCAACATATGATTCTCAAATCCTTAATGAAAAAGTAATATAGTACAATCCTACCATATTTAATAAATTATATGATGAGAAAATTATAAAAAAATAACTTTTTAATATATTTCTTAGATCCAAATACAGAAGCACATTAATAATTCCACTTCTGTTGCGTTAGTAACATACGATTGACCTTGATCCCTTAGCTTCTTCTAAGGTATATTCTCTTGATTCTTGGGGAATTCATTTGCATAGTTCCCCTTATAATTTCTTTTGTAACAATGAATATAAGTATTTTTATTATTTCCTTTGAATTAATTTTCTGGGTGACCCTTTTCTCTACTTCTAAAAAAAATCCCAAACCTTTCAATTATTTACATGGGTGATTATTTCCATAGTTTTCACATGTTGGAAAATCCTTCTTTCCATTCATATTATTTGAATCATTACAATTTTCATGGTGTTTAGAAGACCTCTTCTTCTCTTGGTTTCCCTTGAATCCATATTACTTGGTGAATTATTTCTTTGTCTTGATATCACATAAAACTATTTCATCATATGATGAAAAGTTTTTAGACACTGGCATCCTTAAGAGACTTAGCTTATATCCTTTAAATAAATGGTATATCTTTCACTTTGTGTTGCATATATAATCCATACCATACCTAGATAACCTTTTAAAGTTATATTCATAATATATAAAACTCTCTTATTTCTTTTTCTTTAAGCTAAGGAAATTTCTCTTCATCTCAATTTGTTGATCACGACGAAATTATTTATCATAGAATGACTCCTTAAATTTTATCCATTATATGAGTTCAATTTCCTCTTAATCCCTTTTATTATGGATCAGATTCCACCATTGGTTGGTGTCACCTTGGAGATAATAGACCACAAGTGTAAACATTCCTTTTTCACTGCATTACAAGGTAGTAAATATCTTTTTGAGAGACTTAATCCATTTCTCAGATACAATTGGATTAGTAGTCCTACTAAATGATGGGGGATTCTACCATATAAAGAAATGAGGTATAGGATATTATCTCTATTGGATAGGTTGCTCTATTCGAGAAAGGTTATTTTTCAAAACCCTAATAAGCGTCTCTAGTTTATCTATATCTTGATCAGTTATAATACCAGATACAATGAATTTCTCAGTAGGGAAACCCTTAAATTGCCCATGAGTATTGAGACCATTTTTCCTTATAGGTTCCATTTATAAATAATGTCATATACTGGATTATCTCATATATTCATAATGTATAATTAAAAATATGGTATAACACATAGCATAGATTTATGCATCGTAAATCCTAGAATCATAAACATTGGTTACTTTAGGAAAATCATTACTTTGAAATCCTTTATAATGGTAGGTATATAAAATGTGAACTACATAAGTGTATCCCCTATGAGTGTCAAACCATGTGAGTAGTAAGGCTCATTGTCATGTACCAGGTTACCCCAAGTCAGGCCTGAAATACAATGTTGGATTTATTACTCCTAGGTACATCTATGCCAAAACCATGTCCACTTGTAGTATCCAAACATGGATGTATTGTGAGGAATACCCACATAATCTCTGTCTTACCAAAATTATAGGATGCTCTTCTATAATTTTCTTCAATTTCAATCTTAGGGTTTTACTCCCCAATCTATGTTTTCTAAATCTAGTTTCCAAGTTTTCTGCTAAACTTCCTTTAATACAAATGATAATGCTTCGACCTAGAAACCCATAGTAAGTGCATTATTTTATTACATTTTCATGATTATATGTAATAAAATCCTGAAGGTTTGATCATTTTAGAAGTCTTAAAAAGATATATTCCATACATAATACCCATAATATATTAGGAAATGGGAAATACAAATATGTTATATAATAAAATAAAATAAAAAACATCCTTGAATGGTTATTCAAAGATTTATTCTTCATAACCCAGGGAAAGGAAACATAATAAGGTTGAGCTCAAATTCTCATTAAGGATAGGTAAAGTAGAATAAATAATGAATCAATAGGAATAAATTCACATAAAAAGGTAAATAACTGATAATACATGCCATTCAAATAACTATATAAGGTAGTATCAACATGGAAAGGTATGAAACTGAAACTCATTCCATCTAAATCAATAAACTGAGAATGAAATATATCAATAGATCTATCAATGAAAAATATCATGGATTAATAATAAATGAATCTAAATGAGATAAATGCTTAATTATTGGACACCATGTTTCTTAGGTACATGTTACCTTTACCATCAAGAACTTTCACAAGATAGTTTACAACATATCGGGTAATAACCCATCTGATTTGGCCAAATGATTCATCTCATGAGATTACGGATACATCGAGGGGATATCTATAACTGGGCCCCACCCGTTTCGTACCTATCTAAATCATTCCTCGTATTCCTGAAAAATATGCCTTATCAAAATATCTGCATTGAATAAAATATATAGGCTTATCAATAATTCCCCATTGGAGGATAAGTAACAACATGGGTTGTTGACATTAATGGATGGAAATACCATTGAAAGATCATAAAAAAAATCTTAAGGGAAATGAGATTTTAAACATTTCAATGTGTCCCATACAACATTGAAACATTTAAATCATAAAACCCATAAAGGATTAATATTAAATGAAACTTATAATATCAGGATTTTAAGGATATTCATGATATAAAATGTTAAAGTTTAGTAAATATTCCAAAGCATAATAACAAATAAGGATCGATGGAATGTAAATTGTGATGAAATCCCCCACATAACCTTCCTTTTTTAGGTGTGGTATTTATATTACTTTATAGTAGTTTAAAATATGTTACTAACTTATACCATAACCATAATCATGTTTTTAATATCATATATTAACTTATTAAAATATTTTAATACCCTTTTGTTTACACTCTTTTTTTATTTTAGCTATTTTAGATGTTAATTGCCTGCTTTTCTCAAGTATGTTTTACGTGTTACTTGTTGTTCCTATTTCTTGGATAATGATTTAATAATTTCAATAATTTAAACCAAAAATTAATTATATTATATATTCACTATATATGTACTTATAATTGTCCATAATATTTGGAGATAAGAAATGAAGTGCACCGTTCATGGAGACGATTGGTCGTACATACACAAGAATTATACTATCATATATTTTTCGTATTAAAATAATGAAAAATAAATGATACATATGAATATTATAATTATAGTATCATGTAAATTTTATATATGTTACATATATTTATTAAAACCATCCTTTATACATTCGATGTATGGAATGAACGAGTCATATCACTTTGAAGGGGCAGCAGTCCACATTTCCCCAAATGAAATTATCATATTTACACAATTTGGAAAGCATACATGTATGTTCTAAATAAAAATTACAGAAGCATAAAGAAATTATAAATATCATATATTACATATATAAATATATTTTGCATCATAATGTCCTCCATGATATGTGGTAATGGAAAAATGTACAATCATCATTTCATGAGGCAATAGTTCATGGTACATAGAAACAATATGTTTATTACCCATTAGATGAAGGTTCATATATATGTAGGTATAACCATTTAAATAAAAAATTCTCATATATTGAGGATAATGTGTTGTTATATAAGTATGGAATAAAGAGATTTTAGGGTGTATAGAATGGAAATGAAACTATAGATCTTGACAGAAGATGTTACCTCTTAATGAAGTAACTTATTTTAGTTTGTATCAAAAATAATTACTTGTAAGGATTTATGATATAAGGTAGGATTCAAGTTCAATGGGAGGGATGTTGGGAATCTATATGGGAAGATCTTGGCTGAACTTAAGTGGTTTTAGAGGTGTGAGGAATGATGAGATGTTGTATTATTTTATAAGGGACACTACTAATACATAATTGAGATACATTATCTCCCACTAGGTTCTTGTTGAGTATAAACCTTCTTAGACACATCAAAAATAATACATATCTTCATAAATTGGGTAAGGAAACATAAAAAGGTGTGATCTCAAATGCTCATTAAGTGTAAACAAGGGATATTTGTAAGCATAATCATGATCATAAGGGTATGAGAACATGATCATGAAAATAGAAGATCATACCCTACATAACAAAGATCATATACATGAATCATGACATAAATCTAGACATTTCATAAGACATTAATAATGAGGAAATAAATAACATAATCTACGAAAGAATAACATATGAATATAACATGGAATTGTGGAAGACACATAAGTATATATAATGATTTCCATAGTAGTCAAGGCATTGATGCTGAGACCATCATTGTGGAAAAATTCCTTTACTGAATCAGTTTCACACCCCATTCTATCCCTATATTACTGAATTGAGTTCAATCCTCATTCCAAAACTATAATACTGAATCAAGTTCATTTCCTTTTCCATCACTATAATACTGAACTGGGTTCATTTCCCGTCCCAGCCCTGTAATACTAAACTGAGTTCATTTACCATTCCATATAAGTCTATTTCATGATATATAAATCTTTACCCAATTCATTGTAGGGATATATAGGTCCTACCCATCACATAGTGAAATCAAATAAATGTGTACCACTAAATCTCATGGATGAATAATAACTAAATCTAAATGAGGGAAATTTTTAATTATTTAATGCCATGTTTCTTAGGTACATAATAAATTTACCATCAAGACCTTTCACTAGAAGATTTACAACATATCAGGTAAAAACCATCTTATTTGGAGAAATTATTCATCTCATGAGACTACTAATGCATTGAGGGGATATTTATAACCAGGCCCCACCCAAGTCATACCAGTCCAAAGCATTACTCATATTCATGAAAAATGTGCCTTATCAAAATATCCGCATTGAATAAAAGATACAGTAATATCAATAATTACCTAGTGGAGGATAATTAACAATAAGGGTTATTGAAATTAATGAATTGAAATACCATTGAAATATCATAAAAAAAATCTTGAGGGAAATGACATTTTAAACATTCTAATGTGTCCCATACCACATTGAAACATTTAAATCATAAACCACATGAAGGAATAATATTAAATAAAAATTAGAATATGATTAGAGTAGGGATATTCATGATATAAAATGTTAAAGTTTAGTAAATACACCAAATAGAAGTGAATTGGTGCATAATAACAAATAAGTCTCAATGGAATGTAAATTGAGATGAAATCCCTTACCTTAACCATACTTTTATTGTGTGGTATTTATCATCCTATATAGTGGTTAAAAATATGTTAATAACTTATACTAGAAACATACTCACGTTAATAATATCATATATTTACTTCTTACAATATTTTATTACCCTTTTGTTAATACTCTTTTATTATTTTAGCTATTTCAGATGTTAATTGCCTAGTTTTCTCAATCATGTTTTGACATGTTACATGTAGTTCATATTTCTTAGATCATGATTTAATAATCTCCAGAATGTAAACCAAGACACAATTATCCTATTTATTCATTAAATATTTATTTATAATTTTATATAATATTCTCATATATGAAATGAAGTGCACCGTTCATAGAGACGGTAGGTCATACGTACATATGAACACTACTTTCATTTCTATGTCATATTAAAAGAATGAAAAATAAATGATACATATGTATATTATAATTTAAGTATCATATATATATGTTATATATGTTACAAATTTTTATTAAAATAATCCTTAATATGTTCCATGTATACCGTGAATGAATCACATCGCTCCGAGGGGGCGATAGTCCACACTTCCTCAAACGATGTTATTGTATTAACAAAAAATTAGAATTATTAAAGGTAGGTGTTATAAAAAGAATAAATAAGTATAAATACATAATAAATACAATATATATAATATATAAATAGGGTTTCCATCATAATATCCAGCATGATAGGTGGTAAATGAAAAATAAACAATCATCATTTCGTCAGGCAGTAGTTCGTCGTATATAGAAAAAGTATGTTAATTACCCATTAGTTGAAGGTGTGTGTATGTATAGGTATAAAACTTTACATAAAAAAATAACACTATATTTATTATATATTTTTATATATAATAATGTAATAATGATATTTGAGGAGGTGGATAATGGAAATAAAACTAGAGATTTTGAGAGAAGACGTTACCTCTTTATTGGGCAACTTATTTTGGTTTGTTCCAAAAGCCTTACTTGGAAATATTTACGCCCAAATGGAGGATTCAAGGTACAGGGAAGGTATGTTGGGAATATATATGATCGATTCATATCTGAAACTAAATGGTTTGATAGGTTTGAAGAATGTTGAGAGGTGGTGTCCTTTTATAAGGGAGGAAAATGACTCACTCAGTATTTTTGAAAAGAAGTTAGGTATACCAACGTTTTTACCTAAAGAATTCTTAAAAAACAAACCAAAATAAATAATGGAAGTTTCATGGATCAATTATACCTATAAAATGGGTTTTGGACAACTGTAAATGTTATTTGGGCCCTTAAGTTAAAGGTTCTGTCCTTTACTAAGATTAGTTTGACCTTATTAATTGTAATTTTTTTAATTACTTTTCCTAATATTTTTGTCAAAAATAAAGTTAGTATTATTATAAATTATAAATTATTTTGATTCAAAATATGGAATCCATTTTTCCAAATTATAATCACATAAGTTTCAGAAATTAATTTAAATTTAATCCCACATATGGGACGATAATGCGGGTTTTTAAGGTAAAAATGTCCAAAAGTTTGCTATATTTTTATAGTCAATTTCCAAGTGAAATTGATTCTAATGAAATAAATTTTATTAATTGATAAAAATATTTTATAATTATACTTTAAAACCAATTAAAAATATAATTTAACCATATAAATAAATTATATGAAAAAACATTTTTGAACTAAAATTCAGTGTTTTTAACTATTTATTAAAAATTATATGTTTCTGAAAAATATAAAAAATGCATCATAATTTTTTTTATGTTTTTATTTAAAATATAAAGTTTATTTTGACATATTAAATTAATTAAAGTTTCAAAATTCATATTCAATGTGGGTTATCCATTAAAAGGCGGTAGAATTACCTTTATAAAAATATAGTTTTTTAAGTGTAATATTTCGTTTGTTCTTATCTTATGCTTAAAAAATATATTGGATGAACGTAAAAATATTATATTGAATAAATGATATATATATTACATTAATATCACCCACTAATTTTTATTAATTAAATATATTAGGGTAAAACAGCTTTGGGGAAATAATAATGTTTTCTTTTATATTTAGTCAGTTTTCATATTCATTTCTAATAAATTTATAATGAATTCATTTTAAATTTGGGTAAACCATATATTTTATTAAATTGGTTGCCCATTTTCATAGATAATAATTTAAAGACTAGGTTATATCTTATTATATTTAATAATATATCATTATTTGGTAAAACTCGATCTTGCGTGTAATGTATGATTTCAAAGAATGTCTCTATTGCCTGTAACATAAGGTAACTGAGTGTCGAGTTCATTAAAAAATATAGAATATTTAGAATCTATTTTAAATAGAAAATATATTTTAATGTATCAGGTTATTATTTTCCCTTACAATCTTGGTGTCACATGTCAATCATGCTATAAAATATAAGGTTCTTACATTATAATTTCGGGGTGTTACATTCTATACACCTTAAATAAATTGCATCCTCACAATTTAAAATCGATCTCAGAAATATAGGGATTTTAAATAAAATATTTTTGAAAGACACACATAATAAAAAGGGTTAATATCACATATTCTTAATAAGGGATAAATAAAATTACAATGGTCGCGTAACTAATTTCCCTAGTAGGAGAACATAGGTGGGAGATGCAAACATGGAAATAGAAGGGAAAAAAATTCAATGATCAAGTTCTGATGGAGAGTGCTAGAGAACATTTACTGATGAAACTTGTTAACCAAAAAACCAAAAACCATAGGTGTGAACAAATTTCATTGATATCATAAAAAATGATGATAATGGGACCACAAAACCATAAACTATAGGTGTGAATAAATTTCATTGATATCATAAGAAAGGATGATAATGGGACACCTTTTTTTGTCTCAAACCCCCCATTTTATCTATAGTTGAGGAATTATATTACATTATAAGAATATAAGTTAATATACATTTCTATAAAAATATTATTTTCCTTTGATTATGCCTTTAACTATTTATACTTTGTATCTTTGCACATGATTCATCATATAGTGAAGTAATACATTAACCTCTAAAGTATCATACAATGATCAACCATTTTATAAAAAGTTAACTTTTCCAAAATATTATGATCCAAAAATTGGAAGAAAGGTCACTGAATTTATTAAATGAACTTATCATAAGCCTTAAATATATAGGAATTAGCTCTTTGGATATATGAACACCTTCATCATTTATTCTCTTGAAATATGGTAATAACTTGAATTAACATAATACCTTATTGGAAACATGAATTATTCCTTATTAATTAGGTAAGAAACATGTTATTGAACATATTAATTAAATCCAAAAGTGTTGTAAACTCCATAAATGATATTATTGATCAATTTTCTAAAGGTAATTAATCCGTTCCATGGTAGTGAACACTTATCCAAACTAATCATTTATTCATCATTATCTCAAAATTAGGAACATATTAAGGGTTGTATTTCCCTCAATCATGTGCTTTATGAAAAGTTTAGCTTTCTAATTAATATCTTTTCTTGGTACCATAAAACATATGATTCTAAAATCCTTAATGAAAAATTAATGCAATAAAATCCTTACATATTTTATAAAATATTATGTTAGAACATCATACAAAATATACTTTTAAAACATTGTTCTTAGATCCAAATACAGAAGTAAATTAATCATTCCACTTCATTTGTGTCAATAACATATGATTGACCTTGATCCCTTGTCTTCTTCTGAGGTATATTCTCCTGAATCTTGGGGATTTCATTTTAATAGTGCCTGATCTCCTTTCAGTTGTAATATTGAATAGTAGTATTTTGTTTATTTCCTTTACATTCATTTTCTTAGTGAACCTTTTCTCCACACTTACAAGAAACTGCCAAACATTTCAATCATTTACCAGGGTGATTCTTTCCACAGTTATCACATGTTTAAAAATTATTATTTTCCTTCATCTTTTTTGACTTATTCACCTTTTCATGGTGTTCATAATACCTATTCTTCTCTTAGTTTCCCTTGAATCTATAGAAATTGGAGAATTATTTATCTGTTTTGATAGAATATAAAACTATTTCATCATATGAAGAAAACTTTTGAGACACTAGAAACATTTAAAGACTTGGATTTAATTCTTTAAAAGTTGTAGTCAATATTGCCCTCCATTTTGCATATATAATACGTAGCATACCCAGTTAACTTTGCAAAGGAAACTTCATAATTTGAAACACTCTCTTCTTCCTTTTGCTTTAAGTTAAGGAACTTCATCTTCATCTCAAATCATTGATCACAAGGAAATTATTTGTCAAATAATTTCTCCTTAAAATTTCTCCATTACATGAGTTCAATTTCATCTTCCTCCATTGTATTTTGGATTAGAGACCACCACTAGTTTGTATCACCTTGTAGACAATAGAACGCAAGTGTAACCTTTTTGATTTTCACTGCATTAAAAGGTAGTAAATATCTTTTATAGAGACTTAATACATTGATCATCTATAATTGGATTAAAGTCCCATAAAATGATGGGGAATTATTCCCATAAAGTGATCTAGCATATGAGATTATCTCTGTGGAATCAGTTTCTCCATTTGGGAAAGGTTATTTTTTATAACCTGACCAATATTTCCTAATATATCTATAACCTTCTTAGTTATAATACCATCTACATTGACTATCTGAGTAGGTCATCCTCTAAATTTTCCATAAGTATTGTTACCATTCTTCCTTCCAGGTTCCATTTCTAAATAATGACATATACTATATTAGCTCATAAAGTCATAATTTATAATTAAAAATATGGTATAATTTATAACATAAATTTATGCATCATAAATCCTAGAATCATAAACATTGGTTACTTTGGTGAAATATTTACTTTGAAATCCTTTATAATGGTAGGTATAGAAAATTTTAACTATCATAAGCGTATACCTTGGAATTATTAAAACAGGTGTGTAGTAAGACCCCTAGTCATGTACCAGGTTACCCCGAGTAAGGCTCAAAACATCTTGTCGGAGTTATTACTCTTAGTTACATCTATTCTAGAACCACATCCACTTATAGTATCCAGGTATGGATGTATTGCTAAGAATACCCACATAATCACTATCTTACCAAAATATTAGGATTTTCTTCTATAATTATCCTAAATTTTTATCTTAGGTTTGTGCTCCCTAAAGTAAGTTTTCTAAATCAAGATTCCAAATTTGATGTTAAACTTCATTTGATACCAATAACAATTCCATGACCCAAAAACTCGAAGCCAATGTATTATTTTATTACATTGGAATGATTATAAGAAATCAAATCCTAAAGGCCTGATCAGTTTAGTAGTCTTGGAAAGACAGATTACATACATGATACCCATAATACATTGGGAAATAGGAAATAAAAACTTGATATATAATAAAAAAACTTCATCATTGAACGCTTATTCAAATATTTCTTCTTCATAACCTTGGTAAAGGAAACATAATAAGGGTTAGCTAAAATGATTAGTAAGGGTAAGTAAATTAGAAGCAATGATGAATCAATATGAACAAATTTACATGGAAAGGTAAATAAATAATAACACATACCATTAAAATAAACAGATCAAACAATATCAATATGGAAAGGTAAGAAACTAAGACTCATTCCATCTAAATCAATAAACCAAGAATGAAATGTATCCATATACATGTTGGTAGAAAATCTCACAGTTGAATAATAACTAAACCCAAATGAGGGAAATGCTTAATTATTGTACCCTATGTTTTCTAGGTATATGGAACCTTTATCATCATGACCTTTCACAAGATGGTTTAAAAAATATTGGGTAAAAACCGATATAATTTTTTCTAAATGATTAATCTCATGAGACTACAAATTCATCGATGGGATATCTATAACCCGACCCCACTCGTGTCGTACAAGTCCAAAACATTCCTCGTATTCAAGAAAAATGCTCCTTATCAAAACATATGCATTGAATAAAAGATACATACATATTAATAATTCCCCAATAGAGTCTAATTAACAATAAGGGTTGTTGAATTTATTGAATTGAAATACCATTGAATGATCATGAAAACAATCTTGAGGGAAATGAAATTTTAAACATTCCAATGTGTCGCATACCAAATTGAAGATATTAAATCATAAAACCCATGGAGAAATAATATTAAAATAAACATAAAATATCACGATATTCATTATATACATGATATAAAATGTTAAAGTTTTATAAATACACTAAATAATAGTTAATTGGTGCATAATAACAAATAAGTCTCAATGGAATGTAAATTGAGATGAAATCTCTTCCCTTAACCTTCCTTTTGATGTGTATTTATACACCTATATATTGGTTTAAAATATGTTACTAAATTATACTAGAACTATACTCATGTTTATAATTTCATATATTAACTTGTTATAATAGTTTATTACCTTTTATTTAACACTCTTTCATTATTTTAGCTATTTCGAATGTTAATTACCTATTTTTCTCAAGTATGTTTTGATGTGTTACTTGTTGTTCAAATGTATTAGATTATGATTTAATCATCTCCAAAATGTGAACAAAGAATTAATTATATTATATTCATTAAATATGTTCTTATAATTCTCTATAATATTTGGAGATAATAAATGAAGTGCACCATTCAAGGAGACGGTAGGTCGTACGTATGCATGAATGCTACTATCATTTCTTTGTAATATTAAAAGAATGAAAAATAAATTATATATATGTATATTATAATTAATTTATCATATATATGTTATATATGTTACATAGGTTTATTAAAAACACCCTTTATATGTTCCATGTAGGGAATGAATGAGTCATACCGCTTTGAGGGTGCGGTAGTCCACACTTCCTCAAACGAAATTATTGTATTTACACAATATGGAAAGAATAAAGGTATATTATAAATAAAACTTAAATAAGAATAAAGAAATTATTAATATCATATATAACATATATAAATATAGTTTCCATCATAATGGACACCCAGATAGGTGATAAAGAAAAAATAAACAATCATCGTTTTGTGAGGTAGTAGTTCACCATACATGAAAATAATATGATCATTACCCATTACACAGAGGTGTGAGTATGTGTAGATATAAAACTTTATATAAAAATGTCATTATACATTTAAGATAATTTTTTATATATATAATCATGGAATAAAGATATTTTAGGGGTTGGAGAATAGAAATGAAACTAGATATCTTGAGAGAAGGCGTTACCTCTTAATCAGGTAACTTCTTTTGGTTTGTACCAAAAGAATTAATTGGAAGGATTTATGAACAAATTTAGTCTTAAATGTAGAGGGGATGAGTTTTGGTAGTAAATATGGGTATATCTTGGCCAAACATAAGTGGTTTGAGAGGTGTGAGGAATAGGGAGAGGTGGTGTCCTTTTATAAGGGAGGAAAATGACTCACTTGCTATTTTTGAAAATAAGTTAGGTGTAAACACATTTATACCTAATAAAAGTCTTCAATAAACAACCTAAATAAATAATGGAATGTTCATGGACTAACTATGGACTTAAAATGGGTGTTGGAAAGGTGTCTAGGTCATTTGGGCCCTTAAGTTAAATGTTTAGTCCCTTATTAAGATTAATTTGACCTTAATAATTGTAATTAATAATAATTACATTCACTAATATTTTTGGTCAAAAAAGTTAGTCTAATTATAAATTATCAATTATGTTTATTAAAAATATGTAATCCATTTTTTTAAATTCTAATCACAGCAGTGGAGGAAATTAATTTAAATTTAATCTCGTAGACGGGACGACAATGCGGGTTTTTAAGGTAAAAATGTCCAAACTTTGGTTATGTTTTTATAGTCAATTTAAAAGTAAAATTATTTACAATGAGATAAATTGTATTAATTGATAAAAATATTATATAATTAATCTTTAAAACGAATTAAAAATATAATTTAACCTTATAAATAAATTAGATTAAAAAGCAGTTTTGAACTAAAATTTAGTATTTTTAACCATTCATTAAAAATATGATATGTTTCCAAAAAATATACAAAAAACACCATAAACTATTTTTTATTTTATTATTTAAAATATGAAGTTTATTTTGACATATTTAATCAAATAATGTTTTATAATTCATATTTAAAATGGGTTCTCCATTAAAAGGTGGTAAATTTTCCTTTATAAAAATATATGTTTTAAGTGTAATATTTGGTTTGTTCTTATCTTATTCTTATCAAATATATTGGATGAACATAAAAAATATTATATTAAATATATTATATATATTATATTAATATCATTAACAAGTTTTTATTAATTAAATATACTAGGGTAAAGAAACATTTTGAAAATGATAATATTTTCTTTTATATTCAGTTGGTTTTCATATTCATTTCTAATTAATTTATAATTAATTAATTTCAAATTTTTGTAAACCATATATTTTAATAAATTATTTACCCATTTTAATAACTATTAATTTAAAGTATATTTTATATATTATTGTATTTAATAATATATCATTATTCGGTAAAACTCAGTCCTGCGTGCAATGTAAGCTTTTGAAGAAAGTCACTCTTACGTGTAAGGAAAGTTAACTTTTTGTCAAGTTAATTTCCAAATATTGAAAATATTTAGAATATTAAATATATTTTAAAGTATCAAGGTATTATTTTCCCTTAGGTTCTTGGTGTCGTGTGTCATGCATGCTATCAAATATAAGGTTCTTATTTCCGGATTTTGGGGTGTTTCGAATTTAACTTTAAGACCAACCTCATTGAGACTTGAAAATGCATAAAGGGGTTGGATATTATTGTATTTATAGTAAAAAGAGACCCCCATTAAGAAGTGGGTGTGAGATATGGAAAATTGGGGTATTCTTGAGGGAGTTTTCAACCTATCCCTTGAAAATGAGAGGTATGAATTCTTCATTCCTGAAGAAGTAAGTCAAAGGTACTCTTATTAGGAAGCCCATTACTTAACCTTAGGAACACCCCTAGAGTCCAATTTGGGGGGGGGGGGTACCCCAATAGGTGACACAATATCAAGTAATTTAGAGTAATATCAGCTTTCATCTGGTGAATGGGAGATGTGAGATAATAATTATGTTATATTTAGAGATTAATTCTTTACCCAATAAAATGGATCGATATTAGGGAAAACCATTCATATATGAAAACTTATTTGTTACTCATATATCTTATATCATATTAAATAATTTAATCTATTGGAGAATAAATAATAGGGTTCATATAAAATCTTTGAGTTCATAAGAGGTTAAATACACGATATTTTTTATAATTTTTAACCGATGAGTGGGGAATGTGGGATTTATATATGGAAATACATATTTTATGATGTATAATTATATCTAAATTAATACCAATGACTTAAAATAGAAATGGGTATTCACAACATAAAATTATGGCACGGAAAATCAATGAATGATTTTGAAAGTATAACAAGTATATAAAATAGATTATAGAATGTGATTACTAAGTTAGAATGGTAATCTATCATTACTATAACATAATTTGGACCATAATATAATAATTATAAATACATGAAACATAATAATATGAAAATAAAAATACTTTCCATGAAGGTATCACTTGAATGAAAATAAGGAAAGGGGAAGTGAACCCATTTCTTTAAACACCACTTCCTTACCTTATAATGGTGATTCCCAGGGAGCATGACATATTATAAAATTTAATTAATGAGATACTAAGAGAGGTAGGGGTGTTATAATGATATTGGAGTGAATTAAATTTTGGTTAGAGGTGGGTATTTATAGAAAAATGAGAATAATTGTATATTATTTTTCAAATATCACCTCTGGAATTTTAGGTTTTAGAAAATAAATTTTCAATGGGCCACCCATAGTTTTGGATCATGGTTTATGACATTAATAATTTTTTTTTGGAATATTAAAATTTAAAAAACTAAATTCATATTCTATATTTTAATTTTATTATAAAGAGGATCCTCTATTCATTAAAAATTATTTTTGAAAGACAAAACGTTTTTTAGACTTTAGAACTTACTTATAGATTTTGAAAGATGATTTTAATACTTATAAAATGGTAAAATAATTATTTAAACATATTTATGTTTTTTAAAAACGTAATATATCTTATGAAATCAGTATTATATATATATTAATTCATAAAATATATTGAAAACAAAGAACTGTATTTTTACTATTCACTAAAAAATAAAGTATTTTAGAAAATTCTCTATAATTAACCATAACCTAATTTCTATGTGATGATTTCAAATATAATATTTATTTTATAGAGAAAAATTCCTAAGTATGATAAATTTTTATTTTAAAAAAACTACATATTTTCGATAAAATGCTATTTTAAAGGGAAACACATTATTAATTCACTTTAAAGAATTTTATATTTTATAATATCGTATATATTAATTATTTAATAGTATTTTAATAAAAAATTTAAAATATAATGATTATATATATTACTTTTAATTTCCTTTTAAACTGGTATTTTACTATTTTATCGGGAATTTTTACTATTCCAATGGTTATATAACAGCCATGTTGGAATAATCGGGAAACAGTCATTTAATGGATAGATCATAATGGTCACATTATCTATTAAATACTATATATATATATATTCTATCATTATACAACTAATTTTTTTACAAAGGTTCTACACTTCCATTGATAATGGCTATCATATTTAAACTCTTCTCTTTCTTTGGCATCCTTTGTGTCTAGCATGATCTTCAAGGTAAAATTCGATCCTATAGAGTATAACTCTATGTGTGAAATATTATTTTTTGTTTAACTCCATGTAACTTTCCTAGAAATTATGGTTAATATTATATCATGAGGTGTAATGTTCCTATGAAATTTAATTTTCTTTTTGTGTGCTTCCATAATAAATCATAATAAAACAAGCATTTTGAAAGTTGTGTTCTTTTACTAATAATAGAAATAAATTTTGGGGCATTACATTCTACCCCTTTCAAAAATTTTCCCTAGAAATTTATATGTTACCTCAAAATAAATAGGGATATTTTTCCTTTATCTTTTATTTAGGCTCCGAGGTCACTTCTTTGAACATGATATTTCTCCATAAGACTTTTACAAGCTATTTTGTCATATTCCTCAATAATTATTCCCTTTTATCTACTATAAAGTTCCAATATTATCCAAATGACTAGTCAAGTTATAACTCCACACCATTAATGTTGTGTATATGTATTGGGGCTGAAATATAATTTCTTAAAAGAGATATATCGAATACATTGTGAACATTGGGAAGATTTTGGGTAGTGCTGACCAGTAAGAAATTTTTCTAACATGCTCTAGAATCTCAAATGGTATAATGTAATTTAGACTTAGTTTACCCTTCATTACAACTCTCATGAATCCTTTCCATGGTGATATTTTGTGGTATACATAATCCATAATTTTAAATTATAAGTGCTTTGTTCCATCATTTGTATAAATTTTTTATCAACCCTGAGCAACCTTGATATGTTTATGGATCACTTGTATCTTCTCCATATTTTCTTTTCATATTTATTATTTACTACTTATTATCAACTATTTAGTATATAATATATACTATATACTATATACTATATACTATAAACTATATACTATATACTATATACTATATACTATATACTATATACTATATACTATATACTATATACTATATACTATATACTATATACTATATACTATTTATTTTTTATTATTTTCGATTTACTATTTAATGTTTACTATTTATTATTTACTACTTATTGTTTAGTATTTATTGTATATTATTTACTATTTACTATTTATTATTTAATATTACATATTACTATATAATTAGTAATAAATATGTGAAGGGTGATATTTGAAGTCATTGCTTCTTAGTTATTCTACAAATTCTTTACCACTCCATTAAGTCCTTCATGTAGTGACTAAGTAGACATTAATACAAATATATATATATATATACAGATAAATACATGTAAATACACACACACACACATATGAACACACACGAACACACACACACACACACACATATTCATATTTTATAAATAAATACATATGAAAATATAATTACAAATAAGTTTATATAAATATACTTATATAAATTTATAAATATAAATATATATAATGTTATGAACCAACCTCAGTTTCCCCTGAACCGACCACCCAAGTTAGGTTATGGAAAACTATAAGGTGTATTTTTGATCTCCTAGGGATGGATATAAGCTCTATAATATCAAGAAAAAAAATCATTGGTAATGATTTTACCCTTGGAAACCAAAACCATAACATGGATTCCACTGAGAAATCTGTCTTGACCCATCCACACATCAAACATCCACACATAAAAATAAAAAGTTTCAAATAATGAGGAAAATCCAAACAAAGTATAAATAAAGATTAAATAAATAAATTTATTAAGCTAATTAATAATAACTATAATAATCACTATACAAGATATATCAAAATGAAATCCCAAGCTGACAAGGTTGATATAGGTGTATCAAAAAATGACTACCAAAGTAAAACTGATACCAACCATCTCCATGTTACCCCATAGTAACACTACACATCCCAATGAAACAATCACAAATAACCCAAACACACAAAATGTGGGAGACCTAAGCCAATTCACCTGAAAAGAAGTGATAAAATATGCACACACTAGATGGTGTGTGCCGAGAGTGAGTGAAACCAATCCTAGTATGATCCCACAATGAAGTTTGTGCAAGTACTTTCAAAATACATTTTATTTATTAAAGTTTTAAATAATTGATTTTTATTTGGATGTTTAGAAAAATAAATTCACACCCACAACCATTTTAAAAACTTACATTTTTTTTCTATAAATTAGAAAAAAAACTTTCAAAACATTACTTTAACCATGATTTTTTTACAAAACAACCATTTTAAATCCACTTTTAGAAATCCAATTTCAAAATAGTTTTTAATCCATTTATTAAAAGATACCAATTCAAAATAATTATATATTAAATTAACAATAACTATATTACTAATGAGATTAAAATTTACAAGCATTATCATCTGGTCATAGTAAAATAGAGACCAATAAAACAAGGGGACACAAGGAATGGGATTCCCCTATGGAATTCATACAATATCATAGGAAAATAATTAGGTACTAAAATAATTAATTATAATACTTTACTAAAAAAATGGGTCCAATTATCTGTATATGTCGTATACAAACTAACACAAGCCACCCAATTCTACTCACACCACCTTCCTTATAGGCACACCCCTAGCTCAAACCAAGTGACTATAAGGGAAACTAGATAGTGTGTGTAATGAACTAGTGTAGAATAACTCTAGACCTCTTACTTAGTTCATATGTAACAACCTAATATATTATGACATTTTCTCTTTAATAAATTTTATTTCATTGATAGCTTGCATAAGACACAACCCCAAATCTTAAGGAATTATGACTTAGAATACTTTTATGATATAGTCATAAAATTTATAGTATGAATATTAATAAAACAATTATAAAAAATAATTATATAAGTTTTAAATAATTAAAATTTATTGATTAATTCATAATAAATAAGTACAAAATTTTCAATAAAGTCATTTTATTCTTAAAAAATATATTTTCTTTAAAAATGGGTTTTATTGCATTTTGGGTATGTATATTATTATTAATTTTCACAAATTCTATAAATTTTATTTTATGAAAATGATATAATTTTTTAAATAATAAATTCAATATTATCCTAGGGTGAGTTTTTATATTTTTTTCTATAAAGATTTATTTTTAATTGAATAGTGAAAAAATACCGATTTTTGTAAAACTGTTATTTTTTTTAAGTAGAATCCCCATCATGTTTTTAATTTTTTATTAAAATTACACAAGTTTAATTTAATTATAAATAATATAATTAATTACTTATGAATCATCATTATACTTTATTTTGGTTAAAGTTCATTTTTTAAATTAAAACACATTTTTCTAAAAATTGTTTTTATGCACACTATGTATTTTTATAATAATAAATTAAATTTACCTATATTTATGAATTAATTTAATGAAATTTTTATATTATATATTAAATAAAATATTTTAACATTCATCTAATAGTTTTTACATGGCATGGAATGAAATAAAAATGAATTTTATTCTTACAAATGCAATTTTCTAAAAATAGTATTCGTTGTGTTTTGAGCTCTTATTTTAAAATGATTTTTTGTAAATTAAAGAAATTAATTATTTAATAATGGATTATTTTTTTGAATTATAATAATTAATAAAAAATTAATAATCTAAACTTAATTTTAGGACATAATTAATAGTAAAAATAGTAAAATATTGTTTCCTCGGTTATGGTTGAAACAAGTTTACAAGAGGGGTTAAACTAAGAGATAAGGGTGTTATTACCATTTAAAATTATATAAATCCTATTTTATTACTATATTTAGACCTTATTACATCTATTCTTATAATATGATTCATTTTTTAGTATTTTTCTTGAGTATTATATTATTATATTTTGATCTTTTGAGAAATTTCAAGTGTGTCCTATCCTTCCCTTATAAAAGGTCACCCCGCCTCTATCTTATTTACAAAACATTGAGAAAAATATATTTACCATACTCTGACAAATTATCTTATAAAATTTTTGATAAAATATTTATAGGATTTTTTATTCATAAAAAATAATTCCAAGGGTCCTTAAGAAAGGATCTAAGGGAGGTTTATTGATGAAGAGGTAACCATCCTAACCAACATATTTAAATTTATTTCTTATTCTACATCCTATAATTCTGTGTTTTTTATTGTAAAATAATAAATTTAGTATCTTAAATATAATAAAATTTTATTAATATTATGTAACCACCATTATACACCCTATTTTTCATCAAATGGGAAGTAAAAGTATCAATCATGTATACGTGTGGACTACTGCCTCCACGTAATGATATAATTCATTTTCGATCACCATCATTCATTAATGATTATTATGATATATTTAATATTTAAATATTAAATTAATTATATAATTATTATTTTGTAATCGTAAAATATTATTTATCTTTATTTCCATATTTTCTTTAAAAAATGAAAATAGCGTTTATTCGTATGTACAACCTACCGTCTCCAAGAAAGGTGTAAATAATTTTTCTATCTATAAATTTTATGGATTATTATAAATATGAATATAATGAATATATATGATATTTATATTATTACTAAAATCATGGATATTATGGATCCATGATCACTATACAATGACCAGAACAACCAAACCCAAACATGCATGAAAAACAAAGCAATTAACATGTGGAAATGAAGATTTTTATTATGAATTATCAATAAATGGGTGTTGAAATGTTATAAGTGGATCATATATGATATTATAAGTATGTAAATGATTATAATATATAATTATAATAAAATTAAATTTATTATACATGATGTTAGAGTGCTTTCGAATCAAGTTGAACTTGAGGTAAGATTTTTATATTTCAATCTCATTTTAATCAGGATTGTTTATGATTGGATTTAAATTGGGGGAAATTATATAATACTTATTTGATAAAACTATTTAATTTTATTATCCTATATTTATTTATATAGAATACATGTCCTACTTTCATTTTCCTCTCTTTAAGAACTTAAGAGACTGAAAGAATATTTTTTAATGAAAACCAAATTTATTTCTATATTTGGTCTGAAATCATTTTTATTCCATATCCATGTTTTTAAAATGTTTTCAAGAATGTTTTGACTATTATCAAATTATTATTTAAATTCATTTTTATACATTTTTGACTTTTTTATATAAATGTTTAAAAATAATACTATTTTTATATTCTAAATGAGGTACTTTTTATCGAAGGTGTTTACAGAATATTTGTTTTAAAAAATATTTAATGGATGTAATTTTTTTCCATCATGTCTGCTTAATTATTTATAGCTTCCTTTAAAAGTTTCCAAGGTTATTTTGAAAGATTTTTTTTCAAAAATATTTTGGAAATTTTTATATTTTAAATAATTTATTTCAAAATGAATAACATATTTTTCTCAAGAAATATTCCAGTGATCTTTTAAAGGAATTTTTCATTTATGATAACATCCTTTGATGTTACTTAAAATTTAATGAGGATATGATCCAATCCTGCCATACTTATTCTTTCTATGGATGATTTATTATTATGATGATGATATGTTTACAAAACCTATTTCTTTTACATGGGTTATGATATAAAGATATGATGAATGTTTTAAGGTATTATGTAATTCATATTAATGAATTATGATTTTTGTGATGGGTGGGCATAGGATTATATATCAATCTAATTCGTTGGGAAAAAATTAATGCTTTTTGAGCTCAAAGTGTGAATGCGGGGTTATCCCAAGCCTGGAAGAGGGTATATGAGATGATATCCCACGATCGAGCAAAAACATAGATGGTTATCTTAAGCCTAAAATGTAATGAATTTCTTAGCGGGTAGACTTGACATGAATTTTCTATGATTATGATTATTCCACACTTTATTCCACTCTTTTATGACATGATATTATGTGAATTTCATGATCTCATGGATCATTTTCTTTGATTAATTTATGATTCATGTCTTATAAACTTCTGAGCTTTATGTCATGACTCAAGTTTATGATCTAAGAATTATTGGGTATTGTTTTCAAAGGTTAATATCATATTGTAATACCCTTATATTATTTTAATATTTAAATAATCATGAATATATTTCTTTTTTTCCCTTACTAAGAATCTGAGCTCACCCATTATTATGTTTTCTTTTCCCCAAGATATAAATAAAAGTTTTAAATATGATATGTCTAAGAAGGGTGTTATTTTTGTTGAACTAAGTTAGAGATGATGTAAATAAATTTTGTTCTAGTTGTTTATGAATCCAAGTTTCCAAAGTTTCTAAACCTTTATAGTTTTGGTATTGATCTTAATGTTATGAAATAAATATTCATCTAATAAGATATAATATTTATGTATGACATGTATGGGTCTCTATAGTTTGTATCAGAGTAAGGTTTAGTTTTTTTTGAAACTAAGATGAGAAAAATTTAGCAAGAACCCTTGGGATAATTCTATGTATAAGAGAACATCATATGTTATGATAAATAAAGAAGTTTAGTTTTCATAGAAAATGCATCACCTTTTGGATGTCAAAAAGTTTATGTTGTTATAAAAGAGATTTACCTAGGAGTAAAAACTCTAAATGTGGTATATTGAGTATTAAATCGATCATTACTGGTGCATAATGAGTGGGAATAATATTTCACAATGGGATTGGAAATCATAGAAGATATTCTTGGGTTAATTCACATTTTATTTATTAATCATTATAAATTATTTGAATAGATTATGACCATGGTTGACCTACGATAAACCTAAGGAGTGATGGAATGAAAATAATGTGTAATACTTTAGACATCCTATGAATGATTTTTCAGGATTATATGGTTTCTCAATATGATTATTGTTTCCTACTATGATTATACTTTATACATCCTATGAATTATTTTTCTAAATGTGATACTTTTTTCCAAAGGTGTTTACAAGAAATAATTTTGGCATAATCACCAAAATATTGGAAAGTGTGTTGGGGGTTTGAGAGAATTAAAGTCTAAGAAACCATTTTTTCAAAGTGTGAAGACTGAGGAGCACAGTTTAGAAAAAAACGTATAGCTCCCATGCATAACCATGAATCCATCCTTCTTCACTATGCATGGTTTGCAAAACTATAAAGGAGGGGGAGAATAATCATTTGAGATCTATGTAACTTTTATCAAATGGATTCACATGGACTACATACAATTTGGGCAAACTGTGCACATGACCACACACTTATTTCCACTTAGATAGTGGCTATGTATGGGATGCACACAGTTTGGAAAAACTATGTGGGAAAATAGTGTGAGGTTTTGTTTCTAAGTAGCGGCCTCCACACAGTTGATCCACGGTTAACCAAACCATATTGCATAGCCATATGGTCCACATAAAGTGGAAAATTTATGATGTTAACCTAACACCTTTATTAGTTTTCTCCCTGTTTTCTTCCTCATTCCCCCACATGAATAGGGGGTTCCTTGTCCATTTATATCCATATAGGTTTTGATCCATATTATACATTTATTATATGATCCAATTGATGTTGGGTGTTTTTGAAGCTTATCGGTAAGACCCTTGATCCACTTGTATCTTTTCTTCCTTTCTATTGTCATATAGAGTGCTAAATCTATGAGAGATGTTTTACCCTATTTTTGGGGCGTTCATCTAAAACAAAAATTTCTTTTGAACTAGATTGAGTTAGAGGCCAATAAAGAATGATATAATATCTATCAACACGTGGTATGTGGTGCCTAGATTTTTATTTTATTTCCACGATGTTTTTGGGGTGCGTTATTGAGTGTTCTATTTGGTTGTCTAAGAGAGACCCTAATAATTTAATGGCTATATATAATTAATTAATTGATAATATGGGATTTATATTAGTATGTTATTCCTAGACTAAAAAGGGTTTAATCCTGGTGATAGGATTTAGAAAATTGTTAGATTAGGATGGGGTGTTTAATTCATTAAAATTAAATTCTTTATAATGTATTTATTATAGAGTTCCATGGGAATGTGATAATCTAGGACCAAGGATTGAGATGGTGTTGAACATATGGCTTGAGGTGATGCTGGTTGGCAGGTTGAGCTTGGCCCAAATACTATGGGTAATATTGATCACTAGTTTATAAATATGGTCGTTTAATTGAGGTGATTAGTTCATAAGGTTACATGCATGGCCTATGTGATATTAGATTCTTATGACCATCTGATTGAGCGACACATTATTAGCGACATGAGGTTTTGGGATGATGTGTATTAGGCATTATGTTGGTGATTTCCTCTTATCGTGATTGACCGACACACCATTAGAGCTGCGTGCACACAGATAAGACTCAGATGATGAGGTGGTGGTGACCAATCATGTGGGAAAAGGCCTCTATTAGATGTGGATTAGGATGATTTCTACCATCAGTATGGTTAGAGGTTATTTCCAAATAAATCCATGGGTATGGTGAGAATCCATCAGTTGATGGTGTTGAGACCCTCGATTTTGGGAGGAGGCTCACCATATTTGAGATAGTTGGACCGAGATGATTTGAGAGGATGAATATCACCATTTTTTTCGATGTTGGATATTGATCCAACAATGTTATTAATTAGAGGAAAAACATCACTAATCCTTAGGGCGTTGAGCTTCGACCCAACAAGAGACTTCGTGTTGGTTTCCAAGGGACCATGTACTATTTATTGGGCATGCCTTTGAGATGTTGGTTAATTTTTGTGGACATGAGGTGTTGGATAGAATGAGGTTACGATGATTCTATTAGAGACATAACCTGAGGGTTCACCTGGAAATTATTTTCACCAAATGATTCCTTAGTATTCATGCTAAGGATCCTTCCCTATAAATTTATACCAGCAATTGCAAAAGTTGGTGATTTATTTCTTGTAGATATTTATCAAAAGGGAATATGATTGTTATGTGATGTGCATGTGCTACTATTTTATTTATTTTAGTATACACCTACCTTATCACATATATATGATAGGAATATATTGATGGTGGAATACATAGATTTATTCTAACACCTAACATGGGCCCTTTGGGATGCATGTAGAATTTATGCTATTGCGATCATGTAAGGGACCAATCTTAGGAGATGGACCTTAGTAATCATGTTGGAAATTTTTTATGGTATAGATAGAAAGGAACCTTGGAGGTTCCTTCATCATCTAGTGTTTACCTTTATGTCTTTACAGTTCCTTTTATATCAACATGATTATATATATATACATACATAGGTCAGGCATGGGCAACCCTTTCTTATTTATTATCCTGTATGACATAACTTGGATGCATTCTTAGCTATAGATTGTATTTATTTATACAAATGGTATCATGTGATGTTTTTATCCTTTTATTAGTATGTTGTCTTATTTATTCATTTAGGATGCTATCTGAATATGATTCCTTTATTTCTTATTGTTGTACTTCCTCTATGTTCATGTTACTGGTCCAATTGTTATAGACTTTATTTACACTGCTTATATTTATATATACCATCATTATTATCATCATATATGTTATATTCTACCTACTATTACCAATTTACATCCTCAATACTACTCAACAACCTTTGGTGTATTAGGAGGCGTGCCTAAGGCTCAGTGTCCCTCCACCCTGTATCACTATTTGGGTAGCTAAACGGGTCATGGGTACTAAAATTATGATCACATTTCAACTCTATGATTATTCTCCTATTGATGTTTGTGGGAATGTACTCCAAAAAAATCTTATTATTCTACCCCAAGTTGAATTTGATGCCATTTTGGGAATGGATTAGCTTTAATTATATAAGAAAATATCAATTACCAAGGGAGGGAAGTAAAATTTGATATTCTAAACCAACCTATGAGCATCTATCAGTGAGAGGGTAAATATTAACTTTTAATGGAAATTAAATCCCTTTTATAGGTATTGATTCATATTCAAAAAGGTTTCTTATCTCAGATGGTTAGATAGAAACTCAACATTGAAGCTATTCTTGTTGTATGGGATTGTTTTATATATTTTAGGAAGAGTTACTAGTATTCTACTGAATCATGAAGTTGAGATTTCAATATAACTCATACCTAGTGTATAACAACCCTACTCTTTATTACACACTTAAACATGATTCATTACATAAACTTAACTTTATAAAACATAAAATATTGAGGGGTATAGTGTCTTTTAGGCTTAAGATCATTAAATAACCACTTAAAACATGAAATACAACATTTGTATTGGAAAATTCCTTTACATGACAACTACATTTCCTTGTAATTAGCATTGCATGGGATAACGTGAGGACATGCATAAGAAAAGGGTGAGATATAAAGCTCAGTATAAGAATAAACATGGAATAAAATGAGGAATACAATACATGTTAGACGATATGAATATAAATGGATAACTATAGAAACATGAACATAAAGGCATGATAATGCATGATAATCATAACATGGAAATGTGGCAACAACACTTAACATGGAATTAGCATGAGCCAATGCTCATTGCACATGGAGCATGAGTAAATCCTTATTGCACATGAAGCACAAGTAAACCCTAATTTAACTTGAATTATCATGAGTCAATACTCATTTCACATGAGGTATCATGATACAATACTTTACCCAATGCATTGGAGCACTATTAGGGAACACCCTTCTTAATCATTTCACTTCATGTATAAGTGTGCCACATGGATCATACAACATGGAATCATTCATTATTATTTATTCTATGATAAAGGGATGTGGAATACATGCATGAATCTTTATAATCAATAATAAAATATGAATAAAGGTGAAGACCCTTGATAGAGAAATGGGTATGATGATTACTACACAATGACATTGGCTTGTAAAATTGCGGTGCAATTTCATCAGAGTAACGACGTGACATAAGGATTCATAAAATATTTGATGAGAGAGAAATGGGTGTCTCATAATATGTACATGAAATGGAAAGTACGGGGAGTTATATAGATACATGTCTCAACAATTGTAATGGAATTTAGATTTATGATTCAAAATAATTTCTTGAATGTAAATGAGGAGAGAGAAATTCCTTTCAGAATTTCGGCATAGTAACAAGTGTACATGGGAGAAAATTTATGAGAGAGAAAGGGGTCTCCCATCATTAAAAGATAAATAGAGAATTATGGGTGAGGTGAGAAACCATACCCCAACATTTATAATAGTAATTAAAAGGGATTAATAACTTAAAGAAAATTGGACAAAAATGAGAAAGGAGGAAAACCCTTACTTGGAAGTGTGCTTACAAAGGCTTGAGAGATGCTTGAGAGAGGATTCATGGGATCTTGGGGATCCTTTTAAGGATTCTAGAGAGAGGAGGGAAGAGGTTGGATGGACTCCAAAGGATTTTATTTAAGAAGAAGTGGGAGCTTGGGTGGGTTTATATAGGAAAAGAGAAGGAATTTTTTATTATTTAGGTTAGGGACACCTCACATTAAACTAATAAAAACCAAAAACCATACCATGGTTATTGCCCATGGTTTTTGAAAAAGGGGAGTAGGAAAAAATATTTTATAAGGGCAATGACCTAACTTCTTAAAATAATAGGGTTGCATATGTGGAGGTGAGTCACACTCTCAAGGAAAACAATTTAAAAAGACAAAATGTTTTATAAGCCTTGAAGGGTATACTAAAGCTTTGTAAAATAAATAAATAAAACCCAAAATCACATTATTTTAATTTTAAAACATATATTAGCCGAAAATAATGTTTATAGTATTTTATTACATCACTATTAGGTCATTATGATGTCATAAACACATTATATATTGAAACAATATTTAATTTTTACCCAAAAATTCGATTGTCTCAGAAAATTATGAACAATTCACCATTGGATAATTTCGATGTCCTGATTCCAAAAATAATATTTATTTTATCTAAATAATTTTCTAAATATGGGAATTTTTTACTTTTAAAATAAAACATACATTTATAAAAAATTCATGGGTTTTGACAAAAACATCTTTCAAACCTTAATAAAAATGACAATTGCAATCATAAAATTATACGATCATTTATATTTAATAAAAAGTAACTTAATAATAGTAATAATATTTTAATAAAATATTATTTAATTCAGAAATCCATTAATTCATCGAAATGGATTTCTTAGTTGAATATTAACTAAAAATACTATTTGTTCTTTAAAAACTATTTACAAAGTAAAAATAATAAAACAAATGTATATTATATATAATATACAAAAATAATTTACATAATCATTGTAATAGGGTCTTGTTACATAAACCCTTAAAACACCTGCATAAGACCAAGGAGTAAGATGTACGATGGTGATAGACTCTTGGGGTGGCTCAGATAACATTGCTCGGGTGGTAATCTCTATCAACTTCCACTTCTCTCGTAGGTGGTTGTCGCTCAAGATTAATGTATTAAAGCTCAGATTGGTATTGGTCAAGAGAGAAGCCCAAAGACACAACCTCCTTTACAAGCTCTAACAAATGAGAATCGTATGGGGAAAGTGTGCTGGATGAGGCCATCGCTTCCTTAGTTTGATTAAATTGGATTTGTTAAAGCCCTATATTTATACTAATCATGTGATCACTGTTCAACGACTATATTAGAAACAACCACAATTGTTAACAGTATTCCAAAATGAAAAAACATAAAACCAATGAATTTCTCATTTTATATATCCATTTTACGTAATAAGACATTTAATTAGATCAAGAGGAATTTTCATTAATGAAAGTTTGGGACGTTACAATCTTCCCCCCTTAAGAAATTTCACCCTTGAAATTTTCTTTTCCCACACTAAAACAGATGTGGGTAACTATGATTCATCATTTCCTATGATTCCCATATCTCTTCTTCAAACTTGTTGTTTCTCCTTAACACCTTGAAACGGGGCATTATCTTATTTCGTAGAACTTTTTCTCTATGATCTAAGATCTTCACTGGTTTCTCCTCACAAGAAAGATCATCCTCTAACTGTACCACCTCTGAAGAGAGTACATGTGAAGGGTTTGGTATATACTTCCTTAGGAGGGATACATTAAAGACATCATGTACTTTAGCCATGGTAGGTGTAAGTGATAGTCGATAGGCCACATACCCAACACGATCAAGAATCTAGAAGGGGCCGATGTACATAGGACTTAAATTCCCTTTCTTTCCAAACCTAATGACCTTATTCCATGGAGATATTCGTAGAAATACCATGTCTCCAACTTTAAACTGAAGGTCTCATTGATGATTATCTGCATAACTCTTATATAGAATTTGGGCTTCCTTGATATGCTGCTGAATGGTTTTCACCTTCTCCACCATTTATTCGACTATTTCAGGTCCTAGCAGCTTATGCTCACCAATTGAATCCCAACATGCTGGTGTTCTTCACCTCTTCCCATACAAGGATTCATATGGTGCCATTCGGATGCTTGAGTGGAAACTATTGTTATAATAGAACTCAACCAGAGGAAGATGTTGATCTCATCCTCCTTTAATGTCCATTGAGAACACTCTCAACATTTCCTCAAGTGTTTGGATAGTCTGCTCGGATTGGCCATCAGTTTGATGATGATAAGCCATACTTAAGTTCAGCTCAGTATCTAGAGAATGTTGAAGACTCTTCCAAAACTTAGAGGTGAATCTTGGATCTCGATCAGACACAATAGATAGTGGTACTCCATGCTGCCTTATAACTTCCCTAATATATATTTGTGCCAATTAATCCAATGATAAATTATCCCCAATTGTAATAAAGTGTTCATACTTTGTAAGATGATCCACACCAACCCATATTGCAGTGTTTCCTTTGGATGTCTTCGGAAGTCCAGTGACAAAGTTCATTGTTATGTTCTCCCATTTCTATACGGGTATGGGTAATGGATGCATCATCCCCTTAGACTTATGTCTCTCAGCCTTCACTTTCTTACACACCAGGTACTTTTATGTATATGAAATGATCTCCTTCTTCATGTTATCCCACTAATAATGCTCTCGGAGATATTGATACATCTTTATGTTTCCTGGGTAAATAGAGAAATTTGAACTATGTGAATCATCCAAAAGTTCCTTCTTCAACTTTGAACTTGATGGAACACATAGTCTTTTACCAAATATCACAATTCCTACTTCATTAACATTGAACTCTGAGGATTTACCTCTTCTAATAGATTCAACTTTCTTCTGAATTCACACAACATCCTTTTGAGCATCCTTTAACCTTTCCAAAAGAGACGGTTGAGTAATAATTTGTGAAAGGATTGATGATGTTCCCTTATTTATGTTTCCCATGTCCATATTCATAAAATATAAGAAGATTGGATCCTTATCAATTATCATAAATGATAGAATTGATGGGTCCTTTCTACTTAGAGTATCCACCACCTTGTTCGCTTTCCCATGGTGGTAATGGATTGATCAGTCATAGTCTTTGATCTGCTCTAACCATCTTCATTGGCGCATGCTTAACTCTTTCTGTGTGAATATATACTTGAGGCTTTTGTGGTCCATATATATTTAACACTTCTCCCCAAAGAGATAATGCTTCCAAATTTTTAAAGCGAAGATCACCGTAGCCAACTCCAGATCATGTGTTGGATAGTTCTTCTCATGGACTTTCAATTGCCTTGAAGCATAGGCAATGACTTTTTCATTTTTCATCAACACACATCCTAGGACCTTCTTCGAAGCATCACTGAATACCACAAAAAGTTCTCCACTTGTGGGTAAAGTGATCATAGGCACAGTGATAAGCCTCCTTTTTATCTCTTTGAATATTTTTTTGTAGTCATCACTCCAAGCAAACTTTACTCCCTTCCGAGTTATCTTGGTAAGAGGGTTGGAAAATCGTGAGAAATTTCTCAAAAATCGTCGATAATATCCAGATAACTCCATGAATCTACAAATATCCATTACCAAAGTTGGCCTCGACCATCTCTCATAGGGATCAACAGATATCCCATTACTTGTGATGATATGGCCCAAGAATGAGACCTGCTTCAACAAGAACTCACACTTGCTGTACTTTTCATATAACTTCTCCTTTTGCTAGGTCTCCAGTACAGTTCTTAGATGATCCTCATGAACCTAATTGGTTTTGGAGTATATCAGAATATCATCTATAAAGATTACCAAAAATTTGTTGAGGTAATATATAAATACTCTATTTGTCACAACCCATCCCAGTGGGGCCTGAGCTGTGACTCCCCAAGCCTACCTCCAATAGGCCAGGGGCTGGTGACTAGCATAAAGTAGGCATATTACTAACATGGGAGGCATTTCCTAAGAACCTGTACACACAGACACATCTAAAAACCCACAAATGATGAAATATAAAAACACTAAGAAACAAAATGAATGCATACAACTAAACCCAACCAATAGAGTATGATGGAAGGTTAAGTATTGAAAGTAAATTGGGCCAGAATACATGCCCACCAAAACAAGAGTCTAAAAACTGTAAAGTACAACCTGTAATCACATAAAGGTAATGGGACTGCTTCTCATAGCCATAAGAGCGCCTCGAAATATAGGGAACTCAGAAAGCTCAGTCCTGTCCTGGTCCGCCCTGGAATCTGTCAAAAGGCTACTCGTCTGCACAAGACACGACACATGTGGGAAAAGACCGTGCAAGGGTGAGTATAACAATACTTAGTAGAGGACCCCGAAAACCACAAAGCAGTACACAAAGTAAAGGTACAGTAATCTATGCATAGTATATGTCTACAAAACATATAGCACAAACCAGATATACTAAAAACCCCAACCCGCGGTCTAGATACAAGTCGCACAACCGCATACCCCCGTTAGGGATTCAGTTATAAGATTCCACGAAGCGCTCGTTCTGAGGATAACACACTCCATGAGTTTTATAGCTCTGATGAAGTCCGTATGAGAAGTACTGTTCATCAAGAAACATCACGAGAGGTAGTTATACTCATTATGGGAGACACACTTCTAAGTGGGAAGATTAAGATAGATAGATGCACTCATTACGGAAGACACACTTCTGAGTGGGAAAGATCACAATACACAGATGAGGATCACTGCTAGGGCCATGACGGATACCGTGACTCATCCAGAATTCACCTGCTAGGTAGAGGATCGACGCTCGGTGGAGTTGGTCATGTCGATGCCTGAATCTACCTAGGGTCAAGAATGAATAGAGGATCTCGATCTGGGCCACTCGGATGGATGCATGACTCTATCACAGAAATTCCTGCTGAAGGGATCATACTCCTGTAGAAGGAAATGATGCCTGACCTTCAGGGGAACAAGAAGGAGGGGAACTTACCCAAACGAAACATTTCCAAGATATGTTGGACAAGTGGACCATGCCATTTTCTGAAAAGTACATGGCATGTAGAAAAGTTACATGTCGTGTCGTCTGACCATGGGTACTGTCCGTGTACAACGGCTCGTGTCGTCAGGCATGGTTGTGTAAAAAAGTTAGTACATGACATTTAGTACTGTGTACATGCCATGTCTGAGTGACTGGGGTTAGCTCCGTGTACGCTGGACATGTGCCTGTACACGGTCCTCAACCTGTGTACATCAACCCGTGTAATCGGTACATAGGGTGACCCGCATTACTGGCCTCACCTGGTCGTGTGATGGAGTACACGTCATGCTGTCTGAAGCCGTGTAGTCTATCCCGTGTCCGTGTACTTTCCAAAATACCCACTGAGCTCCAAGGAAAGTCCAACACACCGTGTGACCAGGGTACTATGCTATGTGATTATTCTCTGAACCGCAAAACCCTAGCCGCTGCAATGGGTACTACACGACATGTTATTCGGAAGTACACGCCATGTATTCTGGAAATTTCCAGAATCGCGGACTTCCGTCGCCACGCCTCCGTGCTCCACCGTTCATCGATCTGGCCATCCGATCGCCACGAAACTCTGGAATCCAGGTTGCCCCGCCATCCCGAGGTTGTATCCATTGTTTTCGGGCCTCTGATCGGCTCTGAAAAATGCGTTTCGATCCTCCCGCGTGAAGAATACTTGAGGAAGAGTCTTTTCTTATATGAGTTGATTTTTCTTCCACTATGACCATCTCACCTCCGTAGGGTCATTACATTGTCAGATCTCTATTTTGGGATCATTTCATTTCAAGAAGGGTGTACAACAATTTGTTGTTCATCTCCCCACGAAGAACGTGAAGAATGAATGAGGAAAAGAAAGGGGGAGAAATCTAATCAGAAAATGACGGAACGAACCTCCACTGTCGTTTGTCATGGCGTTGATCCGCTACCATTAGTAGGATTAAACGGAGTAGAATCAAGAAAAAATTAAACATGGATTAATTCCTCGAAATTAACCCATCAAAAACCCTCCCACTAAAATGTACGAATCTGCGGATCAACATCTTCGTGGTTGATCCACGTTCGTCGTTTAAAAAAAATGAGGAAAGGAGATTTGAAGTAACAACCTCTACCTCACGAAGGGTTCGATTGCTGATGGGGGGGGGGGGTCATGCCACCATTTTCACCAAGATACTTCAACTTCATTGGCACAATGATTCATAGCTTCGATTCGTCGTCGTTCGCCACTGAGAATTCTCTCCAAAGCACCATGGATTCTCCAGAGTTTCTCTTCAGCTTCTAGAAATGAGCATCATTCGATTAAACCATTAAAAAAAGGGAATGTGTTTGGGATTCCATCACGCTGCGGAATTAATGAGTCAAGCTTTAATTTTCTAAGTCATTAATGACTTAACATTTACTAAAGAAACAACTACCCCATCGCCGCGCTGCAGCGGATGTTTCCATATAAAATAAAATAAACATTGAGAATTTATTTTATTTTCATTTTACTAAAAATGTATGAAAATTAACATTTTCCCTCGACCCGTGCCGGTCGAGGTTAGAATCATTCTTAGGTAAAGTCATCATCCCGGATGCAACGGTGCCCTTTGGGTTTTAATCTGGGCATCCGTTTGGAAACTGCTACAACCAAGCATAAGTGCTGACTCACTTAACTTAAAAAAAGTTCTGACCACCATTTTGGGATCACTGGGTCTCGAAATGATGTGTCGTCTCTTCACCTGGTCTCATAATAATTCCATATAATATTTAAAAATAATAAAAATAAAATCTGAGACATTATGTTCTCCCCGCCTTGGGGCTTTAAGTCCCTGAAAATCCAAAACAAAGGCTACTAAGAAAATGTGGGTACTGGGTATGGATCTAAACCTCTCGCTCCCACGTGCTCTCCTAAAGACTCTCGTGCTGCTATCAGATGAGCACTAGGGGAATCGATTGCCCACAAAGGATCCTTTCCTGCCAATACTCGATCTTTATTGGGTACTCAACAAAGGTCACTCCATCCTCGATGTCTAGCTCTCCCCAGTCGATGACGTGGAATGGGTCATGCACGTACCTCCTCAGTTGTGAAAAGTAGAAGACATCATGTACCCGATGCAACTGTGGCAGTATAGCTAGGCGTTATGCCACCTTGACAACTCTGTATAGTATTTGGAAAGGCCCGATGAACCTCAGAGATAGCTTGCCGCCCTGGAAAAATCTTCGTAACCCTCGTCGAGTTGAGACCTGAGGAAAGACGTGGTCTCCCTCTTCAAAATCTAGAGGTCTATATTGTCTGTCTATATAAGACTTATGCCGGCTCTGTCCAGTATTTATCTGCTTTTAGATGATCTGTACCTTTTCAGTGGTAGCTCGCACTAACTCTGGACCCATGAGTGCTGACTCTCTGGGGTCGGTCCAGCAAAGCGGTGACCGGCATGGTCTCCTATACAAGGCCTCGAATGCTGCCATACCAATGGTGGAGTGATAGACATTGTTGTACGCAAACTTCACCAGTGGTAGGTGGTCCTACTAACTGTGACCAAATTCCAACATATAGGCTCACAACATATCCTCCAGGACCTGAATGGTCCTCTCCGTCTGACTATCTGTCTAGGGATGAAACGCTGTGCTCAAGAATAGTTGAGTCCCAAAAGCCTCCTTCAATACCATCCACAACTGGGATGTGAAACGGGTGTATCAGTCCGAGGCTATTGTTGAGGTGACTCCATGAATACGAACTATCTTCTTCACGTAATGGTGTCTTAAGCTCTCTACGGAACTCTACTCCCTGATAGCTAGGAAGTGGGCTGACTTGGTGAGTCAGTCAACGATCACCCAGATGGAATCATGCCCCTTGGGAGTCTGTGGTAATCCTATCACAAATTCCATAGATATTCCATCCCACTTCCACTTTGGAACTTCCAGGGGGTGAGATAATCCCACTGGAACCTGGTGCATAGCCTTCACCTGTTGGCATGTAAGGCATCGAGAAAAAAACTATGCTACTGCCTTCTTCATACCTGACCACCAGAACTGTCATTAGAGATCATGGTATATCTTTTCCACTCTAGAATGTACGATCAAAGAGGATGTATGAAACTCCCTCAGGACCTCCTCCTACAATGCCACAGGTACAACAGTGTATCCTCTGAAAAGAAGTACGTGCTCCCCACCTTGCGAATATCAATCAGGAGCATGTCATGTGGATAACTGAGCACGTAAAGCCTTACAGTTGACATCCCCGAGATGCACTTCCCTAACTCATTGTAAGAGTGTAGGGGTGAAAACCATAGACTGCAAGTAAGTTGAATCCTCCCCATCCATGAAGGATAACTGCAATGCGGCTAACTACTCTGTTGCCTCACTCAACAGATGTGAGCTCGAACTTCTTCTAAGAGAATCTTCCACCTTGTTCCCCTTCCTAGGAGTATAGATGATCTTGAAATCACAGTCCTGGAGGATCTCTAGCCAATGCCTCTGCCTTAGATTTAGATCCTTCTGTGAGAAGATGTACTTGAGGCTCTTGTGGTCAGAGTAGATGATGAACCGCTTGCCCATAAGGTAGTTCTCCACATCTTCAATGTGAAGACTACCATAACCAACTCGAGATCATTGGTTGCATAGTTCTACTCATGTGGCCTAAGATTGTATGAACCATAAGCAATCGCAGCCTACCACTGCATCAAGATGTAGCCAAGCCTGGTCCCTAATGTGTCGCAGAAAACTATGTACTCGAGAACCTCCTCCGAAAGTCTCAAGACTGGGGAGCTTTTCAAACTTTGTCTCAACTGCTCGAAAGCCTGCTGGAACTTCTCCATCCACATGAAGGGTTTCCCCTTCCTGGTCAAGGTTGTCATCAGTTCTGATATATGGGAGAAATCATGAATGAATATCTGGTAATATCCTACCAACCCAAGGAAGTTCTGCATCTCCATCACGCTCTAAGGTGGCTCCCATGCTAACACAGTCTCGACCTTGGATGGGTCTACAACTAGTCCATCAGCTGAGATGAAATGTCCCAGAAAGTTGACCTCTTGAATCCATATCTGGCACTTTGAGATCTTCAAATAATGTCGGTGCTCCCGAAGTACGTCTAGAACTATCCGTAGGTGTCTCGCATGCTCCTCCTCCGACTCTGAGTACACAAGGATGTCGTTGATGAAGACCACTACGAATGGGTCTAAGTACGGTTGGAAGATCCGGTTTATCTGTACCATGAACATTGCAGGGGCGTTCGTCACGCCTAAAGGCATGACCAAGTACTCATAGTGACTGTATCGGCATCTGAAATACATCTTTGGTATATCCTCATCCTGTACTTGTAACTAGTGATAACTTGATCAAAGGTAAACCTTAGAGAAACACTGTTACCCTCTCAGCTGATCGAAGAGGTCGTCGATTCTCAGCAGTGGATACTTATTCTTCACCTTCACCTAGATCAGGCGTTGGTAATCCACACACAACCTCAGAATCCCGTCTGCCTTCTTGGAAAACAAGGCTGGGGCCGCCCAGGGTGAAACGCTAGGTCTCACGAAACCCTTGCTCTTCAAATCCTCCAACTGCACTCTCAGCTCGCGAAGCTCTGCGGGAGCCATCCGATATGTTGATGAGGAAATCAGTGACGTCCTGGGGTGTAATTCGATGAAGAAGTTGATCTACCTATGGGGAGGTAGTCCTAGAACATATTCAGGAATGACGTCCTTGTATTTTGACACTACTGCTAGGAACTGAGATCCCACAACATCCACTGCTCCGAGGGCAAGGCTATCCAACCCATGAGCAATTAGCTGCACCCTCCTATACATAAGACCATTCTGTGCTTCCTGGGCTTCCATTTCTCCAACAAAGGAAAAACTTGTCCCATCACTATGGACACACCGCACTCTTCACCTAAAACAATCAATCTGGGCATGGACCAACGATAACCAATCCATACCGAGAATGACATAGTAAGGCCTCCACGCTATCACCATGTGGTTCCAACCGAAACTCTCACCTGCAAGGGTAAGATCACACTGTCTGTAAAGGTGCGTGATCGTCGAGTCTCCTCCCATAGGTGTCTCCAAGTGTAAGTATTGAGTCAACGATTCTACCAGAATCTTAAGGTCTCACACAAGACATGTGGCTATGAAGGAATGACTGGCACCTGTGTCTATAAGTACAGAAGCTAAGGTAGAAAAGACACAGATCGTACCTCGAATCATTCCTGGAGTCCCTATGTCGTATGCCTCTACCACATGCAGTTGTCCCCGTCCCCATCCCCCAACTCCCTAAGCCTGGTGCGGACCTCCTGGGGGTGGTGGTGGAAGTAAGTCAAAGCATCTTCCACCACCCGCAGCTCTCCCTGCCCCTCTTCCACATCCGCCACCTGGAAGGTCTGTCTGCTCCACTCTCTGCCTCTACCTCGGTGGTCCATCCCCCGCTTCCCTATCAACAGCTCGATGGGTTAGACAATCTCTAGAGAGATGTCCCCTACCATCACACGTGTAGCATTACTTCTCCCTAGGCTGACTGGATCCAGCCTGAGAGCCATGTAAAATTGATTCTCTATCCTGGGTCCTCCTATGACGTTTTCCACGTCCAAATCCGTATGCCTGATGTCGGATCCCTGCTGCCGAGGTCTCCGCACCTGTCTTCATGCCACTGACTTCCGTTGGCTATCTCTTCTCTTCCAAGAAGCTCTTGATCACCAAGGACCGCTTGAGCAATCCATCATTATTTGAAATTCCTAGAGGCACGACACTAGCTTGGATGTCCCGTCGTAGACCTTGCTCGAAGATCATAGATCTAAAGTACTGATCCCTAACCATATCTATTGAGTACCGGGCGAGGTTGGTGAACCTTGATGAATAGTTATCTACTGTCATACTGCCCTGCTAGAGCTGAAGAAGCACCAGGATGCATACTGCTCTCAGTGTAACCAGAGAGAACTCCTCCCTGAATAGTCGCTCAAACTCCGTCCATGAAAGGGTCTCCTCTCCGTGAGTCTGTGTGGTCATACTCTACCATTATCCCACCGAACCCTAAAGAAGGCTCACTCCTAGGATCACCATCTCATCTACTGGTGTCCTCACTAGGTGGAAAACTCTGGTCACCACCTCAAGACAGTCCTCAGCTGCCTAAGGGTCAGGATCACCTCGGAACCAGAGGGGTCTCTATCTCTGGAACTCATGGAGCGCGCTAAGCCTCCGCCCCTCGTCGGTCAGTACTGTAGGTACCACGAGATTCTCCATGAGTGGTGGCATAGCAGGTGCACCACATGGGGAACTGGTCCCTGTATCGAAGCCTCATCACTGAGGGGGTCATCCTTGTGATCGTGTTGCTGAATCCTAGCGGGTATGTGTTGCAGAGGCATCCTGTAATGAAACAAGATGTAGCATGATTATATCTGGATAGCTAACTCAAAAGACATGGAAAACACAACCCATTCTTATATGATGCATGTAACTTTCTTTTATTTCCCCACAACTAGTGTTTTCATGTACTGAGTCGAAAAGAAGGTTATCAGAGTTCTGGTGTATGGATGTGTTGGCCGCCGCACCAACACTGGAGTCTCTGGCCAGAAAGATGAACTCGAAACACTTAAAACCATTGCCTAAAAACAATATCACATACTCTTGGTCCTAAGTCAGAACCGACCACCTATAATACCACTCTGTCACAACCCATCCCAGTGGGGACCGTGCTGTGACTCCCCAAGCCCACCTACAATAGGACAGGGGCTGGTGACTAGCACCGAGTAGGAATATTACTAACATGGGAGGCATTGCCTAAGCACCTATACACACACACACATCTCTAAACCCAAAAAGCTAAAATGTAAAAACACTAAGGAACAAAATGCATACATACAACTTAACCCAACCAAAAGAGTACGACAGAAGGTAAAGTACTGAAGGTAAACTGGGCCAGAATACAAGCCCACCAAGAAAAGTCTAAAAACTACATAGTCCAACCTGTAATCACAGAAAGGTACTTGGACTGCTGCTCGTAGCCATAGGAACGCCTCGTCTTTTAGGGAACTGATAAAGCTTAGTGCTATCCTGGCCCACCCTAGACTCTGTCAAAAGGCTTCTCATCTACACAAGACAAGACAGGTGTGGGAAGAGCCCCTGTAGGTGTGAGTATAACAATAATCAGTAGAGGAACCCGAAAACCAAAAAGAAGTACACAAAGTAAAGGTAAAATCAGATATGCACAATATGTGTCTACAAAACATATAGCACAAACTAGATATACTCAAAACCCTGACCTGCATTCTAGAGACAAGTCTCACAACCGTATACCCCTATTATGGATTCAGTTCTAAGATTCCACAAAGCACTCATTTCGGGAGAACACACTCCACGAGTCTTATAGATCTGATGACATCCGTCCGAGAATTACTGTTCATCGGGAAACTTCATGAGAGGTAGTTACACTCATTATGGGAGAAAAACTCTTGAGTGGGAAGATTACGATAGATAGATGCACTCATTATGGGATACACAATCCTGAGTGGGAAATATCACGATACATAGATACAGATCACTAACAGGGCCATGGAGGATACCACAAAGGGAACGTGTTTTGAATTCTATCACTCTACGGCACTAATGAGTCAAGATTTCCATTTCTGAGTCATTAATGACGTGTCATTTATTAAAGAAACAGCTACCCCGTCGCTGCACTGTAGTGGATGTTTCCATATAAAATAAAATAAGCATTGCGAATTTATTTTATTTTTATTTTACTAAAAATGTACGAAAATTAACTTTTTTCATCAACCCGTTTCGATCGAGGTTAGACTCGTTCTTAGGTAAAGTTGTCGTCCCGGACACAACGGTGCCCTCAGATTTTTAATCTGGGTATCCGTTTGGAAACTTCAACAACCACGCACAAGTGCCAACTCACTTAACTAAGAAAAAGTTTGAACCACCATTCTGGGATCACCGAGCCTCAGAATGATGTTTCGTCTCGGCATCTGTTCTCATAATAATTCCATATAATATTTAAAAATAATACACAGAAAATCTGGGAAATTACACTATTCATCAAGTCCATGAAGATTTCTGGAGAATTTGTGAGTCCAAAAGGAATTACCATGAATTCATAGTGCCTATATATTGTATGAAAAGCAGTCTTGGGGATATATTCCTTCTTCACCCTTACTTGATAATATCCTGACTGCAAATTCACCTTTGAGAAATATTTTTTCCCATACAGATGATCGAACAAGTCATCAATTCGTGGGAGAGGATACTAGTTCTTTATCGTGATTTTGTTAAGATCATGATAATCAATGCAAAGGCGCATTGAACCATCCATCTTCTTGATGAAAAGAACTGGTGCACCCCATGGTGAAGCACTTGGGCATATAAACCCTTTATCCAAATTCTCCTGTAGTTGTTTTTTCAGATCCTCAAGATCCACATCAGCCATTCTATACGATGTCTTGGATATTTTCAATGCCCCAGGTATAAGATCAATTGAAGATTCAATATCTCTTATAGGAGGAAGACCGGGCAATTCTTCGGGAAACACTTCAACGAATTCCCTCACAACAGGCATGTCATCAAGGATGGTTGCCTCCTTACACTCATCATCTGAGCTAGATATGCATGCTCATAGGGCAGTAATATCCATGCTTGAGATGATGGAGATAAAGAAGATTCATCTTCCTCCTTGCACTTGTATAGAATCAGGGGTAAATTCTCTACATGGAGAGTGATTTATCTCTCATGGAAATTTATGTTGGATCTATATAAGGAAAGCCAATCCATCCTAATAATTTCACCAAATTCCACTAGAGGGAGTATGACGAGGTTATGTAGTAAGTTCAATGCACAGATTATGACGGGGGAGGAGTTATATTCATGAGATGCAATGATTTCCCCATTTTCTGTACTCACTGACATCTTCACTTACATGATTTGTGGTGGTGCTGGGATTATTCTACTAAACTTTCGGGATATAAAAGAATGTGTAGACCTAGAATCAAAAAGTAAGTTATCTATTATTGAATGAATAATAAGCGTACCTGTCACTACTTCATTGTTGGGGTTCACTTTGGTAGTAGTGATGGAAAAATCTCTCCCTTGCTTCCTTAGAGGTTGTTGGTTGCCTTAAAAAACCCTTGGATTATGGAACTGATTTTAAAGATGCCCTGGTTATTTGTAGTTGTAGAAATGAACAATAGGTTGAGGTTCAAACGGAGTGTTCCTCTCCTCTGTCATAGCTGTGGGGTTTTCTATCTGATAGTTAATGGCCAGGTGCCGTTATCTTTCACACCTAAATCATTTCCTCATCCTCTTCAGGCAATTTCTAGGGTGCTTCTTTCGGCACCTTTGGAAAGTTGGGTGCTGGATCTTCTTAGAACCATTGTATTTATCCATCAGACCACCAACATTAAAGTCCACCTTATGCTTCTTATCCCCATGATACCCCTGAGATTCTTTGATCTCTATTTATACCTTGAGGGAACTTCGAACAATTTCCTCATAGCTATCAAAGTCAAGGATCTCCAACGATTTCTGCAGGCTAGGTTTTAGCCCACCAAAGAAGCGGTCAACCAAGAATTCGGGGGTAACAACAAATCCAAAGGCGTATCATGAAAGCCTTGTGAATTTTTCCTCATACGCTCCGATAGATTCTTCATATTTCTGCTTGAGGGAAAGGAAGTGCCATTCCATATTAAGTCAGAGGGTGCGCGGAGAATATTTATCGAAAAAAAATCTTTCGGAAATCCTTCCATTCCAACACCTCAATCTCCTCCTCCATCTATCCAACGTTGAGATTTTATTTTATTAAAGGAAAAAGAGGGTCGTATCCCGAAACATATAAAGGAGGTCTAAACAAATGTAGACCTAAGGAATCAGCACAAACCAAACTAACACATTCAGGCGGAAGAGATCCAATACTACTAAAAATAAGATGACAGTTGTCAGGGGAGGCCCATGCCGCTAGGAAGTCTGCAACTTTCTTTCATTCTCTCCATGAATAATTCAGACAAGTGTCACCTTGAAGAAACTTATTGCAGATGATAATTAAATAGGAGATAGTCCAAGGGATGCTAGAGGCACCTTGGATTGAATTAAGAAGAGTCATGGAGTTAGTTTTCACATGATGGATAGAGAAACCATGGGCGCGACACAATTACAACCCCTTGAGCAGAGAGGTAGCCTCAGCCCTGAGGGAATAACCCAGACCAAACCACCAACTGAAGGCCAGGACCACCGAGCCATGCTGATTGCGAACAACACCTCCACCCCTCATTCAACTGTTTAGATAAGAGCCATCAAAATTCATCTTGAGGCCTAAAACGGGAGGATTCCAACGAACCCAATGACCTTGAGGAGACACCCTTAGAGAAAAAGAGACCCCGATATTGGACCTGAAATGCCGCAATGAAGGAGCCCGATCACCACGTTTGATAAGCATCAACAAATCCAGTGCCAAGGACCTCACCCTAGATTGCAAAGCCATACTGGAGCTGGAGCGACCCTCATTTCTAGCGCTATTACGAGCCGACCATACGACCCAACATACCACCGTGAAGACCACAGAGTGAACCCATGACTGGAGGAAGGCGTCCCCGGAGAGACCCATAAGATCATTCCCAGAGAAGTCATGAAAAAGATCTCAAATACAACACACCCAGTCGCTCATAAAAAATAAGTGATCAGATGTCTCCTCCTTAGGGCCGCTGCAGCAAAAACATTTGGAGACGAGAAAAATACCCTTGCGATGTACCTCTTCATCCATGGGAAGTGATCGGTTGCGGAGCCTCCAAATAAGAAAATTAAATTTGGCCGGGATGTCAGAGCAACAAAGGAACCCGCCCTAAGAAACAAAAACCCCAGCGCCATGCAAGACCTCTCATAAAGCCTTCGCTTAGAAGGAACCATACTAAGAACCCATGAACACCAGCCATTCCGGTTTAGAGGTTATAATAATACTATGGAACAATTCCAGTTGGGAGGAGGAGAGTATGGCTTGGGTGAAAGTAGGGAAATAAGAGGCCTGCAAGAAGGAAAAGTTAGGAATAAGGCACCCTGGAAAACAGAGGAGACTCCCGGACCAATTATCTCTCCATAAGTAGATCACCCCCTCACCAAAAATCCACTGCGAATGATGCTGCAATGTAAGAATATGATGGCGAGTAACATCCCAAATCCTGGAGCCAATCCCACTTTAATTATCAAAATGAGATCCATATTTTTAATGGATAACCGAGCCTATAACGATCTCCCCTCCAGAACATCCCAAGCCAACTTTGCCTGTAAAAAGGTCATAGAACCTGAAACATTTCGCAGATTAAATCCACCCTACTCAGGCTTCGTATTTTTGATCAATGTCCACCATTGATCAGCTTCAAACTCCATATGATAAGAATCCAGGAGAACCTTCTCTTGTTCATAATATTGAAGGATAAATAAGATCTTTTCAATGTATTTGATCCATTTTTCAGAGATTGAGGGATCAAATGATCCATTAAAAGTAGGAGGCATTTGTCTCATGAAGCTCTCGCTAGCAACTTGTTCTTTCTCAAGGAGGTTGGACGTTCCTCTTGACCCATGTTTCTATTCAAATCTTGAGTTATCTGAGAGAGAAGCGTGATAAAGTTCGCGATTCTTTCTCTAATTGGATTGAGCATCTCATTAGTACAGTCATCACATTGATCTTCACATCAGTTGTTATCCCGAGTCCTCCTATTACCGGCCATTGGCTGGAATAAAAGTAATGTTAGGGGTAACACATAAATGGTAATCCAAGGATATAACTGATGAATTATAAATAAATTTTATTTATTTAACTTATGAATCTATTGTCTTCGGTCTATGTTATCCATGATCTACTTTCTAACATTTATTCTTAGGGAATTTTTCCCCCTTAATAATGGTTCATAATAAGATTGTGAATTTACCAAAGAATATCCCTTGAGAGTATCATAACCAAGAGAGCAGCAAGGCCCATTTTCATGCACCGGTTCTCATTCGAGTCTAGATCAAAGTGGTGTTTTTGGGTTTTACCCCTAGGATACATTTGTGCCAGAGCCGCCTCTACCTGCTCATATCCAGAGAGGGATGTATTTGCTTGATAAACCACTTACTCAATACTCACCAAAACTTAGGGATGTTTTTATTATACTTGGTCTTGTCTATAATGCTTTACTATGGTTTTTTAATCCTAATCCCAAAAATAACAAAACCTATCCTCTGATACCAACTATAACAACCCTGATCTTTATTACACACTTAAATATGATTCATTACATAAAATTCACTTGATAAAACATATAAGATCGAGAAGTATAGTGTGTTTGGGGCTTAGTATCATTATATAACCACTTAAAATATGAAATACAACATCTTTATTGAAAACTTCCTTTACATGACAACTATATTTCCTCGTACTTAGCATTGCATGGGATAACCTGAGGACATGCATAAGAAAAGGGTGACCTATAAAGCCCAGTAAGGGAATAAACATGGAATAACATGAGGAATACAATACATGTTATACAATAGGCATATCAATGGAGAATAAGAGAAACTTTAACATAAAGGCATGATAAGGCATGATAATCATAACATGGAAATGTGGCAACAACACTTAACATGGGATTAGCATGAGCCAAGGCTCATTGCACATGGAGCATGAGTAAATCCTAATTGTACATGAAGCACAAGTAAACCATCGTTTCACTTTAATTAACATGAGTCAACACTCATTTCACATGACTTATCATGGTACTATACTTTACCTAATGCATTAGAGTGCTATCAGGGCGCACCCTTCTTAATCATTTCATTTCATGCATAAGTGTGCCACATGGATCATACAATATGGAATCATTCATTATAATTAGTTCTACGATAAAGGGATGTGGAATACATAAATGAAGATTTATAATCAATAATTAAATGTTCATAAAGGTGAATACCCTTGATAGAGAAATGGGTATGGTATTCACTACACAATGACATTGGATTGGAAAATTACGGTGTAATTTTGGCAGCGTAACGACGTGACATAAGGATTAATAAAAAGGTTGATGAGAGAGAAATGGGTGTCTCATCATATTTACATGAAATTGAAAGTAAGGGGGGTCATATAGATACATGTCCCAACAATTGTAATGGAATTTAGACTCATGATACAAAAGAATTTCTTGAATGTAAATGAGGAGAGAGAAATTCCTTTTGGAATTTCGGCATAGTAATGGGTGTACATGGGAGGAATTTTATGAGAAAGAAAGGGGTATAACATCACTCAAACATAAATAGGGAAGTATGTGGGAGGTGAAAAACCATACCTCAACATTTATAATTGTAATTAAAAGGGTATAATAACTTAATGAAAATTATAAAAAAATGAGAAAGGAGAAAAACACTTACTTGGAAGTGTGCTTCCAAAGGATTGAGAGAGGCTTCTTGGGAGCTTGGGGCACCTTGGGAGTATTCTAGAGAGAGGAGGTAAGAGGTTGGAAGAAATTTAAAGGATTTTATTGAAGAGGAAGTGGGAGCTTGGGTGGGTTTATATAGGAAAGGAGAAGGAATTCTTTATTATTTGGGTTAGGGACACCTCACATTAAACTAATCAAAACCACAAACCAGACCATGGTTTTTTCAAAAGGGTAGTGGAAGACAATATTTTATAAGTCCAATGACCTAAATTCTTAAAATAATAGGGTTTATTATGTGGAGGTGAGTCACACTCTCAAGGAGAACAATTTAAAAAGACAAAATGTTTTATAAGCCTTGAAGGGTCCACTAAAGCTTTGTAAAATAAATCAAACAAACCCAAAATAAAATTATTTAATGTTAAAACATATATTGGACCAAAATATTATTTATAGTATTTTATTACATCACTATTGGGTCATTATGATGTCATTAAACACATTATATATTTAAATGATATTTAATTTTTACCCATAAATTCGACTGTCTCAGAAAATTATGAAAACTTCACCGTTGGATAATTTCGACATCCTGATTCCAAAAATAATATTTATTTTATCTAAATAATTTTCTAAATATGGGAATTTTTAGTTTAAATAAAAACCTACATTTCTAAAAAATTAATGCGTTTTGACAAAAACAACTTTCAAACCTTAATAAAAATTACAATTGAAATCATAAAATTATACAATAATTTATATTTAATAAAAAGTAACTTAATAATAATAATAATATTTTAATAAAATAATATTTAATTCAAAAATCCATTAATTAATAAAAATATATTTCTTAGTTGAATATTAACTAAAAATACTATTTGTGCTTAAAAAACTATTTACAAAGTAAAAATAATAAAACGAATGTATATTATTTATTATATACATAAATAATGTACATAATCATAGTACTAGGGTCTTGTTAAATAAACCCTTAAAACACCCTCATAAGACCGAAGAGTAAGATGTGCGATGGTGATAGACTCTTGGGGTGGCTCAGATAACATTGCTTGGGTGGTAATCTCTATCAACTTCCACTTCTCTCATAGGAGGTTTTGCTTGATCTTAACATATTCAAGATCGTATTGGGCTTGGTCAATAGTGAATCCCAAAGACACAACCTCCTTTTTGAGCTCAGAAAATGGGCTTCTTATAGGGAAAGTCTACTGGATTAGTCCATCGATTCCTTAGTCTGAGTAAATGGATTTGTTAAATCCCTATATTTATACTAATCATGTGATAACTGTTCAATAGCTATATTAGCAATGGTCAAAATTATTAACAGTATTTTAAAATCAAAAAACATAAAACCAATGAAGTTCACATTTTATATATCCATTTTAAATAATAATACATTTAATTAGATCAATAAGAATTTTCATTAATGAAAGTTTGGGTTGTTACATAGTGCTACACCTACTTCAAATAATCTATAGAAAATTTCACTGATTAAGTTATATGACTTAAATAAGAAACTCCAGAAGAATATTGATAAAGTATTCATTTTTCCAAGTGCACCAACATGGGGAGAACCTATTATTTTTATTAAGAGTAATGATGGATCAATAATTTTTTTATTGATTATCAGGAAATTAACAAGATCACAATACAAAATAAGTATTCTCTGCCCCGTATTGATGTTTTTTGGTCAATCACGAGGAGATAAATTTTTTGAAAGATTTACCTTGGATATATATATAATCAATTAAGGGTAAAAAGTGAATAAATACCCAATAAAACCATCTCTACTAGGTATGGAAACTCTGAATTTATAATGATTCCATTTGGTCTTACTAATTTTCCTTCTATCCTTATAGAATTGATGTATAGAATCTTTATAGATCACCTTGATTAGTTTGTGTTAGTATTTATAGATGATGTTGAAATATATTACAAGGGAAATAAAGTACATGATGATCAACTGAGAAATGTACTAAAGATATTATGGTAGGAGAAGTTGTATGAAAAATTTACCGAGTGAGAATTTTGGCTATATAAAGTTTCATTTTTGGTTATATAATATAAATAGAGGTTATATGAGTGGATCCATAAAAGATATATTTTATTGAACATTGGACCAGACCAACCTTGGTTATTGTGATCCATAGTTTTCTTAGTTTAGCTAAATATTATCAAGGTTTTGTGAATAATTTATCATAATTATCTAATCCAATCACCAAGTTAACTTAGAAGGGGGTTAAGTTTATTTGGACCGATGAATGTGAAGAAAATTTCAAGGATCTAAACAGAAGTTTGGTTAGGGGACCTATGCTCACATTATCCTAAAATATAGAAGGGGTTTTGATCTACAGTGATGCATCAATTAATGGACTTGAATTCATCCCCATGCAAAAAGATATGGTTATAGATTATGTCTCCAAAAAATTGAAGATTCATGATAAAAAATATCCAAAACATGATATGGAGTTATATATTGTGATATTTTCATTAATTATTTAGAGGAATTATATTTATAGATAAAGGTATGACTTATATACTGATCATAAAATTTTAAATTATATATTCACTTAGAAAGAGTTTAATATGTTCCAGAGAAGATTCTTATATTTGATAAAATATAATGATTTCTCAATACATTACCACCCTATGAATTTTAACAAGGTAGAATATACTCTAACTTGGAAGGATCATGCTATCATATCAACGATGAGGATCATAAAAGATCTAATATTTCTTGATTTTTACAATATGGATCTAGAATCTTAAAATATGTGGATAAATATTATATTTCTCATATTAGAGTTCATTGACTGCGATGGAATGATAAGGTTTAGTTACAGTGTATGTTTACCTTCCATACCAGATTTGATGAAGGTGTCGCAGGATAAATGTCACAGTTCATCATTCTCTATTCATCATTGAATTATAATGAAGTATAGAGACCTGAAAGAGTATTTTTGGTGGGATAACATTAATAGATATATTTTATAGCATGTATCTTGATGCATGGTATTCTAGAAAGTTAAGGTTAAGAGAATTAAGTCTAAGGGGATGTTACAACCATTCCCCATAATTGAATATAAATGGGAAAATATCACCATGGGTTTTTCCATCGAACTCTCCAAAACATCTAAATTCGATAATACTATTTGGGTTGTAGTCAATAACAATATTAAGTTAGAATATTTCATTTCCATCAGAGAATATTTCTCTCTTGATTATATTTCTAGGATATATATTAAGGAAGTGGTATGGTTTCATGGAGTATCACATACTATTGCATCTAATTGGTATTCAAGGATTAACTCAACATTATAGACAAGCCATCAACATTTTCTAAATTCTGGGTTGTGTTTTAGAACATTGTGTCATCCTTATATAGATGGTCAATCCAAGAGAACCATTTAAATTATGGATAATATGTTGAGATTTTATTCTATGGATTTCAAAGGTGGTTGGGATCAACAAATTCTTCTTATTGAATTATCTTATAACAATATCTTTCACTCAAGAATTTAGATTGATCCTTAGGAATCCATAAATGGAAGAAAGTGTATAACTCTTATATACTGGGATAAAGCTAGAAAAATAAATCTATTGGGACCTAAGTTTTTTAAATATATGGTAGATACTTTTATAAACTTTCAACAATACATGAAGGGTAATCAGAGTCAACATAAAAGTTTTACTGAAAATCTTCTGTGAAATATAGAATTTAAAGTAGGTGAAATAGTATTCCTATGGATTTATATATGGAAGAAGGTTATGAGATTAATAATTAATGTAAATATGATCCCTAGGTATATTTCACCTTTTATATTCTTGTATGATTAGGGATAATATGTTATCACTTGGATCTTCTACAGAACCTCTCTAAATTTCATGATATAATCCATATATCTCTCCCAAGGAAGTACATACATGATCCTTCACATGCACTGAACTCAAAGGTTTTACCAATACAACATGATCTTTACTATATAGAACATATGGTATAAATCTTGGATCATAGAGATAAAGTGATATGAAACAAGACTACTCACTGGGTTATTGTTCTCTGAAAAAAATTAGAAATTCAAAAAACCAATGTGGGAACCTGAGAGTGTGATTAAATAGAGATATAATAAATTATTTGTATTAAATAGATATATATTTTTTTAGGGTGAAATTCATTTTAATTTGGGTATAATGTAACACCCCATGTTTTTATGATATTTTCTCTTTAGTAAATTTGGTTTCTTTGATGGATTTTTTACAAGAAATTGAGAGTCTAAATGAACCACGATATAATATACTATTATAACCTAGTCATTAAAATATTTGTATAAATAGTAATAACCAAATTATGAAGAATATTTATAATTTTTTTAAATAATTATAATTTAATGATTGATTTATAATAATTAATTACTTTATTTACTGTAAAGTCATTTTATGCTTTAAAAACATGTTTTCTTCAAAGATTGGTTTTACTACATTTTTTGTGTGGTTATTATAATTATTTTACAACACTTCTGAAAATTTTATTTTATAATTTTTTTTTATTTTTTAAATTATTTACTGAATATTATCTTAAGGTGATTTTTTAGTAATTTTCAAAAAAGATTTACTTTTCAGTGAATAGTGAAAATATCGATTTCTGTAAAATTGTAATTTATTTTTAATTAGATGCCCCATAATGTTTTCAAAATTTTTATAAAGTAATTTAATATAATTTAATTATAAATAATCTAATTAATTCTATAATAATCATTATTATATTTGATTTTGGTAAAAGTTTATTTTTGTGATTAAAAACACATTTGTCTAAAAACTATTTTTTGCACGACATGTGTTTTTATCCAAATAAAGTAAATTAATATATATTGATGAATGATTTCAATGAAATGTATATATTATATATTCAATAAAACATTTTAACATTCATATAATAGTTTTTAAATGGAAAATAATGAAGGTAAACTCAATTTTATGCTTCAAACTATATTTTGCTAAAAACAGTTTTCTTTCTATTTTGAGCGTTTATTTGAAAAATAAATTTCCTAAACTTATATATATATTTTTAAAATAGATTCCATATTTTTAATTATTAAAATTAATATACTTTAATATAGTGAACTTAATTTTTGTTCATAATTAATTGTAAAAAGATATAAAAATTTATTAACTTGATTAAGGTTAAAACGGGTTTATCAGGGGTTAAACTAAGATATTAGGGTGATATTTCCATTTTAACTTGTTTAGATACTATTTTATGGAAATATTTTAACACTATATCATCTCCAATTATAATATGAGTCATTTGGAAGAATTTTTCTTGAGTATTACATTATTATATTTTAATATTTTAAAAAATTCTAAGTGTATCATCCCCCATTATAAAAGGACACCCCTACCCTCTCTTATTTACACCACTTTGAGCCATATAACTTTAAAAAAACCTAACCAATTATCTTCTAAACTCAACTATTCATTTTTATATTTTCTGTTCTTCTTAAAATACTATTCCAATGGTACCGAAGTTGGGATCTAAAGGAGATGTACTGATGAAGAGGTAATCCTTCTACCCGAGCTATTTAATTTATTTCTTCTTATAACTCCAATAAATATATGGTATTCATAAAAAGATAATAAATAAAGTATCCTAAATATACTTAAATTTTATTATGGTTATTTAACCACCATTATACACCATTTTTTATCAAATGGTAAGTGAAATTGTCAATCATGAGTATGTGTGGACTACCGCGTCCGTGTATCGATATAATTCATTTTACATCACCATTATTAATGGTTTATTATTATGATATATTTAATGTATATATATGATATTTATTATATAATTAAAGTTTTATAATGATAAAATATTATTTATATTTCTTTCCTTCTTTTCATTATAAAAAAAACATCGTTCATTTGTTTATACACCATATCGTTTCCAAGAATGCCATAAATTTGTTTTATATATGTAAATTTTATGGATAATTATTAATATATATATATATAATGAATATTTATGATATTTTTATAATTATTAACATTTTATATATGATGGAACCGTGATCAAATTAAAATTCCCCGAACTACCAAACCAAAACTTGCATGAAAAACGAAACAAATAACTCCCAGAAATGATGATTTTAATAAGGAACTATTAATAAATGGATGTTAAAATTTTAGAAGTGGATAATATATTATAGAATAAGTATGTAAATTTTTATTTAATTTAAGTATAAAAAATATAAATTTATTATACAATAGGCTATATTTCCTTCTAACAAATCCAAACTTGAGGTAAGAGATTTATGTTCAAATCTTATTTGAATTAGGATTGTGTATGCTTAACTTTACATTGAGGGAAATTATATGATCATTATTTGAATTTTTATTTTATTTTATCCGCCTTTAGTTTTTTTATATTACATTTTTTCATTTTATTTTAATCTCTTTAAATACTCAAGATATCAGTAGATTTTTTTTAATAAAAACTGACTTTATTTCTCACTTTAGTAAAAAATAATTTTTCTTCCAAACCAATGATTTATATAATGTTTTTAATAAATATTTTACTAATATAAAATTAATTTTTAAATTCATTCTTTCTCATGTTTTAATTTTTACAAAATTGTTTAAAAATAATCTTCTTATAATTTTTTGGTTGAGGTACATTTTACCAAAGGTGTGAAAAAAATATTTATGTTAATGATTACTAAATGAATAGAAATTTCCACCATCATGAATATTTAATTATTTGAAAATTCCATTACAAGTTGTTGTGGTTATTTTCAAATAAAATGGTTTCAATAATATTTTTTAATTCTTTATATTTTAAATAAGAGATTTCAAAATGAAAAGGATAGTTTCCTCAAGAAATATTCTAGTGATATTTTAAAGGCATTTTTTCTTTGATAACAACCTTTTATGTATCCTAAGATTTAATGAGGAAATAATCCAATGATAACATCCTTATTATTTCTCTATATGGTTTATGATAATGATAATGAGATGTTTATGAAACCTACTTTTTTCCGTGGGTCATGATATGATGATATGATGAATATTTTATGACTGTGTGGTATATATATGAATGGATTATGATTATGTGATAGGTTGACCCAAAATTATTTATCCCTCTAATGAATTCGGTAAATATTAAATTTTTATGAGCTCAAAGGGTATACATGAGGTTATTATAAGATCAAAATATGATACAAAAGAGGTTATCCCAAGTCTAAAAGAGGGAACCTCATACTTTATCCCATGGATAAAAGATGGTACATGAAATTTTATCACAAGACTGACATAAGTACATATCTAGTTATACCAATATTAACATGTGAATAATATCATGGTGGTTATAATTGAAAAAATATTTCTATGATTATGATTACGCCACACTTTATGCCACTCTTTTATGACATGATCTTATTCCAATTCCATGCTCTCATGACTCATGTTATTTGATTCCTTTATGATTAATGTCTTATAAACTACCAAAAATTATTCAACGACTCATGTTTATCATCAAATAATTAATGATTATGGTTTTCAAATATTAAGATAATTTTTTCCTACCCTTATGCTCATGTTATGTTTAAATGATTAATGATATCTCCCTTGTTTACCCTTAAAGAGTATCTAATATCACCCTTTATTATGTTTTCTTTTACCTAGGATATGAAGAAACATTTTATGTAGGATATTTCTCATAAGGGTTCCAATTGTAAAAAACTAAGTGGGAGACAATTTAAATCTATTATGTACTAGTTGTTTATATATCAAAGTTTCCAAAGACACTAAAAATTTATTGTTATTTCATAGAGTATAATTTTATATAATTAATATTGCTCCAATGAGATATAATATTTATGTATGAAAATTATGGATCAGTATATCCCAATGTACCCATGAAATAATCAATAATAGGTGATAAAAAATAGGTTATAAGATCAATATGATAGAAAAACATAAATCTCACATCACCTCCAATTACCTAAAAAAAACCTCAAACCATGTCATCCATATCACATTGATAAAAATACCCCCCACTATGGTCAAAATATATATAAAAAAATGTTTCATAAGAGGGTCTTATATAGAAACCATGTGGAATAATTTTAAAGTGTGTTGGAAGTTCACCTTTGCGAAACAGGAATAAAAAAATGGGAATTGTGGAGCTCGTGGCTAAAATAGATATCTGATGAGGACCACACCATAGAATTGGTTGTGTTTCACTGAAAATATCAATTTTTTTTCTATATGTTCCATTTTATTTGATGTTTTATGTTAAAGGTCTACCCATAAGAAACAGAAATCCTAAAATAGACATGTTCGTGATCATGGTGAAGGATTTTTTTTGAATGATGGAAGAAATGTTTAAAATTAAATAGTGAAATGTAATATTCCTAGTGATTTATAGAATAGGTATTTTCAAATGGTGTGTCACTTGGATATTGAACAATCTATGTTGTTATGTCCATAAGAAAGGCGTTTTGGCTGAAATTTTGATTGTAGACATACCAAATACAAAGCTGTTAATGAGAAAAATGCATTAACCTTACTTTAATTATTATATAATAATGGGCTATGATTTTAGGAAATGATTCAATCTATAATAAAAGGGAGTTTTATGTGATTAAAATAGTGAATTAAATATATTTTAATCCATAATGAAAAAAGATACATGAGATGGGGTACACAGAAGTTATACTTTTTTGATTGTGTGAATTAGAGGAAATCATAGTGGAATTAATGGGAATTTTTTTTAAATACCCTTATATTAAATTGATATATGGAAATTTAATTCACATTTTCCCCTTATTTTATAAAGTTAAATCAAAATTTTCATTATGGAAAAAATAAATAGAGTACATTGATATCTGATTTTCATAGGAGAAGATAAAGGATATTTAGAAATGGGGTCGGAAAGAAGAAGAAGATTTGGAAACCTTTGATCATCTTTCCAAAGAAGAATATGAAAGAGATTTTTATTAGAAAAAAAACTTCAAATTCATTATGTACTTATTATATAAAGAATAAGGTGATTTGATATGGTGGAGTTCATTGATTTTTAATAAGTAACCAAAATGAGATCAATAGAGCATATACACTCATTCATCAATAAAATCCAAGATAATGATATTGTTTAAGGGACCTACATGTTTATAAATTATTCATAGACCTTCATAGAGTATTAAGAAAAGTACAAGAAAGGTAGTGATATGATAGTGATCCTTAGAAGATAGGGATTCAACCCTATTCTTTGAAAGGTAGTGATCCTATGTAAGGACTGACCTAGCCTGAACCCCAATAAATAGAAGTGAGCTTTATAATGATTTGGTTCATCAATACATTGTCAATAGCATACTACATAGAGTAGATCAGTGAGGGTGAACCAAGTATAATTCTACATGTTTTATTTATTTTTTATAGGAACACCAAAAAAGGTTAAGTAACCTTGAATGAATAATTGTTAAAAGGTCTTGTAAAAGTTGTTGCAATAAGTTAAATATCCACGAAAATAGAATAATAGGTGACCCTTAAGGTAAGAGGTTAAGATTCATTAGGGAAGTTAGAAGTAAAGGAAAAATTAGAAAAATTGGGAGATACATTCAAATCCTGATTCACCCCTTTTATTATGGTATATCTAACTCTAAAACCCTTTATAAAAAAATAATCTCCAAGAACACCCCAACTATGACCACCTAACATGAGACCCAAAGGAGATAGCGAACAAGCACATGTCTCCCCACCATTTAGAATTTATCTAAAATAGTTAATTTAATGGAGGGACACACCACCAAAAAAACATCAAACATGAAAATTCATCACCAATAATGAACCAAGAATCTTAAAATTCCATCAATCACAAATAACCACCCAAGGAAATAACTATAACTCCCATAAAAAACTCAGTATCCTCAAAATGAAAAACTTTACGAAGATCAATAATGAATATCAACCAAAAAAAACATGAATAATAATTCATAACCACACCTAAAAAATAAATAACTTTGGATCTAGAGTCTAGGTTATAGTACTCTACTCGGTGAACTCTGAAATTGAACTCATAACACTGTCTCTTGGTGAAGCCAACAAAAAATATAAACTAGAACCTCTAGTGTTCAACTACCCGAAGGGAAAACCCTTCATAGTTTCCCAAGTATTGGAAAAAAGGTATTCCTTATACAAAAAATTGATAATACATCCTTATACACCCATATAATTAGTATAAATATCAAGGAAAGACAACTAAACCAATAGGGCACACGCCAAACCACAATTCATTACCAACCACAAGAGAACAAACTAAAAATACTCGATAAAAACAAAAAAGATTCCCCCTAAATCAATAAACCTCAAAAATAACATGAAACCTAAGATTTCTACTTTATATAATATAAATCACATACCCTCTAATGGTGTCCCAAATGGGCACAATAAACACAAGATCTTAAATCCTTCACATAAAAAGACTTATAATGACCATGTTCTCACATTTAAAGTACATAAATGTATTTTTCATCTCCTTTAACAAATATTGATCCTAAAAAACATAATATCCAATCTTTATCTCAACTGATTCCAATTTACCCATAGATAGATCATCCATTAATGAATCTTTTAAGACTAAATAACCACTCACTAAATAATTCATTTCTTTATTAACCCATACTTAAAAATCCACCATGACTAATTCCTCATAAAACACTAAGATATGTTTGTTGGTACTAGTGGAACAATAATTAGTGGGGGGGGGGGGTGGATTGATTTTCCAATGAAAATTTTATATAAAAATAGGATTTAAATTAAAAATCCCCAAAATTTTATAAAAAATGACCAGCTAATTAAAAAATTAGAGTAATATAATTTCATCTTTTTAAAAATGTTCTTAGAAGTTAGATCAAAACTCAGTTAAAGTAGGTTTAAAACTCTCTTAACTTTTGAAATAATTTTATTAAAATAAAAATATTATATAAAAAAATAAATAAATTTAAATATAATATTATTTTTTTAACCGTGTTTTTAAAATAAATATAGATTTGTTTTAAAAATAGTGTAAAACAAAACAGATAAAAACATAGATGAAATAAAAAGGGGTTCACTCTCGAGATAATACCTAACCCCTCCACTTATAAATCACCCATTTCCAAGAATTTTATTATAAAATTAAATTAATAAAAAACTAGATCAAGTTTATATTACACCACACAAGACTTTCGAGCCTTCACAGAGCCTCTTACATAGTTTTATATGGGAGAAAAAATGATAACAACTGTAGGAAGGTAGTTTAGTCTAAAAATCCTCTTCCACAGTTCTATATGTGAGAATGGATAGAGAAATGATAAAGAGTGTGTCTAGAACTCTATAGTTTATCACTAGAGATGGTGTTTAATATTTATATATAGAATCACAAACATATGTTTAAGGTAATAAAAAATAGAGAAATAGAAAGGAAAAAATTAAATGTAGTGAAGTATGTTGTTTCTATCATTCTATAGGTAGTTATTCTCTTCTTGTATTCATCATTCGATTTGGAATTGATGTGAAAATACGTTAATATGATATTTGTAATGAATTTTTGGTTCACTAAATAACATATTCATAGATGTTCAAATAAAAAATAATTTCTTCATCATTTTTTATAATGGATGAATACCAATGTGTCTGTGTCATGCATGCATGTTTCTATCTCATTATTATTGTTCCTAATTCTATATATTTGATCATATTATAAAAAAAGTTCACTCTATAAATATCCATTGAGAAGTCATCATGAAGATCCTTATACTTTTTAAGGAAATCTAAGCTCAATTAATACTTCTAATCGACTTTTAATTCTATAAAGAAAAGTGGTTAGATTAATATAATTAATAATAAAATAATATAATACTTACCTTTAGACATAATCAATTTAAAATTTTCCATGTAAGAATCTATAGTCACTTTAGTAATTTCCAATAATTATTTGATAGGTTATATATTCAACCACTTATACATATGATTGATCATTTTGACTTATTGTCGATCAACATACACTTACAAAAAATCACCATATAATTTTGGTTGAACAAATTATAATTATGGATGATCACATTTTCCTTGTGGTTGGTTAAAATATACCTATGGTTGGTCCAATAATTTTAAAATTTTTAGGCTACAGACCATGATCAATTTATTTGGTTATACGGTCAATTCATAGTTTATATTTCATAAACGATTACAATGTTTTGGCCCTACAGTCATGTGGTTGATCATGCTGTCGATCCCACTATCCTTATGGTCGATCTAATGGTTAGGTGTGTGGTTGATTTTTTTTGTCTTGTAGTTTCTTATAACCTTTATGATATATTTTCCATGGTCAATTAGGTAGTCCGGATTTCGATCACATATGTCGAGCGATCAATTATAGACTTAGAAAATTTTCCATATTTTCCATAAAAGTTTTTAGAAATAACATAAACATGATTTGTGATTAATAAAATAAGGAATTCATGGACTAAATGAATAATCTATCCATTTTTTATTATCAAAAATAATTTCATAAATATCCATAAAAAAATATTAAATCTAAAGCATTAAAAAATTAATATGATGTATTAAGTAATTAAAAATAATGTTTAATCACTTATAGTTTGTTAAAAAATCATAGTTTACTCATATGCCTAATGTAAATTTCCTAATGTTTATTCCTTATAATTTAGTCCCCCTTTTTATTCTAAAAAAGAATTCATAAATGGTTAAAGATTAAATATAAAATAAATATAACATAATGCACATAGAATAAAAAGAACAAACATAGAAATAGAAGAATAAAGATTTCATTATATGTTCTAAAAGTTTACGTAGACCCTATTAGAGTATAATAAGAATATAAATCCTTAGGAATATATGGATCTTTCATTTTTCCAATAATAAGAGGAGAAGTATCAGTTTGATGAATTTTAGGAAGTCTTGAAATATAAATTACTTTGGAAAGTGTTCGGATCAATCCAAGGCCTTGAGAAATAGTGAGACCAAAAGGTCCCATAGGAGGTATAGGTGAGGTATAGGTTATATTAAATGAAGAATAATTAACTAAAACAATAGTTGAGGCTTAATAGGGAGAGTTGAAGATGTGAGGCAATGATGATAAAGAGGTACTAGCACATGGGAATTAGGAACATACATATAAGGATATAAAATACTTGTGATATCGTCCACGACTCTTGTCTCATGTTCCATACCTTGAAGGAATTTATCTTTAACAGACCTAAATTGATTAAGGAGATAAGTCATCATTAATAAATTCTATATATTATATTTGAAAGTATCCATCAGAGGTGGAATATTGACATATATGTCCAATGATAGGAACCAAACCTTTAGATTATCCTTAGTGTAAATCCTTATAAGATAATACATAATCTCACCCTTGATTAAACCTTTATATTAGGTAGTATTAATGGAATATTATTTAATAAAATCATACTTCTTTTCACCAAGAGAACCTAGGTCCATTTTCACCTGATTTTTAATATCCTTTTCACTATCCAAAATATTCCAAATCTCATCATTAATTAGCCTTAAAATTAAATACTTTTCAATAGAAAATAAATTAGGATTTTTTTCTAATGTAAAATTTTAAGGAATGGACAGATTGGTAATCAATTAGAGAAACCTTAAATCCATGGCAGCTGACATATTTATTAGACTAGATTATAGATATTTTATGTAACTTATAAAAATTTCCATTTCTCTTCTGAAATTCCAAATCTCATGATGTATATGTTATTTTTTCAGGAATATCTTATGATGGATTCTTTAAACAACACTTTCAATTGTTTAGGAAATTTTATTATCGCTATCATGAGTATTAGACAAACTGATACTAAACAATACTTCCTTTAAGAATTGAATAATATCATTATTGAAATGAATGAAGTTTTTAGAAGTTACAACAAAAGGATTCATATAATAAGGTCTAACTTCTTGTTATAAAAAAGTTTGATCATGAAAAGAAGAAGTTTGAGTATGATAAGAAGCATATTATAGAAGGAAATAATTAAATAGATAAGAATAATTAACACTTAACTCAAGTGTATTTCCCTAAGATTATTCTTTAGAAGAGAATAGACTGAGAGTTTGATCAATATTCTTCATTGAGGACTCAGATTCTTCCTCATAATATTCCATGGTCACAAATTTTATTTTAGAGAGGATTCATAAAATGAATCTTCTTAAAAAGGATTCTTAAGAATATATCTTGGAGAAAGTAAAGTACCCAATAGATTTAACAAATCCTCATAAGAATTTGGACTTACTGCTTTCTTTATAATAGGAGTATAAGGAAGGTTTTGTATACCATATTCTACTTCCCTTGAAAAAAAAACAAGAGCTAGTCCTTATGTCTTATGAGGATCATCATCATCATAATTATCATGTATATCCTTATCACCCTTATCATATCTTTCAGACTATTTATCATCCATTTTACCATCCTTATAATAATTATTTCCATCCTTATATGTTAGGTCCACTAGGTTGAATACCCTTAGAGGTGGGGGGGGGGGGTGAATCGGGGTATGAAAGATAAAAACTTTCTCCCTTTTGGATATTGTTTCATTGTTAAACCAAAATCAATTATCTCTTCCTCTCATAGAAATATATGACAATATATGAAATAATTCACATGACACAACAATTTTTACTTGGTTCACCCTTACTAGGATACGTCCATGGAGCATACAACGATGATGTTCCAATGTACCAAATTAACTAAGGCTCACATCCAATAATGAGTACAATGTTCGGGCTGTATCTTCTATGCCCAGGCTGACTGACTTTACAAATTTTATGGTATGTTCACTGAATTACCAAGGGCCACTCCCTATGTCTCTTTCTCTGACCCACTTCTGGTGGAAAGGGTCATCGTCTTCCTCTTCCTATTCTCACTACTCTTGGAAAATAATCCACACACAGTTTATAGACTTGTAGGTCAATCATAGTTTATAGACATGTAGGTTCCTTCATTTTCATGAATTCTTGCATCCTCAACTATAGGTAGATGCTCTGTTGAAGTTCATTTTTCACCCACAGATGAAGTATACCATACCGGGTACTGTTTGGTTTTGGAAAATACTTTCTCAAACTAAATTGAAGCCTTTCCAAGCTTCCTTGAGCAGAACATGAACCACCTTGTTCCTCAGAGTAATGTGTAGAGGTTTTGGTAAATGGAACGACTTTCCGCATACTAATTATACCTTCCAAAAACTTTTATCGCCTCTGCGTACCACTACCATCGTTCTGCCTCTAAGAACTACCCTCTATCTGCGAACTATTCTCTATTTTCGGACGGCCTTCGCTTCCGCATACCAGATCCCTCCCTCTATGTACCACTTGCAGAATTCTATCTATCACGTACTAGATATTTCTCCTCAGCATACTGAGTAAACTACTTTCACATATCATACTTCCTCTTACTTGTACCAGACTTCCTTCACTGCATACCACTTTTTCCTTTATGGGTTAAGAATCACCACAAACACCTTCTGTAGAATTACTTCTACGTGAACCACTTTTGGACTTTGTCGAATAAACGTAGGAAAAGTATGTTATCTAATGATACTTTCTGTCATGACCCATCCCAGTAGGGCCCGCGCTGTGACTACCCAAGCCTGCCTCCAATAGGCCAGGGGTTGGTGACTAGCACCGAGTATGCATACTTACTAACATGGGAGGCATTTCCTAAGTACCTGTACACACACACACATCTCTAAGCCCACAAATGATGAAATGTAAAAAAAACCACTAAGGAAAAAAGAATGAATGCATACAAATAAACCCAACCAACAGAGTACTACGAAAGGTATAGTACTGTAAAAGTAAAATGGGCAAAAAATACAAGCCCACCAAAAAGCAAGCAAACAAGAGTCTGAAAACTGCAAAGTCCAACCTGTAAGCACAAAAGGTACTGGGACTACTACTCGTTGCCATAGGAATGCCTCGACCTGTAGGGAACTCATAAAGCTCAGTTTTGTCCTGGTCCGCCCTGGACTTTATCAAAAGGCTACTTGTCTGCACAAGACCCCGGATGTGCGGGAAAAGACCGTGCAGGGGTGAGTATAACAATACTCAGTAGAGGACCCCGAAAACCACAAAGCAGTAAACAAAGTAAAGGTATAGTCATCTATGCACAATATATGTCTACAGAACATATAGAACAAACCTGATATACTCAACACCCAGACCCGTAGTCTAGAGACAATTCACACAACTGCATACCCCCGTTAGGGATTCTATTCAAAGATTCTGTGATGCACTCGTTCCAGGAGAACACACTCCATGAGTCTTATAGCTCTGATGACATCTGTCCGAGAAGTGCTGTTCATTGGGAACCATCACGAGAGATATCTACACTCATTATGAGAGACAAACTCTTGAGTGTAAAGGTTATGGAAGATAGAAGCACTCATTACGGGAGACACACTCCTGAGTGGGAAAGATCACGATACAGAGATGAGGATCACTACCAGGGCCATAGAGGATACCGCGACTCATCCGGATTCACTAGTTAGGTGATACACCAGTCAGGTAGAGGATCAACGCCCGGTAAGGTTGGTCACGTCGATGCTTGAATCTACCTAGGGTCAAGAATGGATAGAGGATCTCGATCCGGACCTCTCGGATGGATGCCTGACTCTATCATAGAAATTCCTGCTGAAGGGATCATGCGCTTGAGTGGGAAATGATGCCTAAACTTCAGGGGAACGAGAAGGAGGGGAACTAACCCAAACTAAAGATGGCCAAGGTATGGTGAACGAAAGTATCATGTCGTTTTCCGAAAAGTACACGACGTGTAGAAAATATACACGCCGTGTTGTCTGACCCCGGGTACTTCCCGTGTACAACGACCCATGTCATAGGCTGGTCGTGTAGGAAAAACTAAGTACATGGTGTGTAGTACGGTGTACACGCCATGTCTGGGTAACTGGGGCTGGCTCCGTGTACTCTGGCCATGTGCCCGTACACGGTCATCAACCCGCGTACTCTAACCTGTGTAATCTCCACACGGGGTGACCTGTGTTATTGGCCTCTCCTGGCCATGTGATGGAGTACACGGTCATGTAATCCATCTCGTGTCCGCGAATCCGCGAGATACACGTCGAGACGCATCTACCGCACTGTACATGCCGTGCCTCCTGAAGCTGTGTAGCTCATCCCGTGTCCGTATACTACCCAAGGTACACACCGAGCTTCGGGGGAAGTCCAACACACCGTGTGACTGAGGTCACACGCCGTTTTATTACTCTCTGACCCCGAAACCCTAGCTTCCACTGCCATTACTACACGGCGTGTTGTTCGGAATTACATGCCGTGTATTCTGGAATTTTCCAGAAATGGATCCCTTCACCAACGCGCCTCCCGTGGTGCTTCGATCATCGATTCGACCATCTGATCGCCACAAAACTTCTAGGTTCTGCTCTCCCCGACACCATGAAGCCGCTTCCGTCGTTTTCGGGCCTCCGATCGACTCCGAAAATGTGTTCCGATCTTTCCGCACGAAGAACACTCTTTATGATCCGGTCCGATTTGTTATCCGCCATCGTCGTCGCACCTCCACAAGGTCGTTGCGGTGTTGAACCTTCGATTTGGGTTTGTTGTGTCGCAGAACAAATGCACAACAATCCATTGTTCGTCGCCCCGTGAATAACGCGAGGAACACGTGAGGAAAGAAGGGGAAAGAAATCTAAATAAACAAAATGAGGATCAAACCTCCACCATCGTTCTTCACGGTGTTGATCCGCTCCCGTTCATAGGATTAAACGGAGCAAGAATCGACCACAACATAAAGCATGAATCAATTCCCCATAATCTTCTCAAAGAAAAATCCCTCCCACAAGAACACACGAATCTACGGATCAACTTGTTCGTGGTTGATCTGCGTTCGTCATTTAAACTCAAATACGGGGAAAAGAAATTGAAATAAGAACCCCTACCTTTTGAAAGGATCGATCATTGAAGAAGGCACCGCATGGCCGTTGTCATCGAGATCCTTCAACGCTATTGGCGTAGCGATTCTCGACTTTCATCCGTCGTCGTTCATCACCGAGGGTTTGCTCCAACATGCCGCGGATTCGGTAGAGGTTCCTCTCAAACGTCGCTAACGATCAAAAATTGTTTAACCCATTAAAAAGGGAAACATGTTTTCATTTAATTACGTGGCAACACTAATGACGTTGACTGGACATTTTGAAGTTATTATGACATGCCATTAATTTAGGAAACAGCTGCACTGTTACCGTGCTGCAGCAGATGTTTACTTAAATGAAATAAAATAAACTTGTTAATTTATTTTATTTTATTTTACTTAAAACGTCTGAAAATTAATTTTTCCCCTCGACACGCGCCGGTTGAGGTTAGCCTCATTCTTAGGTAAAGTCATCGTCCTGGACGCAATGGTGTGCTCATATTTTTAATCTGGGCATCCATTTGGAAACTTCCACAACCGCGCACAAGCGCCGACTCACTTAACTTAAAAAAAGTTCAAACCACCATTCTGGGCTCACTGGACCTCAGAATGATGTGCCGTCTTTGCGCCCGGTCTCGAAATAATTCCATATAGTATTTAAAAATAATAAATGAAAAAATCAGAGACATTACATTATCCCCACCTTAGGGCTTCACATCCTCGAAAAGACAAAATAAGGGCTACTCAAAAAGATGTGGTTACTAGGCACGAATCTGAGCCTCCCGCTCCCACGTGCTCTACTAAAGATTCCCGTGCTGCCACTGGACGCGCACCAAGGGAATCGATCTCCCATGAAGTATCCTCTTCGGACGATCCTAGATCTCCACCGAGTACTCAGCAAAGGTCACACCATCCTCGATGTCCAGCTCTCCCCAGTCGATGACGTGCGATGGGTCATGCACATACCTCCTTAGCTGCGACACGTGGAATACATCATGTACCCAATTCAATTGTGGCAGTAGAGCTAGGCGGTATGCCACCTTGCCAATTATTCATAGAATCTGGAAAGGTACGATGAACCTCGGAGATAGCTTGCCACCTCGGCCAAATCTCGGCAACCCTCATCGAGTTGAGACCTGAAGAAAAACGTGGTCTCCCTCTTCGAACTCCAGAGGTCTCCGTCGCCTGTCAGAATAAGACTTCTACCGGATCTGTGCATTATTCATCCGCTCCCAGATGATCTGCACCTTCTCTGTGGTGGCTTGAACTAACTCTAGACCCATGATTGCTGACTCTCCGAGGTCAGTCCAGCAAAGAGGTGATAGATAGGGTCTCCCGTACAAGGCCTCGAACAGTGCCATATCGATGGTGGAGTGGTAGCTGTTATTGTATGAAAACTCCACCAGTGGTAGGTGGTCCTCCCAACTGTGACCAAAGTTCAAGATACAGGCTCGCAACATATCCTCTAGAACCCGAATGGTTCTCTCCATCTAACTATCCATCTGGGGATGAAATGCTTTACTCAAGCGTAGCTGAGTCCCAAAAGCCTTCTGCAATCCCTTCCACAGCCGGGATGTGAAGCAGGTATCTCGGTATGAGACCATAGTCGAGGGAAATCCATGAAGCCGAACTATCTCCTGCACGTATAGGTGTCCCAAGCTCTCTACGGAACTTTGTTCCCTGATAGCTAAGAAGTGGGACGACTTGGTGAGTCGGTCAACGATCACCCAGATGGAATCATGCCCCTTGGACGTCTGTGGTAAGCCTGTCATGAAGTCCATCGATATTCCATCCCACTTCCACTCTGGGACTTCCAGGGGTGAGCTAACCCTACTGGAACTTGTTGCTCAGTCTTCACCTGTTGGCATGTGAGGCATCGAGAAACGAACTCTGCTACTTCCTCCTTCATGCCTGACCACCAGAACTACCTTTGGAGATCTTGGTACATCTTTTCCACTCTAGGATGTACCGCCAAAGGGGATGTATGAAACTACCTCAGGACCACCTCCTGGAACGCCACTAGTACAACAATGCGTCCTATGAAAAGAAGTACATTCACCCCACCTTGTGAATATCCATCAAGAGCATGTCCTATAGAAAACTGAGCACGTAAAGCCACATAGTCGACATCCCCAATCTATGCCTCCCTAACTCGTTGTAAGAGTGTAGGGGTGACAGCCATAGACTGTAGGTAAGCTGTATCCTCTCCATCCACGAAGGAGAACTGTAACACGGATAACTGCTGTGTTGCCACACTCAACAGCTGTGAGCTCGACTTCCTGCTAAGGGCATATTCCACCTTGTTCCCATTTCCAAGAGTATATATGATCTCGAAATCATAGTCCTAGAGGAACTCTATCCAATGCCTCTGCCTCAGATTCAGATCCTTCTGTGAGAATATGTACTTGAGGCTCTTGTGGTCAGAGTAGAAAATGAACTGCTCTCCCATAAGGTTGTGTCTCCACATCTTCAATGCGAAGACTACTGCTGCTAACTCGAGATCATGGGTCACATAGTTTTGCTCATGTGGCCTAAGTTGGCATGAACCATAAGCAATCACTGCCTTCCACTGTAACAGGACACAGCTGAGCCTGGTCCCTGATGCGTCGCAAAAAACTATGTACTTGACACCCTCTTCCAACAATCTCAAGACTGGGGCGCTCATCAAACTCTGTCTCAGCTGCTCAAAAGCCTACTGGCACTTTTCTGTCCACACGCAGGGTTACCCCTTCCTGGTCAAGGCCATCATCGGTGCTGATATCCGGGAGAAATCAGGAATGAATCTCTGGTAATATCCTACCAATCCAAGGAAGCTTTGCACCTCCGTTATGCTCTGAGGTGGATCCCATGCTAAAAAAGCCTCCACCTTGGCTGGGTCCACATCCACTCTATCTGATGAGATTACATGTCCTATAAAGTGGACCTTCTGAATCCAGAACTGACACTTCGAGATCTTTCCATAAAGATGGTGCTCTCGGAGTACGTCCAGAACCATCCGCAGGTGTCTCGCGTGCTCCTCCTCTAACGCTGACTACACAAGGATGTCATCGATGAAGACCACTACGAACGGGTCCATGTACGTATGGAAGATCCAGTTCATCATCCCCATGAACACTACGGGGGCATTCTTCACACCAAAAGGAATCACCAAGTACTCATAGTGACCGTAGCGACATCTGAAATCCGTCTTCAGTATATCCTCATCCCGCACTCGTAGCTGGTGATAGCCTGATCGAAGGTCAATCTTCGAGAACCACCGTGCCCCTCTTAGCTGATCAAAGAGGTCATCGATTCTCGGCAGTGGATACTTGTTCTTCACCATCACCTAGTTCAGGCACCGGTAATCCATACACAACCTTAGACTTCCGTCTGCCTTCTTGGCAAACAAGACTGGGGCTGCCCAGGGTGAAACGCTGGGTCTCACGAAACCCTTGCTCTGCAAATCCTCCAACTGCACCCTCAACTCGAGAAGCTCTGTGGGATCCATATGATATTCCGACAAGGAAATTGGTGTCGTCCCGGGGTGTAAGTCGATGCAGAAGTCAATTTCCCAGTGGGGAGGTAATCGTGGAACATATTTGGGAAAGGCGTCCTCGTACTCCGCCACCACTGCTGGAAATTGAGAGGTCACAACATCTACTACTCCGAGGGTAAGGCTAGCCAACTCATGAGTGATCGGTTGCACCCTCCTATGCATGAGTCCATTTTGTGCTGCCTAGGTTTCCTTTTCTCCGACAAAGGAAAACCTCGTTACATCACGGCGGACACACCACACACTTCACCTAAAATAGTCAATCTGAGCATGGACCAAAGATAACCAATCCATACCAAGAATAACGTCATAAGGCCTCGATGCTACCACCAATATTTTCTAACCAAAAATCTTTCCTCCAAGGGTAAGATCAAACTATCTGCAAAGATGCGTGATCGTTGAGTTTTCTTCTGTAGGTGTCTCCAAGCGTAAGGATCGATTCAACGGTTGTACCGGAATCTAGAGGTTTTGTACAAGACATGTGGCTATAAAGGAATAACTAGAACCTGTGTCTATGAGTATGGTAGCTATGGTAGAAAAGACACAGATCGTACCTTGAATCATCCCTGGAGACCTTGGGTCGTATGCCTCGACTACATGCAGCTGTCCTCACCCCTATCCCCCAGCTCCCTAAGCCTGGTGTGGACCTCCTGGGGGTGGTGGTGGAAGTAAGTCGAAGAGTCTTCCACCAACTTCATCTCTCCCTGCTCCTCTGCCATGTCCCCCACCTGGCGGGTATGCATGCTCTATTCTCTGCCTCTTCCTCAGTGGTCTATCCACCGCTTCCCTGTCAACAGCTCAACGGGTTGGGCAATCTCTAGCAAGATGTCCCCTACCGTCGCACGCGTAGCATCACTTCTCCGTAGGCTGACTGGATCCAGCCTGAGAGCCCTGGATTGTCGATCCTCTCTCCTGGGTCCTCCTCCAACGTCTCTCACGTCTTAATCCCAACGTCTGACGTCGTCTCCCTGCTGCCGGTGTCTCCGCACCTGTCTACCTGCTACTGACTGCCGGCGGCTGTCTCTGCTCCGCCAAGAAACTCTCGATCACCAAGGCTCGCTCGAGCACTCTAGCATAAGTGGAAATGCATAGAGGCATGTCACTAGCTCATATGTAACGTCGTAGACCTCTCTAAAAGGTCCTAGCTCTGAAGTACTGATCCCTGACCATATCCATCGAGTACCTGGCGATGTTGGTGAACCTCGATGAATAGTCAGCTACTGTCATACTGCCCTGCTGGAGCTGAGGAAGCTCCTGGATACATACAACTCTTAGCATAACCAGAGAGAAATCCTCCCATAGGAGTCACAAAAACTCCATCCATGAAAGAGTATCCTCATCATGAGTCTTTGTGGTCAGACTCCACCATCAACTGACCGAACCCTAAAGAAGGATCACTCCTAGGATCACCATCTGGTCTGCTGGTGTCCTCACTAGACGGAAAACTCTGATCACTGCCTCAATCCAGTCCTCAGCTGCCTGAGGGTTGGGCTCACCTAGGAACCTAAGGGGTCTCTGTCTCTGGAACACATGGAGCGCGCTAAGCCTATGCTCCTTTCCGGTCGGTACTGCAGGTACCACTGGCTGCTCCACTGGTGGTGGTATAGCAGGTGCACCACCTGGTGGCAACGCCTGGGGAGCTGGTCCCTGTATCGAAGCCTCCTCACTAATGGGGTCATACTTGTGATCGTGCTGATGAACCCTAGAAGGTATGCATCGCAGAGGCATCCTGTAAACAAACAAGATGTACCATGGTCAATGAGTATATCTGGATAGCTGACACAAAGGACATGGAAAACACAACCCATTCCTATATGATGCATGTACCTTTTATTTCCCTGCAACCAATGATTTCCTATACCGAGTCGAAAAGAAGGTTATTAGAGTCCTAGTGTATGGATACGTCGGCCGCCGCACCAGAACTTGGGTGTCTGGCCTGAAATCCAAACCCGAAACACTCAGCACTGTTGCCCCAAACCAAAAATCACAGACTCTTGGTCCTAAAGTAGAACCAACCACCTCTGATACCACTCTGTCACGAACCATCCCAATGGGGCCTGCACTGTGACTCCCCAAGCCCGCCTCCAATAGGCCAGGGGCTGGTGACTATCACCGAGTAGGCATACTTACTAACATGGGAGGCATTGCTTAAGTACATGTACACACACACACACATCTCTAAGCCCACAAATGATGAAATGTAAAAAAAACCACTAAGGAAAAAGAATGCATGCATACAACTAAACCCAACCAATAGAGTACGCCGAAAGGTAGAGTACTGTAAAAGTAAACTGGGAAAAAAATACAATCCCACCAAAAAGCAAACAAACAAGAGTCTGAAAACTTTAAAGTCCAACCTGTATGCACAAAAGGTACCGGGACTGCTGCTCGTAGCTTTAGGAACGCCTCAGCCTGTAGGGAACTCAGAAATCTCGGTCCTGTCCTGGTCTGCCCTGGACTCTATCAAAAGGATGCTCGTCTGCACAAGACACCAGATGTGCGGGCAAAGCCCGTGCAGGGGTGAGTATAATAATACTCAGTAGAGGACCCTGAAAACCACAAAGCAATAATCAAAGTAAAGGTACAGTCATCTATGCACAGTATATGTCTACAGAACATACAGAACAAACCAGATATACTCAACACCTAGACCCATGGTCTAGAGACAAGTCACACAACCGCATACCCCCGTTAGGGATTCTGTTCGAAGATTCCATGATGCAATCGTTCCGGGAGAACACACTCCACGAGTCTTATAGCTCTGATGACGTCCATCTGAGAAGTGTTGTTCATTGGGAACCATAACGAGAGATAGCTACACTCATTACATGAGACACACTCATGAGTGGAAAGGTTACGGTAGATAGAAGCACTCATTACAGGAGACACATTCCTAAGTGGGAAAGATCATGATACAAAGATGAGGATCACTGTCAGGGCCATGGGGGATACCGCGACTCATCCAGATTCACCAGTTAGGTGATACACCAGCTAGGTAGAGGATGAACGCCCAATAAGGTTGGTCACGTCGATGCCTGACTCTACCTAGGTTCAAGAATGGATAGAAGATCTCGACCCGGGCCTCTCGGATGGATGCATGACTCTATCACAGAAAGTCCTGCTGAAGGGATCATGATCCTGAGTGGGAAATTATGCCTGACCTTCAGGGGAACAAGAAGGAGGGGCACTAACCCAAACGAAATATGTCCAAGGTACGGTGAATGAAACGATCATGTCGTTTTCCAAAAAGTACACGATGTGTAGAAAATATAAACGTCGTGTTGTCTGACCCTGGGTACTACCCGTGTACAACGACCCGTGTCATAGGCTGGTCGTGTAGGAAAAACTAAGTACACAACATGTAGTACGGCGTACACGTCATGTTTGGGTAACATGGGTTGGCTCCATGTACTCTGGCCATGTTCCCGTACACGGTCATCAACCCGTGTACTCCAACCTGTGTAATCGCCACATAGGGTGACCCACGTTACTGGCCTCGCCTGGCTGTGTGATGGAGTACACGGTCATGTACTCCATCCCATGTTCGCGTATCCGTGAGATACATGCCGAGCCGATTCTACTGCGATGTACATGCCGTGCCGCCTGAATCTGTGTAGCTCATCCCGTGTCCATGTACTACCCAAGGTACACGCCGAGCTTCGGGGGAAGTCCAACACGCCGTGTGACCGAGGTCACACGCTGTGTTATTCCTCTCTGACCCCGAAACCCTAGCCACTGCCGCCATTAGTACACGACATGTTCTTCTGAAGTACACGCCGTGTATTGTGGAAATTTCAAGAAATGGTGCCCTTCGCTGGCGCGCCTCCCATGGTGCTCCGATCATCGATCCGGCCATTCGATCTCCACAAAAACATCCAGGTTCTAGTCTCCCCGACACCACGAAGCCGCTTCCATCATTTTCAGGCCTCCTATCGGCTCTGAAAACGTGTTCTGATCTTCCCACACGAAGAACGCTCGAAGAATGCGCTTTCTGATCCGGTCCGATTTGTCTTCCGCCATCGTCGCCACACCTCCACAAGGTCTTTGCGGTGTCGAACCTTCAATTTGGGATCGTTGTGTCACAGAACGGATGCGCAACAATCCGTTGTTCGTCACCCCGTGAAGAACGCGAAGAACGCATGAGGAAAGAAGGTGGAAGAAATCCAAATAAACAAAATGAGGAACGAACCACCATCGTCATTCATCATGGCGTTGATCTTCTCCAGTTAGTAGGCTTAAACGGAGAAAGAATCAACAACAACATAACACACGAATCAATTCCGCATAATCTTCCCAAAGAAAAATCCCTCCCACATGAATGCATGAATCCGCGGATCAACTTGTTCGTGGTTGATCCGCGTTCTTCATTTAAACTCAAATAAGGGGAAAACAAATTTAAATAACAACCCCTACCTTTTGAAAGGATCGATCGTTGACGAAGGCGCTGCGCGACCATTGTCGTCGGGATCCTTAAATGTTGTTGGCATAGCGATTCTTGACTTTGATCTGTCGTCATTCATCACTGAGAGTTTGCTCCAACGCGCCGCGGATTCGGCAGAGGTTCCTCTCAAACGTCGCCAATGATCAACAATTGTTTAACCCATTAAAAAGGGAAACATGTTGTCATTTAATTATGTGGCAGAACTAATGATGTTGAATCGCCATTTTGAAGTTATTATGACGTGCCATTAATTTAGGAAACAGTTGCGCCGTTATCGCGCTGCAACTAATGTTTCCTTAAATGAAATAAAATATAATTGTTAATTTAATTTAATTTATTTTACTTAAAACATCCGAAAATTTACTTTTCCCCTCGACCCACGCCAGTTGAGGTTAGCCTCATTCTTAGGTAAAGTCATCATCCAGGACGCAATGGTGTGCTCAGATTTTTAATCTGAGCATCCGTTTGGAAACTGCCACAACCATGCACAAGCGCTGACTCACTTAACTTAAAATAAGTTCAAACCACCATTCTGGGCTCACTGGACCTCATAATGATGTGCCGTCTTCGCGCCTGGTCTCGAAATAATCCCATATAATATTTCAAAATAATAAACGGAAAATCCGAGACATTACACTTTGTCTCTATTATAATATGAGAGATTATAGATTATTATATAGGAAAAGATATCCGATTAATATTTTAATCTAATATTTACCAAATCTTTGATTAGATACAACCTATACCGCATACCGATCCTTCTATCACTGAGAACCGCAAGCCTCCCACGAACCATTTTTCCTATCTGGTCCGCGTACTATCTTTTTTCCTACGTAGCGACCACTTCCTTATGAAAATGACCAGACATCTCTTAGACCACCAGTATTCTGCATACCATATTACCTTCACTGCAAATCATCACTTTGAACCATTTCCAGTTTCGTGAACCACTCTAGCGTACCATTCCTGTAGCTCCACATACTATTCTCAGAACATGGTATACGGTCCATGAATTGTGATACGCAGTTACCATCCTTTGCCAATTTTCTTCAACGATATTCATACCGTTCACTCATATGAATAAATCCTTCCTTTTACAACACCAAACATCTAATTTTGTGGCCCAATAATTTGGAAAACACTGGGAAACAATGCCACCTTAAAAACCTATCTTTGGAAAACACCAACCATTCTCATTTGGATCATCTGGATTTTTCAACAAACACAATCACACCAAAAACATACCGAGGGGACACCTTGAGGTATTTTTTCCAACATTATCATCCTTTTTAAATAAATATATAGGATCACACACATCCATATCATAGAATGAATTCTCTATAACGTCTTCTTCAGTAGAAGGTGTGGTATCAAATATAAGAGCTACCCCTATGAGAAACACATGTGTAATATCCACTTCTACATGATCCATATCACTATCACTAAGATTTCGTCTGATGGTAATCTAGGATCACTTGTATATCAACTCTAACTTATTCTACCATCAAAGGTAATCCAGGATCCCTTGTAGCTTCAACTAAAATTATAGAAGATTGTGGGACATCTGGAGTAGAAGACACCTCCTCTCTCATAGGTTATCCCTCATTTATAATTAGAAGAACATGATTTCTTTCTAAGATATCCTCAAAATATCTTCTAGATTCCTCATTCATATCCATAGTATAATGGGATTCATCCGCATTAGAGGATTAGTAAACATCTATAATTTAATCTTGTTCCAAACTAGAGTCAATCATATCTCTTTGTCTAGACAAGTAAAAGATAGGATTGACTTTATCAAAGTGTATCTCCTTTTCAACAACAAAAATCCTTTTCCAAGGGTTCTTACCAATCAGCATAATTTTATAGGTGGTATGACTCAAACATACATCACTCATAAACACAATTATTTCAACTCCCATAGGGACCAATCATTCATATTCCAATAATATATAAACAGACTTAGGATATAGATGTGTGTTGAATCATGAAGATGATTTGTTTAACTCTTCGATATGTTTAATTAATAAATGAGGTAAGATTATATGAACAACATGAAACATTAGGTATAGAAAAAATAAATCTTGATACCAAATTGAGCTAAAAAACCCTTCCCTAGGAAGATAGAGTGCTAAATGAATTTCAAAACAATTCTTCCTTCCACACTTATCTCATTTGAAACTGGTCTTTGGTAAGTTTTTTTGATCTATAAATTCATCTAGGGAATTACCAATCTTGAAATGGGTTTGGTTTATAGGGTAGATGATTGGGTAGTCTTAATAGTCTTAAATATTTAGGAATCATTTACATTCATCCCAAATGTTCAAAGTTAACTCACACTCTTGACCATTGATAACTATTTAAATCACATCCTCATAATCTCTTACTTCAAACACAATATTTTGATAAAATTATTTTACAAGGCTTGGATAGAATATGGTATTTTTATCTGAAAACCGACTTGTCTAGTTCTGAAACAAAATCGATCTCTAGAGTAATTAATGACAAGTTCCAAACCATTCAACACTGACTTCTCTCTCAGAGAGTACTTCATGTTGAAACAAATAATTTTTTTAAATATTTCTCAACTTAATTGAACTAGATTTTGTTCTATTTAATGTTTTAGGAGAGTCTTAACTGAAATATATCTTTATCTTGACTGAGAAAACTGAGAATCATAATTTTAAATGGCAGGGATTCAAATAAGGGTTTCAAAATGAGGATTTGAAAAAAGGGTTTAGTTTGGGATAAAAGTGGTGTGACGATTCAACTCTAATTTGAAATTTCAATCATTTAGGTATTTGATTGTATAGTAACATGTACAAAATAATAATAATATAATATATTTATAATCCCCTATGATAAAATTTAAAGTGAAATAACATAATAGAACACTTGATAAAATAAGAACATATATATATATCAATAAAAATATTGAAAAGAGTATTAAAATGTTTCTAAAAATTATATTAAGGAAAATTAATCAATAAAAATTCATGTTTGATATAATTCATTATCTAAATATTTAATAGTTTGGTAAAAGTTTCAGCAAGATGATGTTTGATACCAATGAATTCAAGAGTAATATCAACCTTTTGAAAATGATCTCTCAAAAAGTGATGTCGTATATCAATATATTTTTTCCTTGAATAGATATTGGATTTTTTGAAATATTTATACACTTGTATTGTCAAAATTTATAAGGAAATGTCTAAATTGATGTCCATATTCCAATAACATGTTTTTCATCCACATAATCTATACACAACAACTAACTTCAACTATATAATTAGCTTTAGTAATAAATAATGAAACATAATTATGCTTCTTACTACACCATGAAACTAAAGAATTTTCCAAAATATGAAATTTTCCAGAGGTTCTCTTTCTACCTAAATTAAAACCCCCAAAATCAAAATCTGAATAGCTAATTAATTCAAATTCATTTTATTTATGTTAAAACTGTACGAAATTAGTTTTATTTTTGAGGTATTTAAAAATAAAATTAACATTATTTAAATTATATTCTTTAGGGTTTCCTTGAAAACATGCACACATAAACTCAATGGATATAATATCTAGTAAACTAGAAGTTAAGTATAATAAAACTCTAATCATACCTTTGTAAGTAGTTTGATATACTGACTTTATAGTTTCATGAAGATCTAGCTGAAAACATATTCCCATGAGAGTCTCACTACTTTTAGTGTTATCCAATACAAAATGTTTTAAGATATCCTTTATGCAGTTTCTTTGATTTAAAAAAATTCCTTCTTTTTCATGAAAAATATGAAATATAGGAAATTATTTTAACTCACCCATTATACTCATTTGAAATTCATTTATCACCATTTTAGAAAATTCAATACACAAGGATTACTGGATAATCCAAAAATAATATCATCAACATATATTTAAAAAACTAAAACATCCTTTGAAATTATTTTTATAAATAAAGTAGGTTCAAAAAAACCTTTTATAATACTATTTGATATAAAAAACATGGTAAACATATCATACCAAGCTTAATGATCTTGTTTTAAACCATATAAAGCTTCTGTTTATTTAAATACATGATTTGGAAAATCAGGGTTTTCAAATAAATGAGGTTTTTCAAAAAATACATCCTCAATAATATATCTATTGAAGAATTCAATCTTGGAATCCATTTGATATAGTTTGAAATTAATATGTGCAATATATGAAAATAGTATTATAATTTCCTCAAGTCTAGCTATTTGTGCAAAGGTTTATTCATATTCAATACCTCCTTCTTGACTATATCCTCATGTAGCAAATATATATTTTTTTCTAATGATTTTCCAAACTCATCCACATTGTTTCTATATACCCACACAGTTCCAATATTTATGATATATTTAGGTATATCAACTAATTTAGTAACTTTATTACTTTCAAATTGGTCCAATTATTCTTGAAATTCTATTACCTAATGTTCATCATTAATTGCTTCATTGATGTTCTTAGCATGACGTTTAAATAAGAAGGCTTTATTTTAAACTTATTTTCTTAGTGAGACTCTAGTTTGAGTTTCTTTTTCTAGGTCACCTACAACAACATCAAGGGGATGTTTGTGGAGGGTTCCAATAGTTCTAGGGGTAAAATTAATTTGTAATTCATTTGTTCTATAGTTTTAGGATGATATCGATGATATATTCTAGGTGATTTATTAGGTAAATTAGTATAAGGATTATAATATTTAAAGGTATTATTTATATTCATTTTTGGCATATTATCCTTAAGATTTTCTAAAGAAGGTTTGGATGCGTGTGGATCTGTCCCATCTAAATTGACATGAACAGTTTCTTCCATAACTTTATATTTCTTGTTAAAGACCATATAATCTTTACTAGTGTATTCATAACGAAGGAAAATTACATCATATATTTTTGTTGATTTTTTCCCAGATTCTATTTTGTGTTAAGAATATAAACTTTACAATAAAAAGAATCTAAAGTAATTTAATTTGTGTTCCTATAATTCCCAATCTCAAATGAATTATTTTTTTAAGAAAGGTATTTTAATAATTATATTAATTACATAGAAATATATGTGAAGAATTTCAGAAAATAAATAGATAGGAGTTTCATATTCACTAAGAATTTTTCTAGGAATTTATTGAAGATACGTATTTCTCCTTTCAATAACTCCATTTTACTGAGGTGTTCAAGGTGTAGAGAAAATATGAGTATACCCATTTTGTAAGAAGAGAGATTAAAATTCATGAATCTCAAATTATCATCCATTATCACTTCTCAAGGTCTTTATGATAATTATATTAAGGTTTTGTTATATATTTTTAATACTTAGAAAAATAGGAAGGATCTTCACTTTTATGATCAAGGAAAGACACCCATGTTTATCTTGAATAATCATTAACTATATCATAAGAATAATGTTTTCCTGCCAAACAAGGACCTATATATGGTCCAAATAAATCCATATAATCCAATTATATTGGATTTTAAGTAGAGATAAATTTCCTTATTTTGAAATATATTTTTTGTTTCTTCCCCTTTTGATAGGAATTACACACTTTATCAATGGGAAATTATAGTATAGGTAGATCTTTGAATAATTATTTATTTGTTGGATTTATAAGCAAGTTTATATTGAAATGGTCTATTCTTTTATGCTAAAGACAATATTATCTATGAAAATCACTCAAACAAGAATTTTTTTAGAAAACAATGAATCTAAATTAACAGTATAAATATTATAATTTCTAAAAAATGTTAATATCAAGGAATTCTCAGAATCAGAATTTTTATAAAAATTATTTTCAAATTTTAAATGATAAACATCATCACATAATTTTGAAATTATAAGGAAATTATATTTTAAATCATATAAAAATGAAAATTTGGAAATAAAGACATATTCATAATTACCAATTTGTCCAAGTACAATGTTTTTTCCACTTGCATCATCAGAAAAAGAGACATACCCACCATCCACCTTTATAATGTTTTTGAAACATAAATTGTCTCTAGCCAAATGTCTAGAATATCCGTGATCTAGATACCATAGACTATTAAAAGAGCTATGGAATAATTTTTTCTATAATCAATCAAATATATATTGAATTTTTTACCCAGATCTATTTGACTCTAAAAAGGTTAACAATAAAATATTTTGGAATTAAAATTTGTTTTATAAATTTAATAAAAACTAGTTTAACATATCTAGAAGGATTTTTTTTAAAATAAGAATAAAATTTCCTTATAGTACTGGTAGTTTTTTTTCTATGAAAAAATTTGTTCTTATAAATTATTCTCTATCTAATATTATAACATATCCGAGTAGTATACATGTGTGTTATTTGTTTTGCAATAATCATTTTAAGGGTTTCTATATAATTTTTAAACATTTCTAAATACATCTTAAGTTGCTCATTGGAAATTCTATGTTCACTATTTTCTTTTAATAACAGTTAAATTGTGTTTTTATTCAAAAAAAAAATTAGATTTAAAATTAATAGTTAAATCATGCTACCTCTTAAATTATTTATATTTCTCTTGAAGTTAATTAAATGATTCTTCCAACATATTACATTATTATTCTAATTATTCTTTACTAATACTAGAATCATCAATAATATGATAAAAATAGAAGGTACCTAAAAGGAAGTAGCCATAAAGTATATAATAACATTTTCATTCATATAATCTTTCTTTGAACATGAATGACTAGATATATCCTCAGATACACTCCATGTATCTTTTATTTTCATTTTTAGTATTTTAATCTTATTTTCATATTTATTCTTTTTTTTATTCAGGAATTAGATAGTAAAACTTTATGTTTCCTTTTCCATTTCATTCATAACAAGTGACCTCATGGGATGAATCATCCTTTTTTCCCATTTTTCTTCCAGTTTCCACTATTTTTCAATTTTCCTTTATAGTTAGACTTTTTGAAAAATTTATTCCTATTATATACCTTATAAAACCTTCCAGATAGATGAGAAATTTCTTCATCACTTTTAGTACCACCTTCCCTTCAACATATACCATTAGATTTAACAATTTCTTTATTTGTTGACTTTGTCGATTTGAATGAAATAGATTTTATCTTTGGTTCATTATCCTCACTATTTACCTTTAGGTATTATTCTTTCATCATGAGATTTCAAATAATATTAATTATTGGTAATTTTATAATGTCGCATCATTCATGGATAGATACTACAGTTCCTCTCTATCTATTTTATATACATCTTAGGTTCCTCATTAATTGAGCTTTATTCATTATCAATTGACATAGTGTGATCATATTGTTTATGATTTCATTAGGCCTATGATAAAAATTAGAAATAGATTCTTTAGGTTTTAAATTAAATGAATCATAATTAATAGTATGTGTATTTAAATTAATTTCCTTCATATTATAAGTTTCTTCACGAGACACAAAAGTGTATCTCATATATCATCATTTTTTGCACACGAAGATATTATTTTAAATTAACCTTAACTTAAAGAAAAAATAAAAAATAACAGTTTTTTAGTTTGAAACATAAGAATATTTAACAGTATCATCTCATTCTTTTTTAGCAATTTTTGGTTTCACATATTTATCTTCTATAGATTCCCAAATATTAAAACCCATACTATAAATATGGATTTTCATTTTGATTTTACATTAAGAATAGTTTTTTCATTTAAATAAGGACATATATTGGTTGAATAAACTTTATACTTACCATCCATAATATAAAATTTAAAAATTAAAATTAAATATATCTTTCTAAAACAACTTGGTCAAGATAAACAGTATGTAAAGAGAAATAACAATTCTCTGATAAAAATTGTTTGTCCTAGTATAAAATTCAAGAAAGAAGGGGGACTGTGAATTGAGTTTCTAATGAAAAATTTATATTGAAAAGGATTTAAATCATGAATCCTACAATTCATTAAAAACACACAATTAACTAAAATATCAGGGTTATATAATTTTATCTTTTCAAAAATATTATTATAAGTTCGATCATAACTTAGTTAAAATTGGTTTTAAACTCTTTTAGCTTTTAATTTTTTCTAATAAAATAAAACATAGTATATAAAAAACAAATTAATGTTAACTATCAAACAAAAAAATTTAATCATGTTTTGAAAATAGATATATAAATGTTTTAAAAATATATTAAAAAATAGATAAAAAACAATGGAAATAAAAAAATGGGTTTAGTCTCAAGCTGAGACCCAATACGCTCCACCTTGAAATCAAAAAATTGTAAGAATTTTATTATAAAAAAACCAATCCATAAACCTGAACAGGTTTTACAAAATAACACATAATTTTTTCTAGGCTTCATAGATCCCATTCTACAGTTCAACATCGAAGAAATAAATGATAACAACTTCATATAAAAATTTTAGGCTACACAACCTCTTCTATAGTTCTACAAGGATAAAAATATAAAGAAATGAGAAAGAGTGTGTCTATAAGTCTCCATTTTATAACAATATTTGTTGCTTCATATTTATATAGATAAACACACACACATCTTGATAGTAAAAAATAGATAAAGAGGAAGGAAAGAATTTGATATAGTAGAGTTTGTGGTTCTGTTGTTATGCTGGTAGTTCTTCTATTCTCATAGTTATAATTCAATTTAAAATTGATATATAAAGACATTTATATGTTCTTCTATGTGAATTTTAGGTTTAGGATAGAACAGAGGTGTTAATGTTTATAGAATAGATCATTTGTTTATCATTTTTATTAATGAAAAAATACAAATGTGTTTATGTCACATGTTCTTGTTTTCCTATCATTATCACTATTCTTACTTACCTATATTTGGTTATCCTTTTAATAATATTATCTCTTCAGAAATATCTATTATTAAATCATCATTAATATCCTCATACTATGGTAGAAAATTTGATCAAAATAAATGCTTCTTACCATCATTAAATATTACATAATGAATTGGATGAATTAATATATTTAACAGTATTCTAATATAATAATTACCTTTATACAAGTTTGATTTAAAATTTTTCTTGTTAGAAACCACAATCACATTAGTACTTTGTGATAATTCCTTGAAATGTTATACAATCGATCACTTGTACCTATGGTAAATCATTTAGATTTATGATCGATCAAATTACACTTATTATTAATCACCTTATACTTACATTTGATCAACATACACTTGTGGTTTATTACCTTATACTAGTGGTTTTTCAGATTATACTTTTTGTCAATCCAATACTTTTTAAATTTTTATCATACTTACCATTGTCACTTCATTTGTTCATGTAGTCGATTCTTAGTCCATATTTAATAAATGGATTCTCAGTTTTGGCATTACAGTTTTATGGTTACTCATGTGATCAATCCAAATAACTTTCTGGTTGATCTAATATTTAGGCATGCAGTTGATCAATTTTTCTTATGGTCTCTTTCATATTTTTTCATAAATTTACTATGGTTGATCATGTGCTCATGCGGTCGATTGTATATGCGGTGTGGTAGATTCTAGACTTAGCTAAAATTCCATTCTAAAAAAAGGATTATAAATAACATAAACATGATTTATGATTATTAAAATAAGAAATTTATGGACTAATAAAACATGATTCAAACACTACCACTAAAAGATCATGATGAAGAACTTTATAAAATAAATAACCATTCATGGTGTCATTTCTTACCATAAAGTAGTATAAGACCACTAACTATAAGAAATGTTCAACATACTCTAAAAATTTCTTACCCTAATGAAGGCAAATATATTCAATGGAATTATATAATTTCACATAATAAAGATGATAATATTAAATAATTTATTTTCTAAAATTCCTAAGATATTTTCTAATGTATCTAAGAAGGTATGATTTTCAAACATCATACTCGACTGGTTCCTTCATGAAAACAATAACAGCCTTTTCCCATGAAGCTTTAAGAGTTTAAAAATAATTAATGACTTACCCAATACTCTATATCCACTCCATAACCTCAATAGGATCTTTATTACCATGATAATAATATAAGTGGTGATTTGGAAAGGCCGAGACAAGAACCAAGTGTAAGAAATATCTTGGTTCTATCACTCGATCTTGAGTTTGGGTAAACTTGATAAGAAAACAAACTAATCATAAATAATGAGTGGATCCATCCTAAAGATCATATGAATGAAAATAATTCCCAATTTTATTCAAAGACCCTACAAGATTCATGTTCTATATACAAATTTCATGAACCTCAATCTGTAATACTTGAGACCCTATTATTATAGGTGAACATCATCTTTGGAACCATCACAAAACACACACTCGGAAGATACTTTATTTATGAGTATATTTAAAAGTTTTACTAATAAATTTAATAATTTTATTTCAAAAAATAAGCTTCATTTTTGAATTCTTCAAAAATATATTAACTTAAGATTAATTTTCTTAATTTATCTAAAGAATTTATTTAGATGAACAATGAAACTATAAATTGTATTCCACTATTAGTATATTAGTATGAATTAGAAATTTATGAAACCCTTCTTTTATAAAAAAATTTCCTTTATAATTTTTTTTATATTTTAAAATATTAATTATAGTTTTTAAACCTATGATTGATATTTTAGAACTAATGTAAAATTTTTATCAAAAATTATTTTAATATATTATATATTTGTCAAATTAAAATTAATCTTTAACACCTAGAGAAATTGAATCAGAAAAATTTATTTCAATTTTAGAATCAATATTTCTGAACTATATAATAATTATCACATTATTTTTAGTCATTAATATTATGTTATCTTACATAAAAACTAGTTACTACGGTAAAATATAAAATGGTAAAAATAATATTTCAATGGGTAAAGGGATTAAAATATGATAAAAAATTGTCTTAAATTTAGTAGATGAGGCATGGATCAAACTATATCTTCACTAATCCATTATTTCTCAATTTTGATCCACTTGACCAATTTAACATGTTCTCCATTTATATTAAGTCAAAATATTTATAAATGTTTCATCCTCACCACTTATAAAAGGGACCCAACACCACCCATTCAATAACATTATAAAAAATTAAATTTCATACAAAAAAATACCATATTTAATTAACCTATAATCATATTTGACTCTCATAATCTTATATTCACAAGATATCTGCTTAATATATTCCTTTCCAAGGAATCATCAATGAGAAAACTGAAGTTCTCAACACTAGTTCAATATTTTTAATAAACATATTTCACTTTTATATTTACATTTAAAATTTATATTTCCCAATATTATATGATAATTTAATTATTTATAGGATAATAATTTTTTTATATTGTTCATATAAACACTAACCACTTGTCCCATTTACCTTAAGAAAGATGAAACCATCACTCATGTGTTGTGTGGACTACCATCCCCATGACACAACATATTTCATTTTCCATAACCTCCTTACAAGGATAGATATAAGGATGATACTAAAGGATAAATATTATGTTTATTATATCATTAATGTTTTGAAATAAAAAATTTAATAATATATTAAATAGATGATAAACAAATTGTCATCATTAATTAAATCGTTTAAAAAAATTGTATTCAGAGGATAATTTTTTTACAATTATGTAATATATTCTTATATATTAATTAATATAATTATATTATAATTCTTATGTATCACAATAATAAACACTGAATGATATAATTATGATATTTTTGTAATCATATATTATCTAAATCACCTCATAATCATCCATTAATCATGGTATGTTCATGTTTGGGTCAGTTTGACCACTCACTTGAACAACATTTTGAATTTATATCATGAATGAAAATGAGAATATTATTACTAGTATAATAAAATATTAATGTGTAAATAATAATTATTTTTCATTTTGAGATTTTATATCAATATTTAATTCATTAATTAATAAAACACCATCTGATCGTCAAGAATCACTAAAACATGATTATTATCGATTTACTCATCAATGATAAAGAATAAAACACTAATTAAAGTAATTTTAATCACTATAAATAAATATAAATCATCCCTAATAGTAAAATTAATGACTTAGTAATTATGAACTTTGTAATAATAATGATTACAGTCACCACTATTATGAAACAAGCACAAATGATCAAAACAATAAACAACCGATGTGAAAAATAGGTAGAATTCATATACATAATAGATATTAGTATAGAGTATAGATGAAAATGGATACTTTTAAGGTTATAAACTAAATTATTGACAGATATATATTTGTTCTATAAGATTTTAAATTATTTTCTTAGACATGAGGGCAAGAGGTAAGGGTTTTCTGTCTCAAATTTCTCTCTTTGGGAAATCTTTTATATTATGCACCCAATTTCTATTATGTGGTATATATATAATAACTATTTGAGATTTTATATTATTAAAATAATTTATTCATTATATTTTAAGATCAATTTTAGGCCCTATCTATCAAGAGGTTATGAGTGAATTACTACCCACGCTATAAGTGGGTATTTCCATCGGATTTTTTAGTATTTGGGATTTATGTTATACTCAATCTATATTTCCATTTGTGTGGTTCTCAAATTTCCCTGGAATAAATTTTATCTTGTTACAAATTAAAATTAAGGTATTTAAAATTATATGTTGTTATCCCCCCATATATTCTTTTGATTCAATAGTTATCAAAACTATTATAAATCTCAATATTTTCCATGGCGGGAAACCACCCTAAGTTTTGTTAAAGTAATAGTGTTTATAGTTTCTTAAAAAATATATCCTTATCCTTATATTGGAAATTGGATATTACTATATAAAAAATGTAACTAGGGGTAATCACCCCAAAAATGGATGGTTGAGCATTGAATCAATCATCACTCCGATGAATGATGAATGGGCCTAAGAATGCACACTTGGCTAGACACTCCCAAGGGGTATTATCGGAAATATTGACATGATCTTAATTAATAATGATGAAGGATTTTTTCTACCATTACCCTATTTTCCTAAAAATTCAAACTATTGAAACCAATTAATATATTCTATGGAAAACCCAACATATTGAAAGTACCCCACCACTATATTTCTTTGAAAATGTTGCTTTATATTAATTTGAGGAATAAACCAAAACTTCTAAGTTGATTAAGGGATATGATCCTATATATCCACATTATTATATTAAATGGGGAAGTATTTTTTTCTATATTTATCATTATATAGATAGCCATGTTTTTATTCACCCAGAGGTTCCGCAAGGAATGGTATGAAAGGCCATGATGATTCTTATACTGAATGAATTAGACTTAATCAGGTGATGGGTGGGGCCTAGAACTATATATTCCCTTGATTCATCAATATTTATCATGATACAAAACAACTTTTATTTTGGTGTATACCTCTACCCATACAAATATAGTGTCTTGTAAAAAGGCCTTATTTTTTTTGATGTCCAATATTATTCATTATATTAGTATGAGATCAATGATTATTTTTATCCATGTTTTAATTTATTTACATAGATATATAATTCCCTTGTTTTTTGTTAATTATGGATTCATATGGTTTATTTATACCATTTATATATCTTTTTCAATGTTTATGTTATGATATATTTCATTGTATACTAATCCTTACTAAGTATCTAAGCTCACCATTATTTTTCTTCCTTTACCCTTGAAACCTAGAAGAGAACTAAGTGTAAATTTTAGGGAAATTATGGAAGGGTTAATAATGTTCTCTCAATATATTTAAGTTTTATATTATGTTTTAAAATGTAATTTATACATGTATCAAGTCTTACAAGACCACTAAACTATTTCAATAATGTAATATGAATACTAAATTTTGGTTTCTGGAGTGTGGGATGTTATATTTGTCATCATATAAAATTTAGTAGTAATTAAGATTACCATACTTAGAGGAACCATGTTAGATAGAAAAGGTAATATGAAAAACCCTCATGATTTCTAGGGAACACTTTAGAAAACATAATAGTAATTATATTTTACAATTATATATCATAAGTGGACTATGTGTATATTAATGTAGAATAATGGTGACTAATGAGAGTAATGGTAAATATATAAACACACGTAGTCAATGCTACGATGTTCCCACTAAAAAAGTCAATAAAGCTAGATTTTAGGATAATTAGATCATAACCATATTACTGAAGTTGACCCAAGATATGAAAAATAATATTTCCCACATAGAGTAACCTTCTGATCCATAAATTGGTGTAAATAATATGGACCACTCCATGTGATAACAAACTCTAACATTTAGTGGAACTGTTAATTCATTGGTAGTCGAACAATAGGTCAAGTCCCTGGAGAAGATCTTTCTTACTTTGGGAATTAGTTAAATGGAAAAAGTCATCATGGTGGTCTATTATCTAAAGGGAGATATAGACAAATGTTGGTCACTAATTCAGAAAACTAAAGATAAATATGTGATAAATTTTGTGTAATGGGGAACTTTTAAGGTGTTATTTTTATGAAAAATATTTTCCACATGAGAAATGAGTGTAAATTGAAGGAATTTTTTCAATCTTATAAAAAAGGATGAGGAAAATATTGTGGAATTTGAGGCTAACATGATAAGGTTATATAGACATGTTACAAAATATTTAATTTGACCAATAATTAAGATTTACCACTTCTATTATGGGTTAAAGTTGATCCTTAAATAGGTTTTTGTCCCTTAGTAATTTTCATCAAATAAGGATATAGTCTCAAGTTCCATTAAGAAAGAAAAATAGTTCTATAAGATGTATATATTCAATGAAAATTTGGAGAAGAATAGACTAGATGTGAATTATGGGAAGAACAATGTGGAAATTGTAATAAAATAATTATGGGATTTCCCATGTGTTCTAACTACAAGAAGAAATTATTTGAGGATTTCAACTAGGAAACATGAGTTTTTTATAAGTGTGGAGAAAAATACCATCAGTCTCAGGAATATAAGGGAAAGTAAAAAGTTATTAATGTTCAATGATTTAACTATAATGAGAAGGGACATTATATATATTAACCAATTTTTCAAATATCAAGGGAATTCACCTCATAAAAGGCCAATGGATTAAGGCTAAGATTATAAGACTATCATAGTTGAATTCAAAGTTTCTAATGATGTGATGGAAGATACTTTGATCATAGCCTCAAATTTATCAAATGATTCATTTAATTATATATATATTTATTCTTTCATATCTTCTATGTTTTCCAAAAGCATTATATATTTACCTATAAACCTATAAAGAGAGTTATCAATTAATACACTGAGTGAAAATATTATTACAAAAAAGATGTGTCAAGTAGTTTTAATTATGATTCATGGGAAAAAAATATTAAAAAATTTGGTTTTTATACCCATTGTTTAATTTGAAATGATCCTAAGTATTTATTGGCCTTAAATTGTAATGTAAAAGTTTATTTCCAAAATAAGGATATTATTATTATTAATGGTGAAGTCAAATATCCAATATTTTTAGTGGAAACATCATAATTTAAATCATGTCTAGTTCCTCCCTCAGTAGATCTCCTTAATGAAATTTTAGTAAGATAGGATGATCAAGAACAATTTATGAATAAGGAATATATCCAAAGAATATAGGATATACCTATGGTATAAAAATTCATTGATGATTTTCCAGAATAAGTACCTTGTTATCTATAAGAGCGTGAAGTTGTGTTCTCCATTGAACTCATTCCTGATGCAAGACTAGTATCTAAAACTCCTAATAGAATTGAACTAGTGGAGTTAGTGGAGTTTATAAAATAGATTCAAGAGTTTTAAAATAAGAGATTTATATTATATAGTGTTTCATAATGTGTCTTCCCTATTTTATTTGTGAAAACAAGTATTTCTCAATGAGATTGTTCATCGATTATAAGGGGATCAATGTAATTCTTATAAAGAATAAGTATCCATTACAATGAATTGATGAATTATTTAATCAACTTCAAGGGTACTAATAATTTTTAAATATAAATCTTCACTCAATTTATCATCATCTAAAGGTGAATAAGGATGATGAATGGAAGATTTCATTTTGAACAAGGTATGAACATTATGAATTTACAGTAATTCCTTTTAGACCAACTAATACACCTTATGTCATTATCGATCTAATGAATTTAGTATTTAAAAATTATATTGATAAATTTTTGGTGGTATTTATTGAATAAAAATTGGTTTTATTTGACATCTATGAAGAGCATGAGATTCATATATAAGTTATTCTATAGACCCTCAGAAACCAATGAATTATATGGGAAATATAGTGTCATGACTCGTCCTTGGGGACCGTGCTGTGACAACCCCAAGCCCGCCTTCCATATTCCAGGGGCTGAAGACTAGCACCAAAGGCGTAATCTTGATAAAAAGGGAAGGCATTGCCTTTAATAAGTAAACAAAAACAATAGAGTACGGAACTGGATGTAAACACTAAGTAAAACTGTATACAAAAGAATGTGATGAAAGGAAAGGGGCTAGAAATACAAGCCCAACAGTAAAGTACAAACAACTGTAAAACTAGTACAACTATAGAAAGGTAAAACAGAAACTACTGAGTTGTCCTCTAGGAATCCCACCTGAAGGGTGGGTACAGATGGCCTCCTTAGCACCCCTGGTCCATCTGTCCACTCCGTGTACATCTCGTCTAGTGGTCCACCTATGGGAACCGTCCAGCTCTACAACTCTCTACCTCGATTAGTGATGTTCGTCATCTGGAACCAACATAATGAAGTGCAGGCATAGCCCGTGCATGGGTGAGTATAACAATACTCATTAGGGACCCTGAGACCCCCGGAGGTCTCCCAGAATCCACGAATGATAAACCACAGAAGAAAGATACAATCAAGAAGTATCAACCAACCCTACTCAGGTATATTCCCATACATATACCTATGTTATCAATCATAGTTCGACTCTAACTCTCGAGCCCAAGCACAACCCAGTCCACACAAGAATTAAAGTCAATCACCTCGAATATAAATTATTGAAAGTCAAGACTTGGCTCACACAGGTATACATCTTTCGTAGAGTGATAGAGATGATCAGATGTTAGTCACTGATTCATCTAAGCTGTCGGACCCACACAATATACAGAACTTGATAAGCTGTCGGACCCACACAAGATACAAGACCAGCTATTCTTTCATACCCACACATGATACAAGAACATAAGTCAGAACTGTCGGACCCACGGAGGATCCCGGTTTAGTAGTCGTCGTTGTCGAACCCACATAGGATTATGGGACAGTAGTCATCGCTATCGAACCCACGGAGGATTCCGGTAAATTAGTTGTCGCAGCCAGCCCTAGGGTTCCTGCACACAGCACGCTCGATTCCAGGAGGGTCCGCTCCTCGAGCCAAGTGTCAACACATCAACTATCACAAAGTCCTGAGTTAATGTATCATGTAGTTTCATATCATCATAAGGAATTCAGCGCGATAGACGGTGCGCCAATTGGATGCTCGGTCTGAAAGTTATTGGCATTTCTATTCTAGGGGCCCGGTTGGATTTACGCTCGATCCAAACCTGGAAATTTTCTAAATTTGTCCAAAAATCACTTAGAGTATCACAAAAGGACCGCCTCATTACGAGGGTCCCAGTGTCTTAGACGGAACGTCGATCAAACACACAGTCTAGAAGTTATTCGCATTTAAGAGAAGATGGGCCCGACCCATCAAGCCCAGTGGGCTGACGGGTCAGCCCGATTCGGCTTGGCGGGTCCGACCTGGCTGGGATTCGGCCCAGCCTGGTGGGGCGCTTCTCACCTGTGGACCCGGCCCACGCTGCGGGCTGGTCCGGTTCGACCGGCGGTGCCACCTCCTCTTCTTCCCGGCCGACTGTAGCCGGCCGATTCATCCTGGCGCATGGGGCCCACACTGCGGGCCGCGGTTCTTCCCATGCGGCACCTGCGGGCGCTGCAGTTCTTTAGCCCGTCCAGTATGTGGCTGGCCAATTTTCCTAGTCGGGCGGCCCACATATGCAGGCCACGTCCTCCTCCACGCGGCATCTGTGGGCGCCACGGTCCTCCAGCGGGCCGACTGATTGGCCGGCCGGTCGTCCCGCGGTCCGGCTCCCTAGCAGCCAGCTCGGCTGGCCGCCTCTACACCTCCACCACGGCGCGACTACATCACGGTCCTATTTCCCTCCAAACGGCGCGACGAAGCCGCGCCACCACCTCAGCGGCCTGACCTAGCCGCGACCTTCATCTCCACCGCACGATGCGATGGTGCCACGCTTCTTCGTCCGCCATGGCCCTCCCGGTCGCGGTTTCTCTTTCATCCGCCCTGGTTCTTCTCTGGCGTCGTGTGATGGCACCGCGCCCTTTTGGCTCCGCCTTTGACGTCAACCAAACAATATTCAATAGAGGGATGTCGGTCCGTGTTTGTTTGGATCGTGCCCTCCGCGTTAGGTGATAACAATTTGTCCATCATCAATCTAAAAAATAAACGTCGAACTATGTGGGTGTAATTCATACGTAAAAATAATCAAATTCCCCCTACCTTGTATTTGTCGTTGTACGATGACGAGTCGTGGAAGACGGATGTCACGGAAGATAGACGTCATTCCATCAACGTTGGATGAGGTAGAGCTCGGTGAAGACGAGTCGCAACGACGCCCTCAATGTATATCGAGGGTAGTGGTGCTTCCCTTCCTTGCTCCGGTTGAAGAAGGTAGAAGATGTTGCTTCACGTTCTTCAGAGATGAGGAGCATTCTTCATCGAGAGGGTGGTGTTCTTGCAAGAGTTCCCCCAAGCTCTCCAATGATTATGCCAACCCAAAATAAAGGAATAAGTTCACTTATTTTAATGTTGTCATAATGAATTCAAAATAATTCAAACACTCTAATTAATTAATTAAGTCGTTAATTAGTTGTGTTGGCACCATTAAGGGGAAGTCCAAGAGTTTCCCCTATTAATGGGGATCTCAAGGGGTTCAAAAGGGGGGTTTTAGGGGGTTAATCTCATGTAGGCCCCACCACATAATATCCTCCCATGGGAGGTTTTGTGGGGGCGGGCCCCACCTCCAACTTCCCTTTGGAGAATTAACCAACACCTACAAAAAAATATGTTAGTCATATTTTTATTTAAATTATTTAGAAAAACCCCAAAATTATCTTTCGCTCTCGACAACATGTAACTACGGTAAAGGTCTCCTTAAGCGAATATCGGTGCTGTGAGTTCATCGGTGTCCACAGATTTCAATTCCGAGCACCGGTTCAAAATATATAAAATCCCACACGTATGTTTACTGAATGTACCCGAAAAAAACTTCAGAAATTGATTCCGGGCACACCGGGCATTGGAATCGGGCGCCGTTAGAAACTACGGACTCGTAAAATTCCCATGTATTTAAGGAAAAAATTTCCACAGGATTTCTGGGTCTTTACATATAGTTTGTGTGAATTCTAGATCAATGATATTTCTTTTATTAAGTATATTATCTATAATTATGGAATATATCTTGACCAATAAAAGACAATTGTAGTCAATTAATAGCCTAAAAGGATGAATATAACCAATATCTTAATTTTTCTAGGTTTATCAGGTCAATATCAGTGATTTTTCTAAGAATTTTCTAGGTTATCCAACTCATTAACCAAGATAGCACATCAAGGGATTGAATACACATGTTCAATGGAATGTGAGTAAATTCTTAAAGATATGAAGAGGAGGATTATTAATTCCCCAAAATTAACTCTACCATCAAGTAAGGGAATATTTGTAATATTTAATGATGCATCAAATGATATACTTAGTTTTTTCCTACTAAATGTTAGGGTGATTGCCTATGGATCAAGGCAGTTGAAAATCCATGATCAAAACTATGCAACTCATGACCATGAGTTATAATCCCTAATATTTAATTTAGAACTGTAGAGACAATATTTCAATGGAGAAATATGAGGTATATATATGAACCATAATATTTGGAAATATATCTTCTTCAAACTATCTCAACATGAGGTAAACAAGATGGTTATAACTACTCATAGACTACTACTTCATGACACATTACCACTCTATAATGAAAAATAAGGTGGATGATGAATTGATTAGGAGGGACTATAGACTTCTGACCATCATGAAGATTAAAAAGGATTATATATATAGAGATCTACTAAAGTTATATATGGTATTTTTTATATATGTGAAGACCTATTTTATTTTCCATGAAATTTATAACCTATAATTACAAGAAAGGATACACACGCATCAGTGGGATGATAATGACTTAAAAGTAAATATAAAAGTTGTAAATGAGTGGAAATTGATATAATTCATCTGTAGAGATGGAGTTTTGATGTTTTGAAAGAGGTTATGTGTTCTAACTATACTAGAGTTGAAGAGGGAAAAAGTATATGAAGAACATAACTCCAATTTCTCTAAACATTTTTATAGAACAAATATGTAAAGGTATTTAAGAGAAATTTTGTTTATGGGATGGTATTAATTGGGAAATTGAAGACTATGTGTCTAGATTCTTAGTATTCCAACAGGTAAGGTCTGAAATAAAACATCTTATTGGAGTCATATAACCTCTTACCATACCTATATAGAAGGGGGTAATGTTGCAATGGACTATGTCACTAGACATCCAATGAATCCAAGGAAGAATAGTTTTATATGGGTCATCATCAATAATCTTAATAATTATGCTCATTTATTAGTGATAAGATAAGACCTACCTCTTGAGATCCTTTCTTGACTCTATATTAATGAAATCGTAAGGCTTCATGGATCACCTCTATCAATTGTATCTGATCATGAACCTCTCTTCACATCAAAAATTTGGAAGATTATTCAAATTGATCTTGAAATTGAGATATATTTAATCTCTAATTATCATCCCCAAACTGATGGGAAGTATAAAAGGACTATGTAAACATTAAAATAATTATTGATATTATTTTCTCTTGACTTCCAAGTTATGTGGGATCAGTATCTACCTTTGGTGGATTTTTTATACAATAATAGATTCTATTAAAGTATCTATATATAACCATATGAAGCATTTTATGGGAGGAGGTTTCATAATCCAATGTGATGGGAAGAAGTTAAAGAAGAAAATATTTATATTCTAAATCTTATGAAGTAGACGATTTTTAAAGTAAAAACTATTTAAGATTATATTAAAGAATCCTAGTGTATAAAAAAATATCTATGCTGATAATTTAAGGAAATACATGGAATTTCATGTTGGGGGGGGGGGTTAATATATTCATGATTTTTTTTGAAGGAACAGAGTTGTAAGATTTAAAAGGGTAATTAAAGGCCTAGCTGTATTGAACCTTTTGAAATACTAGAAATAATTGGAGCTGCAACATACCAATTGGTGATGCCACCCAACCTTTCTAAAGTACATGAATTCATCCATGTTTCTTTGCTAAGGAAATAAATTTCAGATCCAAAACAGGTGATCATATATGAGACAATAGATTTGGTGGATGAATTTTCTTATATTGAGGATCTAGTCAAGATTCTTGACAACAACGACCAATTGTTTTGGAATCGAACAACTCAATTAGTGAATGTCCTTTAGGGAAATTATAATATAAAAGAGACAACCTAGGATCACAAAGAAGATATATGGAATGAAAATACAAATTTTTTCAACATTTTATATATACACATATTTTGAGGATGAAATTATTTAAGGGGGTGGGGGGATGTAAAATCTGATACCCTACTGTGATAACCAAACACCATATCCCGAACTATCACACAAGGTGCACTCTAAAGGGCCTTTATACATGAGTATATTTAAAAGTTTATATTATGAATTTTGGAATCTTATTTTAACAAAATAAAATTCACTTTTTAATTCATCATAATGATATTATATTAAGATAATTTTTGGGACTTTTATAAAAAAATTAGGTGAATAGTGCAATATACAATTTATACTAATACTAAAACTTTTATTTACCACTATTAGTATATATGCATGAAAAAAAAATTATGAAACATCTTTATTAGATAATATGTATTTTATAATTTAAATTATAAATTTTAAAATATTAATTATTGTTTACAAACCTATGATTGATATTTTATGACTCAAGTAAAATGTTTCTAAATTTTTTTAATATAATTTACATTTTTCATATTAAATTAGTTTTCAAAACATATAAAAATAGAGTCATAAAAATGTATTTCAAATCTATAATCCGTATTTCCAAATTATCAAGTAAGGATCACTTTATTTTTTAGCATAATGATTAAGTTACCTTAGTAAAAAACTAGTTCCCATGGTAAAATTTAAAATGATAAAATTAATCATTCAAGGGGTAAAAGGATTGAAAAATGAAAATATGTATAGAATTGAGTGGTTAATGTGTGGATTTAACTTATCTCTTACCCTCTACATTATTACTCAATTATTGATCCACATGACATGTTTAACATGTGATCCCTTTATATTAAGTTCAAATATTTACAAAAATTCCATTCTCACCACTTTTAAAAGGGGCCTCTAAACACCCCTTAAATACCACTCTAAAAATTAGTTTTCCTCTTGAAACTATAAAATATTTCCTTCCCCTAAAACCCTATTTCACTATTATAAGTTTTTGTTCATAAGAGATTAGTCTAAGGTATTACTTTCCAAGGAATCCTCCAAAATAAACTCAAAGTTATCAAAGTTTAAGATTAATCTTTTAACTAATATATTTTGCTTTTATCTTTCCATTTCATATTTATTTTTCTCAATCATATATGATTGCTTCATCAGGAAAATATGTGGATGGATTGGAATGATGGTTCTATTGTGGGGGGGTTTTACACCTGTACAATAATTCATGTCATATTCACCATTCATGTTTATCTTACATAGAAAATTTGAATAGTTCCAACATACATTACTAGGTACAAAATTTCTTTGCAATGGTAGAAGAATAATTGGGGTTTCAGACCCAAAAATTCTTAGGAGCTGACATTGGTCGAGAGGATGAGCGGTAGATCTCATCACATCCTTTTTGGGGGAATTTTTTTCTTAATATGAGACTCTCTTATAGATTTAAGATATGTTCAATAATATCTTTCTAATTTTGATATAATACTAGTTACCCTAAAAAATGATGACACGTTATGTGATTTAATATAAAAGGGTTGGATCTTATTGGTGAATCTATCTATATGTATATGAGGGTTATTATCCATTTCCCATTGGTAAGTAGCTACTTATATCTTGAAGTTGTATAACTAGGAACTCTAGAGTTTGTTGTTATCCATGGAGGCAGTTAATATTTTAATGATCAGATTGATCCATTATAAGGCATCCTATGTATCTTGCTTATAATAGGAATCCAAACCTAGGTAGTTTGTTAAGCCTGTGAAGTTTAATGTCTTGTAAAAATGACATATATGGGGGAAATTGAGAACCATATATAGATCTCGAGCCTCAGGGAAGCATCCTATAAATCCTGAGGTATGGTAGGAATCATAGTTATCATAGTTTAATCATTCCCTTAGGAATTCCCCTAAGGTATATACCTTTATATTTGGGAATTTTATCATGCTACTGATTGGGGATACACACTGAGGTTTCCTTTACTAGTGGAAATTCATAATGCAAATGATGTGATAATTGTAATTCCTTAATCCCACCTAAGCTATAATTGGTGTGAGAAACAAGGTATAACAGGTAAAAAGACTCACTGAATATTGATATGGGGTTTACATGTCGATATAACCCATTGGATGCTACATATAGAGCTCGTTCGTTAGGGAGGTTCCCTATGTATCCTACTTATGATAAGAATTAGAGTAATCATAGTTCAATTGAATTATCAATTTGTCGATGGATGAGGAAGAATGATCATCCCATGGGAGAGATTGGGTCCTGATGGTGGGGATTTTAGAGACATGACATGCCTTATATTGAGGTGGATTCTTATTTGAGAATGGTCGTTTAGGAAGGAATCCTAAATATCCTAGTTGTAGTAGGAATAAGAGTTCTCGTAGTTTAGTATGGTCAAGGCTTACCCAATGAGGCCACCATAATATTGGAAGAAATCTCATACTATGACACTGACTAGGTCTTACACACTGAGGTTTTCCTACCTAGTAGATGTTCATGATGTGAGTGATATGATAATTGTAACTCTCTAATATTATTTGACCTATGCTCAGTGTGGTAAGTAAGTGACAAAATGTAATTAGTCTCACTTCTTATGGGTGCGAGACATACATGTTGGCACAAAACTATCGATGTTTGATATAGAGTTAGAGACTTTGGAAATTCATACTACACATCTTGATTATGGTAGGTATCAGATTTATCATAGTTCAGTTTGGTCAATTCTTACACATTGAGGACACATTAATATCCCCCTTGGAAAAGACTATCACATACCGAGATGTCTGCTTAACATGACCTAGTTGTCTACTTGACATGTATGGTTATTTTATTGACATGTTTGAGGATGCCTGAACATGTCCTAGTTTCATAGTGGAAAAGTACAAAGACCATTTCTTGATCAAGGTTGACATGTACAAGGGGCGTCATATGACCTGGAAGACTGTTCTAGGTGTAATCATGAGACGTAGATGACTTTTCCCAATAACATCACATAATCTTGGTTGATATGTCTAGAGGGTGTCACATAACGTGGATCACTTGTCCATGTGTCTTCATGAGACTGGTTGATGTGTTTGGGTGTCATCACAAGACCTGGATAACATGCCTAAAGGGTGATGTAAGATCTAGCTAGTATTCCCAGAGGGATTTATGATACCTAGATGACATACACTGATGTAATCATATGTTTTGGTGACATGTCTATGGGACATCACAATATCTGAATGGAAATACTAGAGGGCTTAACAAGACTTGGGTGGAATTCTCGGATGGTGTCGTGTGACTTTCTTAAAGTGTCCATAGGACATCACATGTTCAAAGTGGTATGTCAAGAGGATGTCACATGTCTTGGGTGACAAGTCTTGGTGTTTTTGCATGATCTGGATGATTCATTTGAAGTGCATGAGGACTATCATACCCATTTTTTCATAATTTTCCATCTTTTAGTCTTTATTCCATCTTTTATTGCATATTCACCTTAGATTTGTTCAATGTTTAGCTTGTTTTAGGTTTTATGTGACCCATAAAATATGAATAATGTCCATTGAAAAATCCATAAAAAAATCCATAAGTATTTCACTTGATCTCAAGTGATCATCTGAAGTTCCTATGCCTGATGCATTTTTGTTGGAGTTATTCTTCGGATCTTACCTGGTGGGTGACATTCGTGATCACGTGGTCCATCTCTTTGAGAAATACACTTTGATCTTCTATACACAATGGATCATTAACAGATTATTTTTTTGAGTTTAGGGGGTCGGAGGGGGGAGGGTTTTATAGGCCTCACTACCCTAGTTATACTCTTCTTTGTGTGACACATATATTGCTAATTTGGGCTAGAGTCAATATAGTATTGTGGTGTAACACATTTTACGGAATCCCACCATAAGTACCGTATGAATTTCAAGGATTACAAGACCATCCTTTCAATGCCTCATTTATTGGATTTTGGATAACCAAATAGGTATTTATTGACTATGTGTACATCATAATAAGATTCCACAATTTAACGGTGATATGTTTAGGGGCCTTCATGAGATCATGATGACTTTTGAAAAGTGACCTGTCTGAGACCTTTTGTGAGAAAAGGTTGGATTTTTAGGGGGTATTTATGAGATTGATATGGATTTTTAAGGGAGTAATTGTGTGATCAAGGATGTTTGTTTAGGGTGTATAAAATCATTTTCATGAGATCAATGTATTTGACCCTCACAATAATATCCCTTTATTTCTCTTTTTATATCTTTGTTTATTTTACAAGGGTTGGGGATCTTAGAAGTTTGCATGAGTGTTGTAGAAGATAATCACTTTCCCCATAGGTGATGCATTGTGTGACTCACAAGGGATGCTATGGTGATAAACAATAATTATCATGGTAAACCCTCCTATTTGTCTTTGTGGCTGGAATGGAGAATGCATGACCACCTAGACATGTCCGAGTCCATTCATGTGATGAGGGTGACATGTTAGTTGACTCTTTCACAATAATGCTCGCATGTCGTCTGTAATTTCATGGTGCCTTATGAACCCACATGATTTCATTACATTAAGTTTACGACTTCGAAAGGATCCCACATTTTGGGTATTTTTTTACTTATTTTATGATGATTTTTGGATGGATTGTTAGGTATTCATTGGTTGACAAGTTGTGTGAACAAGAGGAACTCATATGACAATCGTGACACTATCAATTATTGTCTTTAGAAGACTTCGTAAGAGAAACAAGTCTTGTCAAAAGGGCTATGTGAGATCTCCCATTGAATATGCACTGCATATTAGATATTATAATGACCTTCCAATGGCCATGTGATCATAATTACTTTGGAGGGTGACACGACCTATGAGTCTTGGCCACCCATTTCTTCATTTACTTTGTTGGAAAAAATATTACCAATATTCAGGTATTTCTTCATTTGTGAATTTTTTTTATGCTCATTTGGTAGGCATGAACAAATTCCACACCTTAGGAGTGAAGTACCTGAAGGTAAGGGATTGGTCTTGAGTAAAGTAAATGATTACCTGGGTCTTTTGTGTTGTCGCTAATTGGTTTCTTGGAAACACTTTCTCTTCTGGGAGGCATTTGGTATTCCATGGAATGACCTATAAATATAGGAGTAGATGGAGGATCATTCAAGAGCTACCCAACTCTTATATCTCTTTGGACTTTCCTCCATCATGTGAAACTTTCGAAATACCTTCCCACAGGAACCAATCAAGAAATCTATTCTTGAGACCTTTCTGTGAGAATTACTTCACATGATCTCCTTTTCCCAGAAGATTATTCTAATCAACCATGAACTTATCATTAATAATTTGTTTATCCATGGTCATATTTCTTTTTGTGGTTGTCTTTGAAGGTTTTTATGGGATATCCTAGCTCAATCTCATGATCATTTGACTTTTATGAGGCTCACGTGACCATGTCAAGGTCACATGATCATGATTCTTCTAACTAGTTTTGTGGTTGTGAGATGTCTTGTGGGTTTTTGTGTTCTATGATATATTTTATGATCTAGGTGATTCGTGAGTACTTTATGTAGTTTAAAATCCCTTTGATGATTCATGTGATGTTCTTGATGATGCTAGATTTTATGTATTTTCTTTTACAAGATTTTTCTTTTCATATATATGATATATGCCACTTATTTTTTATTTAGATGGATTCTGAATTTCATTAGAGTTCCTCAACGAAAACTATCTGGTGGTCTATTATTACTAGGAATTTCAATTCTAAACCTCAATATCATGTGAATTTTGTTAATGAGTCTCTAAAAATAGTTCTCTCATTTGAACTCCAGAATTATCCTTTATCACAGCAATTTCCTTTATACAGTTTTGGGCTGCTAGATGACGTAGCCATCCCTTCTCAAGACTAAAATCTTCCATCTTTCTGGGTATCAAATTCTGTTGAATGTATTCAGGTGATGATTTATGAGGATGGGAACCTGGTTTTATCATGGTCCCAAGGTACATATTATATTCAGAATAAATCTACCATAGGTCCATATGTCTTTAGTTTTCCTCACCATCCCATCACTTTGAGCTATTAGAACATATTTTTCTATTCTCTAAACAACTCGGGTGGAAGATAGAGATTAAAATGGGATATTAAACCTGGTAGAAACGTTTTTGATGAATGGCCATGGCCATTCTAGTTCAAGTATAATTTCCTAGAGTTTTCCAACCAATTATATGCCTCCCATCTTTATGAAGTTGTATGGTCCTACCAATTCATATTTTATCATCATATTGATATTGTTTTGAGAAATGGTTAGTTTTTGGTGTCCTAGAACTAACTCATTCCATATGCCCCATGATGATGTAGGAATCAACCTTTGGGATATCTATCAGCTGGGTGGGATACCCCCTCTTGGAGAGATGTACAATGAGTTCCTTCTTGCCACAAATATATGGGATGAACTATTTAAAACTCCAGTCCTGGTGAGGGAAATTATCAACATCATGAAGGAATAGTTAAGAAAGGATATGATAACACACTTGATAATTTCTTTCAAATATTAGATAAAAATTTTACTATATCATAGTGGAGAAAACTCGACTACTATATGCCTTCATCTGTGTCCTTCCAAAATTTTTTGTGATAGTACTGATTCATATTGATCCATTTTTGAAATCGAGGATCATACCTCATGGGGATACTAAGTGATTTTATATATATCACCAAGAATTAGGATGGAAGGCTTCATATACATGTTCTTGAATGGATGGATTTTCCCAGATAGGGATACGTACTCAGGAATCTAGGTCAGTACACTGGTTATGAAAGCACGATAGAAGAGGGAAGATGCCTCAATCTAGTATTACCAATTCTTGCATGACTTTACCAATTCCTAGGCCACATTCAGAAAATAATCATCCCCTATAGGATTAGTGGTCTTCTCTCGTTTTTATTTGAATATATAGGGGATAATTTTCACTGATATGGATACTAAAATACCATTGGGATCCTGAGTTCCCTATTTATTTCAAGGATACTGATGATATTTGGGGTTTAGACTGTGTCGTTAGGCCCTGATGAAGTTGTCTATGTGTTGAGCTGACCCAATTTCTTCTACTTCATGCCTTATCCTTCATCGAATAGTCCAATCATTGATAATGACGACAAATTTATTAATTAAATATCATACAAGATCTCCCTTCAGGAAGGGGTTCTCATAACCAGGATGAATGAGCTGATCATGTGCAAGACGTATACACCTAATTGGTTTTCTCCCTAGTTTGGTTTCACCCAAAGGGTCTCCCCTCTCCCCTAAGTTTGGGTTCAGGGAGAGAGACATACTGGGATCATCTTCTAGTTATGGTAAATGTTATCACATGAGGATAGTAACCCTAAGAGTATCCTCCCACCTACTAGTAATCCTTCATTTCTATCATGTGATTATGCCCAGTCTTGCGTGGAGGCCTACTCAGGTGGTATGCTAGATAGATTGGCCCACCACGTGGAAAAACCATTTCCCACACTAGATCCCCTAACCCTAACAACAATGGAATTAATTCTGAACTCGGATGAATCAAGAAGTAAGCATCCATTCCCTTATGATAACATTACCAAGAGAAAGTCAGAATCTATAGAGGAAATTATCCCTCATTCATAAACAACGATTGATTCCCTAATTGAGGAAGAGTATATGGAGCTTCCTCTACCACTTTCTCATCAGCTCACCTGGCTATTAATACTTTTTCCATACCCATCCCATCATCTACAGAATCTCAAACATGGAACATGATGACCCGTAAGTAAATTCAACCCTGATTAATGAGACTCATCAAGGAACCTTTTATGACCAAGACAAACATCTTTGTCAGTAATTTCATTATTTGGTGGTGGATGGATTTAACTGTAATTCATTGTATAAAATCAAGTGAAAATTTATCCTAATAGATAAATAATTGGATGAAAATGAGAGGGACTTGATTTACATTGATGAGAGGAATTCCTCATCTAAGATGATGAAGGAAGCATCAAAGTTATTGGAATAGAGTCTCCAGATATTTCTAAGCTGCAAGCCCAAAGGTATGTTTTAACCGTGCAGATATGGAAATATGAGCGTATCTTGGATATCTCAAATTATAACCTTTTAGTGTAATAATCATCATTGGAAACCACCTAGATGATAGTTGAATATCTTTCAACTTTGATTGATTCCCTTCATTCTAGGGCAGAAGAAAAAGAAGCAGAGTGAGTGGCACATCAACGTTCAATCAAAGCTTCTTTCCAGACCCTTGCTAACTTCCCTAGATCAGATGATTGAATATTATTGTAGTTAAATATTTGATATGTATTTTTTTGATGAAATCATAGAGAGGCTCAGAAATATAGATATTCCTCTCTTTTTATGCTATAAATTAAGGGATTTACTAAACTATATATGTCCTTGTCCAGTTTTATTTCATTCACGATGTTCATGAAATTGTGCTGATATAATTTTATATGAATCATAAACAGTACCCATCCATTTTATAATATCAATTAAACATGAATGAATGGATTTGAATATTTAAATTCTAATAGATTATTATTGGGAATTGCTCATGAATGACTACCAACATGAGATTCCTTATTGACATATCTCCTCCAGCTATCTTAATACTACCTAATTCATAGATGTGATAACTTGGGTAGAATATATGTCTCGAAGGGAGAATTATCTATATTTTTTAGAAGTCAATGGTCTTGGAGAGAATATGCTGATTTTTTCTAAGGACATATGGTGGGCCCCATAGGCTTTATATCCTTTTTATTCTTGAAGACTAAATTTTTGTTGTGCTATAATTTAGGGTCTTTTAGCTTAGAAATTCTATCACTTTATTTTAGGTTATTTTGGATCAGACCTTCAATTTCTTCATTTTAGGGTCTTTCATCTCAGACCCTTTATTACTTTAGTTTGGGGTCATTTAGCTCAAACATTGTATCTCTTTAGTTTAGGTTCTTTTATCATGGACCTTCTATTTATTTAATTTAGGGTCTTTTAGCTCATACCTTCTATTTCTTTAGTTTAATATCTATTATCTAGGAACTTATATTTATTTAGTCCAGGGTGTTCTAGATCTAACCTTCTGTTTCATTAGTTTAGGTTATTTTATCTTGGAACTTATATATTTTTAGTTTAGAGTCTTTTAACTCAGACCTTTTATGGTGAAATATGGGGTAGTCATGTCAGGGATGACCCAAGAAACCCAAAGGTCCTGAGTTCTATCGTGGTGTTGCTGGGGTCTCATGAGGGTAATAGATACCTTTTTTTAAGGGGGAGGAAACTTTGGCTAGTTAGTAAAATCACTTATGCATTGATAACATGGTCAAACAGAGGTGTCTACACTCTTTACAAGGACCATGGAGTATTATGGATGTGATATGGGGAGATAGAAAAATTATCTGGGAATTTAGGCCCACTTGGATAGTTGGAGAATGGGATGAGTAAGACATAACCAAAAAGTTTGATTCGAGGAATATGGGGTGTGAAAGACATGTCGTGGATGACCCAAAACACCCTGAGGTTCCAGGTTCCTCCATAGTGTTACTAGGGCACACAAGGATCAGAGTTCCTTTCTTGTAAAGTGGGGATGCCTATGATTGGTAGTTTTAAGCCCTTATGCATCCCTAGAATGGTCAAAGAAAGGATTACCTACCCTTTTCCAAGGTCCATAGAAAATTTATGAACACTCAAACATCTAGATAATGAATTCGGGTATGAAGGAAAGTCTATCCAGAAAGGGTTATGGAACCATAGTTTAGTTTATCTCTTATGTGAATCCTGAGCCCTATGCCCCATAGTTTTGAATCATGGGGTGTGCACCATAAAAATATTTAGGAATGGAGTGTCACATTATTACTTTGATAAAGGGTAAAAAACACCATGACTTAACATTGAGGATTTTGAATTCACTTTAATATTCTGGTTATGGGGACTGTAAATCATGGTTCAAAGAATTTAGGTCTTGTGGATGGTATGGGAAAATCATACCAACAATGGTCAAGAACACACTAAAGTGTTGAGTTCTTCTATAATGACATTAGGAATTCAAAGTATTAAAAAGACCTTTTTGTAGAGTGACACATTTTTTTATGACCATAGGTGTATATAAAAGAGCCATAGTCATACATGTATAGTCAAAAAAAGGGTCCCTTGATGTCGAGTATCATTTTTCAAGGGCCATGAAAGATTTACTATAACCCATGATGCTCAAATCATGAAGTGTGATTTTTTTAATTTGTAATACCCAAGAAGGGATGGAACACCCTAAAGGTTTTGTTTCCACCTAGAGATCATGTTCTCTCTATGATGATATGTGAAAAATAATTACTCTAACTTCTTCCATGACCAGGGGGTCCAATGATCATAGCATGGATTTTACTAGGGCTATAAAGTAGGCCCTATGATCTTTATTCCTTATTCACTCACACTCTAATTTTATGGCCAAACTCTAGAGATAAAGTTTTCAACAAGGGAATATTTTAATTTTTCTCAATACTCCCTTTTTGTGTTTTCAAAATGACAAGTTTTGTGTCTCTTTCACTAGAAGATTAAGGTCTTACGATTTGGACCATCAAAGGCTAGAGTATAAGGTTGTACATCTTTGACTGAGGCATAGGAAGTTTATTTTTGTGATGCAAATGGACCTAATATGAGGGGAATATTACACAAGCGACTGATTAGGATACCCAGAGTCAAGATCAATCTAACGTCCTTCTAAGAAAGAGATGAAAATGTTGTAAATCATGGCTCAAGTTTCTCAGGTTATGAGTAATGATATGGGAAAATCATACTGAAGATGGACCAGAACACCCTACAATGCTATGTCCTTCAACAGTGATGTTAAGGATCACAAGGACCAGAAATCCCTCCATACAAAGCCAAGATATCTCTAGTTGATAGGTCTGAGACCTTATACACTGATAACATAGTCAAGATGAGAGTTCTATTTTCCTTTCAAAGGGCCACGAACGGTTTGTGGAAACCCAAGGAACTGAAGACATGAAGTGTGTTTTAATGATAGAGGTTCTTAAAAGGAAGAAGAAGAAATTCACACTCCAGTTGACCTGGGTAAGGTACTTTTGGTACTTTGGTAAGGGATGATAATGGGTGATGGCCTGCACATTTTGACTTCATGTACTGGGGATGTATTTGTTGTGTAGTTTTAATGTCATGAAAAATGACTGTTTTCCATGCAGTTTAATGTCATACGGTAAGGAAGTATCTATTTCATTATAGTTTAACGTTATGAGATAAGGATGTAGGAACTGACATGAAAAATTGTGAAAGATATATTAGATGTACAATTAATCTGTAAATATATCTGACTCATATGTTGGTAAAATGAGATTTTATGACATAATAATTATATATTTGGGGATTATTTTTCATTGTTCATTGTAACTAGACCCATGATTGAAGATCTAGGTGTCACTACATATCTAATGATGGCAGGAATCAAGACACGCATAGTTCTTAGATGGGAAACTCTCTATATAGGTTTGACCCATACATGGGGGGGGGGGCATAGGTCCTTTTATTATTGTAGTTGTGATGATGGTTGGAAGTTTGGGGGTCACTACGTATCCCGTTTTGACAAGAATCAAGCTATACAAAGTTCTCGATAGACCATGTAGTTTAGTATCATGCAGAAAGGACACAGGCTCCTTGAAATTTGAAGGGAATGTTGCAGCTAGGCCCAAGAATGGAAGTCTAGGCATCACTGTCTATCCATAAGTAAAAGTAATCAATCCACAATTAGTTCTTAAATAAGATCTCCCTATAAAGGTATGATCTGTACGTAGAGAGGGGGGATTTTTATGTTTCATTGTTGTGACTGGACCCAGGGTTGGAGATCCTAACATCATTATGTATCATGTGATGATAAGAATCAAGTCACATGTAGTTCTTGAATAGGAGATGTTGTGGGAGGCCGACATAAAAAATAGCAGTCCTCTCGGGTATGGTCCATAAAAATTTGTAGTTTTATATCATGTAAATAACATCAACCATGTATTTTAATGATTTTTATGAGGAATTATGACCCTAATAACCCTATCGTGAGATGATATGCCTTGTTTTTTTGGGGAATCCATTTCCATATATCCTAATCCCACATGATCTATTCTCGGTATGAGAAATAAGGAATGGTAAAGTTTCGTCATGATATGGAGGAAATTTGAGAGAAGACAAGGTAATTTTGTATCATGTGGTGTCTGAACTAAGATATAGGATCAATGTGTCCCTACTTATCTCATTATAATGAGAATTTAGTCATAAATAGTTATAGGAACCCATATTGTTTAGTGTCATGTGGTAAGGAAATCATCTATATAGTTTAATGTATTGGGGTAAGGACCTAGGTGAATAGACATGAAAGAAGAATAATGTTGCATCTGGGCTCAAGAATAGGGGTATGGGCATCTCTATATATCCTAAAATGGAAGGAATCAACCCACACATTGCTCTTGGAAACCGCACAGTTTAGTGTTGTATGACAATGAAATCACTTGTGTATTTAAATATCTTGCAGTAATGTCATGATTCTCCTAATGTGAAATGAAAGTAATAATATGGATTATCCCAAGAATAGAGGTTCAAGCATCACTATGTATCCTGTGATGGTAGGAATCAAACCACACACAATTCTTAGAAGGAGTGATTCCCTATGCAGATCAAAAATTCACATAAGGATGGGAGAATTCCATCCTTCTTTCTCATGGATCTAGATCGTGTGTGGTGAATCTTTGGTGAGGTGATGATTTCAGTGAATTTTATATTCATACAGTGAAAAAATATTCCGTTTATTTTAAATTCATGTGGTAGGTACCTATTTTGTGTAGCTTAACATCATATTGTTAGGATGCGAGACATTGTCCAGTTTATAGTCTTGCTGTCAGGATGAGAGATACTGTGATGTTTAAGATCTTTATTCTAGGACAACTTTGTGTAGTTTAACACCATAAAACCAGGACAATTGGTTATTGATGGAATCTATGAAAAATATTTCTTAATAAATATTTCATTAGTGTGGGGTTTGATACGTTCTCCATCCATTGTGTCCAATGAGTAGACTCTATTGTGATATGGATTTTGTATGATATAAGTCCCTTCTCATTTGGGTTACAACTTTTGAGGATTCTTCCTTGGTATCATTGGGGTACAAATATACAACACCAGTTCTCCTTAATGGAATGAATGGAGGTAGACCTTTTTATTAAAGGCTCATGTGGTCCGATTTTGATGTACTTCTAGGTTGTACAAAGTACACAACCTGTTCTCATTGAGCCTCTCTAATTCATCTAGCTGTTTATATTATTACTCTTCATCCTTTAGTTGTCCAAAAATGGATATTCAAAGTTAGGGAAAATATAATTGTATGGGTAATAATTCCTTGGTCTCGTACACCAATGAGTACAGAGTTTCTTATGTAGAAGTATATGTGGTGGTATGGTAAGCCTATAAAGTATGGAGGAGATTGTCCAGCTAGGACTTCTTATATTTATTCACCATGTTCTAGAGTGTATTTCTTAGAGTCTTATTAATGGAATATATCTATCTATTTTTCAATATATGATATCAGGATGAGTGATTGGACTCGATGGTGCACTCTTATTATAGTTTCTTAAACTCTATAGAATAGAATTTGGTTCTGTTGTCTATCAATATTGTGTGTGGGAATCTGAACCTGGTGGTGATATGAGAAATTATGAAGTTGATTATATTCATTATCCTAGATTCCTTGAGGGGTATTTTCTGAGCCCATTTGAAGAAGAATACAGTAGCAATAAGGATGTACTTGAACTTATTTTCTAGGGCTGTGGGATATGGAACCATAACATTTATTCCCCATACAAAAAATGACTAAGAATATTTAGTTGTATGTAGGAATTTTGAGGGTTTATGGTTGATGTTTTCATGGATCTGGCATGCATGAAATTTCCTAATGAATTCCACATAGTCATGTATCATGATTTTTCAGTAGAAACCCAACCTCCTAATTTTATGGGAGAGCCTACTAACAAATTTGTCAGCATCGTAGGAGGCCGCATGGACTTATTTCATGATAGAAGTGATATCTATTTATGCTATGTATCTGAGGAGGATTATGTGAATGACTCACTTGTAGAGGGATATTTTCTCATCTGGACCATCCTATAGGGTAAATTTAATTGCTCATTATTAAATATGTTTCATTCCTATATGATCTTTCAGAAGATTCCCATTTTAAAGATAATCAATTCTGGGTTCCATCCATCCAGGGATTGATATTAATTTATCACACTTTGGGGAGATTTTGACCTCATTGATTTCTTCTATATCAAAAACAATTACTAATGAGATAATAATTCGGTGTATGATATAAAAGATTGATTCCTCTTGATCAGGGTCAACCATGATTGTGAATGCATTAGCTAATGTGTCAGCATGTGCATTATTTGATTAGAAAACATGATGCAATGTGGTATCGAAATGAAACTCCTCCATTAGTCCCCTGACATACCTAGTGATAGGGGATATTTCTTACTTTTTCATGGAATATTCATCATTGATATTCTTTATCACTAGCTATGAATCCCCTTTGATATTTAGGTAGGATATCTATAGATGCATGATGAGTTTTAACCCTACAATAAGGTCTTGGTATTTTACCTCATTATTTATGGAGTCTTAAAATAGTGAGAACGAGTAGGGAAAAAATTCTTTGTCCGGATAAGAAAATACAACCCCTATGCCAACCAGATTGAGTTTTTTATTTTCCATTATTTTGATGGTATGACTTCAGTAGGATCCATCAAAATACATATCCCATGTATAGAGAGTGTCAACAGCATACATAACCTCCTCACACTACCAAAAAACGGGCCAAGGCCAGCGCCACCCTTTATCAATGCTAACGAAAAAAACGCTGATAAAGGGGCTACCTTTATCAGTGCTAAAAAAAGCACTGATAAAAGAACCCCTTTATCAGCACTTTTTTTAGCGCTGATAAAGTTACCCTCTTTAACATCGCTTTTTTTAGTGCTATTAAAGGGTACCCCTTTATCAGTGCTTTTTTTAGTAGCGCTGATAATGGGGGGGGGGGGGGTCTTTATCAGCACTTTTTTTTAAAAGCGCTGATAAAGGGTCTACTTTCAAAGAAAATCATTAAAAATATATATTAATATTCAAATATATAGATATATTTATATTGATATAAATATAATATATATTTTTTAAATATAATTTTAAATATATTTTAGATAAGTATAAATATATAGTTACACTTAATATATAATATAATTAGTGAAAATGGCTTATAAAAAATAAAAAAAAATATTTTTAATTAATAATTTGCTAATTATTACGGAGTAATAGTCATTTAATAACAATTTGAAGACTAAATAAAAAAAAATAAAAAAAAATCCAAATATGTTGAAAACGCAACTCGAACTTCAAACAGCCGTAACGTTTATCTGAGTGTCCATTTGAGCTCTACCATATATCAAATCAAAGCCTGCGACGAGCTCTACACCCTTGTGACTTGGAGGGGGGGGGGACCCCGTTCAATGTTTTTTCAAGGCCAAAAAAGTCCCATAAGGCCTTGAAGAATGAGTTTTTAGTCGGGATACCCGATTTTTTAACATTTTGTGGATTTTCAGCCTTGTTTAAGGGGGTATTATTGGCTTTTTTGGTGGAGACTGGATTTACTCCAAGGTATTAAATTCATATTGATATCATGTCTTTGAAATTTTATCATTTTTTATAATGAATTTCTATTTATAATAAAATATATAACAATATATACATATTTTTTATATATTCACACATAACAATTTAATTATAAATATAAATAATAAAATATATTTACATATAAAATACATTAGCTTTATCTAAATAATAACTAATATCTATTTTATTTAAAATAAAAATATATGAATATTTATATACCTATATATTAATATAACTATATATATATATATATATTAATATAACTACATATATATATTAATATAACTATAAATATATATATTAATATCACTATAAATATATATATATTAATATATATATATATATATATATATTAATATTAATATAACTATATATATATTAATATAAATATATATTACTATACGAATAAATATAACTATATATATATATATAAATAGAGATATCATGAAATGGAAAATAAATCAAAATAGAGGAGTGGTAAGGGCTTAGGCACGCAGGGGGGGAGGTCTCGAGTTCAAAACCTGGTGGAGGTAGGGGTGCGTGCGCATGGGGGAATATGGGAGCTAGCGTTGATAATGGGTGGGGGATAGCGCTGATAAAGGGTGGAGGGGGTGTGTGGGGGAATTGGAGGTGCTGGAAGGCGCTGATGAAGGGGGGGCTCATGCGCTGTAAAAATCCCCCCCAATATTGCCAGGATATTTTTTAAAAAAATTTAATTTTTTTAACTTTTATCAGTGCTAAAAAAAGTGCTTATAAAAGTAGTATTTTATCAACGCTGAAAATAAAGTGCTGATAAAGGACGCATTTATCAGCGCTTCGTTTTAGCGTTGATAAAGGGGACCCCCCTTTATCTACTTCAGCTTTAATAGTGCTTTTCTAGCATTGTTAAAGGCCATTTTTAGCATTGATAAAAGGGGTATTTATAGTAGTGTCATCTAGAAGTTCTATATCCACTGGAGTACTTTTAGGGGTGGGATGTGACGAGTTAAATCAACTTGGTATTTCCCCTTTATCAACTTCTATGACATGAAATAGATGTCAAATTATTGTATAATGACCAACCATTGGGCTAGATGTCCAGTCAGTATGGGACAACCAAGGATATACTTGAGAAGGCCAATATAGGAGACCAGATGGACTTGATGGTGTTGTAAGTAGTTCCTCATCTTTTGTACTGCAAAGATGAGTGTGAGGTAGTTTTTATCAATATAGGAGTACCAAATCTCAGTACCTAAGATTATTTAGATGAGGTAGTAGAGACTATTACGAATCCTTGCATCATTCTTATTTGTGTGGAGGGTACTAAGTTAGAGTTCCATGGTAGCCACATATAATATATGTGAATTTCCCTCAAATTTTGTCATTAGGACTAGTGGGTGTAATATATACTTCTTGATAATTTCAATGTATTCTTGACTGTCATCATCCCATTGATAGGAGATCCCTTTCTTCATAAACTTGGGGAAAGAGATAGATTTTTCAGCCAAGTTTGCTTTGAAATGTTGAATGTTGGTGAGGTTCCCTTGGAGTTCCCTTAGTTATTTCATATTTATAGGGGTGATATTTCTAAAATTTCACTAGTATTCTCTAGGTATACCTCGATTCCATGGTGGAATACCATAAATCCAAGGAAAATCCCTGATGTTACTTTTAATGCTCATTTTAGTGGATTCATATTCAAAATATGCTATCATAGCTTATCAAAGACCATTTGAATATATGTGAAGTGATATCCTCACTATTAGGATTTAACCACCAAGTCATTGAAATTATATTCAACTATCCTTACCAATAATGGATTAATGATATGATGCATGGCATGTTGATAAGTGGTACCAGTGTTATTCAAACAAAAGGGAATGACCTGGTAGAAAAATATCTCTTGGGGCACTCTGAATGCAATGGATTCTTCATATTCAATGTCCATCTTTATTTGATTTTACCTTGAATACCTATACATAAAGGAATGGTGAAACACCCCAAATTCAACAATACGTTTCCCTTTGAATAATGGAATAGCTTGTGTTGTACGCAACTTCGAGATTCTAACACATCACGACCAATCAAACTAGACATTATGAATAGTAATACCCACTTTTTTTAAATTTTATCAATTTTATCTTTAAAAATAGACTTCATTTTTGGGTTTGTAATATCGAAATTAGATTAGGGTGAATTTTTGGTATTTTTTCTGAAAACATTCAATTTTTGATGAATAGTGAAAATACTAAATTTTAATTAAAAACACCTTTTTTAATCAAAATAATTTATAATGTTAAATTATAGAATTGAGTGGTTTTTAAGTATAATTAGATTATATTTTTACCACTTAATCCAATTTTGGTCATTTTATGTAATTTTACATTTAAACTAGACATAAGAAAGTGTTAATCTTTTGATATTTATTATTACTTAAAAACACGTTTTTTGTTTTGACAATGGGAATTAATTTTAAATTAATTTATTCCAATTCTATTTTTTTAATCTATAAAAATGGATTCCATATTTAGAATCATGAGGTCCAAATTTTGTAAATAGGAAACTTTTATTTTTAGACATTTTGAATAATTACTTCGGTAAATATTTTATTTACCATGGTTAAAGGGTAAATCCGGTAAATAAGGGTAAAAAAATAATATTATAATGATATTAAATTACCCTAACACATGTTATAACCCTATTGGATGATACATGTCCGACCACGGGAATCCTTGGGTCTATTTTGGGACCCCATGGAGCCACTTTTAAGTGATAATGACACTTTATATTAATTAAGTTAAAGTAAATACAAAAATGACATAAGCATATATCTTTTAGTAAAACAATTTTTACATAGGGTTATATATGTTATCTCTTAGACTATAAATATTAATTAAAAATTAAAAATGATTTCCTAAATAATGGAATTTTATTTATAATTTTTAGACATTGAATAATTAAATTTATTTATGACATAATGATGATGCAATATTTTCCTTATTAATGAAAGAATCAAATAAATGGTATTATAGATGTTAAAATAAATATAATTTGAAAGTTTTTATTCCATACAATAATTTTATAGAATAATGTGACATGTTAGGATTGATTAAATGAATTTATTTCGAAGTAATAATTCTTTTAGGAATTTAACAAAAACAAAATATCAAATAGTGTCAAAATTGACATAAAAGAGTTTTTAAAACAAATATTGTATTATTAATTGATATTATATTCCTAAAAAAATAAGGTTCAACCAAAGGTCTTAAATAATATTATATATGTCATTAAAGAACCACTTTAGGTTCTCTTGGAAGTTTATAGTATGTTTATTAACCATATAATATAAAAATACATAGAGACATGGTAAATGTCAAACTAATTAACTAAGAGTTAAATCTAGAAGATAAGGTTAATATAGTGACCCAAACCCTTATAAAACCTATTAGTTGAGTTGTTTTCAACCAATAACCACCATAGCCTCTAAATAAAGCATTTTTTATCCATTATAAAACGAAATTCATTTTATTATAAAATAATATTTCAATCTTTTCCTAAGGTTCCCCTCATCCCTCTTATAAAAGGGCACTTCCCCTTCTCTCAAATACACACCTTCAAAGCCATTTGGCTCAGAAAAAACCTACCCAAGTATCCTCTAAACTATCCTACCTTCATCTTAGAGGCATTACTTTAGTCATAAATCCAACCTAAGGATCCCTTTTTATTAAATTAAAAGGAATAACCCGAAGAAGATGTAAATATTTCATCACCTCTTTAATGTTCTTTTCTTCTTCCACTTCCTCTTTCTTTGTTGCTTCCATTATAAAATAATAAATCCAGTATCTTCTATATACTGTTATGATATTATAAATATGGTACAACCATATTAATTATTTTATCCATCCTTTTAATGACATGTCACCATACGTGCGTACGTACGAATTACCGTCTCCACATCGTGGTGTAGTTGTTATTCAATACATTATTATTTGTATGGGTATAATAATGAGTATAAATGATAAAAATAATAAATATAACATGATAAATATTCTTTATATATGATATTCCATCTAATTATATACTATTTTAATAACAAAATAATGATATTATCACTCCTGCGTACGTACAGATTACCGTCTCCACGAACGCGATGAGATTCATTCCCCATCGTATCCATTCAAGAATAATTTTCATTTGATGATTAAAAATAATGTATAAAGACTTGATAAAATTCTGGATATGAATAATATACATACCATACATAACAAATATGACTAACATAACATAGAATATAAAGGAATACAAATCAGTTAACACCCGAAATAATGATAATACTAAAATATTATTAACAAAGAAATATTAGAAGATCATATATGATATTATATTTATGTATATGGTTATTTTATAATTTAATAACAATGATTTAACTATTATATATGAGGTTAATGTACCCTCGTCCAAGGATAAGTACAAGGTAATGGTTAATTTCAGAATCTCTTTATTATCTGAGGTTATTTTTACGTAAGTATCTACTGGGACCTCTTTATCATCCACATCCATGTTTCTTAAAATGTATTTCAAAACATTATTAATATTTCATAGACTATGGGTTGAAGTCATTTATACCCTTTTTTGACTATTTATAAGATGTTTATAAAGGAATATTTCCGTCGTTTTCCAAACAAGTTCCTTTATAACCTTTTCGACAAAATGAAGGTAAGAATGTATTTTTTTAACTTATACGGTGGGTGCGGCTATTTTCCGCCGTTATAACATTGTTTAAGCTTACCTTATAATATTATAAGAATATTTTCAAAATAAATTTTTTCTTTTATAATTATGTGACTTTTAAGTGATTTCAAAAGAAGAAAGATATATTTCTACCAAACAGTTTTGATTTCATCTATGTCAATATCCTTTGATGGATTTTAAGCTTGTTTGAAGTTGATTTATTATGATAGATATATTACATATTGTATTGAAGGTTTTGTGATATGTTTGAATGTGGATGTGTTATTTTATACCATTAATGGTTTATGGATAAAGTATTGAAATTTCATATTCTTGTTTTAATAAGAATGTTTATGTTATGTTTAAATATTTTCATATGAGGAATGCATTGGACTTAGTAAGTGATGGGTGGAGCCCGATATAGCTCCTCGATGTATCAGTAGGTCTCATGAGACAAACTAGTGTCTTGGAACAAGGCCTTGAAAAAATCTTATTTGTAGTATTGGCACAAGGCCTTGACTATGTGGTTATGAAGTCTGGCATTATGAATTCCATCATTATGAAAGTGGCTATTGATATTTCATGGGATTATTAAACTAGTAGAATATCAATGTGAATAAGTAAATAGAATTATTTTATTTTATCTTTTCTATATTATGCTGAAGTTCAAGTTTAAAAGTATTTTGTTTTAGTCTTATACTTTACCTTAAATGTTTATACTTATTTATAAAAGTTTTCGCTATGTTGTTATCCTTACTGGGCATCTGAGCTCACCCCTTTCTATGTTTTATTTTTCCCAAGATGTGAAGAATTATTTTATGACTAACTTGGAGGGTTGTTCTTAGGGGATATGAGTGTGGTATATGGAGAAAATATTGTTTTAGCTTTTCATTTTATAATGTAATGTAAAACTTATGAATGTATCTAGTATTTCTAAGGATACTAAACTGATCAGTATTTCGAGACATGATTCATTTTATCATGCCAATGTTATGTAATAACGCACTAAATTTGGGTAACTGGGGTTGGGGCGTTACAGTTGGTATCATAGGAAGTTTAGTACAAACCTTGAAATCTAGATTTAGATAAACTCTGATTAGAGAACATTACCCTAAGATAGACTTTGAGGATTAGTATAGAAGAACTTTTTAGAATTTTCGTATTGTAGAGATTTTGTCAGTTTTCCAAGAAATACATTCCTGTCTGGATACGAGTAGTTAGAGGCGGCTCTGACACAAATGTACTTAGGGGTAAAACCCGAAAACACCGTTTTGAACTAGACTCGAACGGGAACTGGTGCACGACAACGGGCCTTGTTGCACTCTTGGTTATGACACTCATGGGGGATATGCTTAGGATAATTATCATTTTCTTTACAAACCATTATGAAGGGTTTATTAGTATATAATTCATCAAAGAAAACATTTTTATGATTATGTATTATATCCATAAACTGTAAGTTTATGTTAAGTGTTTTACAAGTTTGGAATTTTGTATTTTGATTTATAAAATAATCTAGTTTATGCCATTATTTTGAAATTATGACTAGTGGATGGAATGGAAACCATATCAATGCATGTAATCCACATAGGGATTTAAATCCTACTCTAGATAATTATAGTGGAGCTGGTGAAGCAACTGTTGATGATCAAATTATCACCATACTGGGACAAATCACTCAGGTTATGAATAATAACCTTGCCCATATGGAGAACCCTGATCCACAGCGTGGAGGATCAATGTTAGATCGCTTCATGAGGAAACAACCACCAAAATCCAATGAGAGTACCAATCCATTAGTACTTGAGCAATGGATAAATTCCTTAGAGAAAATATTCCACACCTTGGGGAGTAGCGAAAGGGAAAAAGTTGTCATGGCAGTTTACCGCCTCACTAGAGATGCTAATCAATGGCGGTCATTGATTCAAAACACAAAGGAAGATGAGGAAGTATAAAATATGAAATGGAGGGAGTTTAAAGATATTTTCCTAGAAAAATACTTTCTTCATGACCATCGAGTGGACATGGGAAGACAATTTTTGAGTCTGAGGCAAAAGGAGGATGAGAATGTTGCAAAGTATAAAGCTAACTTTAAAAGGTTAGAAAGGCATGTTTCAGATTATATATGTAACCCAAGAAGTAATATTGATCATTTCTTTTATGGGTTAAAACCATTTCTCTACCGAGAATTAGTCTCACAATCCTTCTCATCATACGAAGACATTGACTCATGTGCTATCAAGACAAAAAATAAATTCTCTAAGTCTTATGAATTTAAAGAAAAGAAAGAGAAGAAGAGATCTTCTGAACACTCTGGAAATAGAAATAAGGGGAAGAAGGTAAAAGTTGAATATCCATCCTGCAGTAAATGTGGGAAGAAACACCCTGGTACTTTCCTGAATGGAATTGGAGTCTGTTACAAGTGTGATGAAAAAGGCCACCAAGCTCATGATTACAAGGGGAAGAAAGAGGCTATCAAGGTTGAATGCTACAATTGTAGAGAAAGGGGGAATTATTCAAATGAATGTCCTAAGTTCCAAGGAAAATTACCTCATAAGAGGCCAAGGGATCAAAGTCAAGCTTATGATATCACTACTGCTAAGGTTGAAGCTCCGAAAGACGTGGCGGTAGGTAATTTAATTGTTTCTTCAAGTTTAGAAAATTCTTTATTTTATTCTGGATCATCGCATTATTTCATATCTTCCCAGTTTTCTAAGAAAATTAGATATTTTCAATTTGATTTAATAAGGGAGTTGTCAGTTGAAACTCATAAGGGAAGTATCATTGCAAAAATGTTTTGTGAATCAGTCCCCATTAGGGAATATAAATGTTATTTATCTGCTGATCTCAGTATCATACCCATGATTGAATTTGATATAGTCCTTGGTATGGATTGGCTTTCAGAACCATGATGCAAAAATTTATTGTAAGAATAAGGAGGTTACTATTTTTCTCGATGATAAATAACACCTTATCTTTTGAGTAGAATCACCACCACCTGATTTTTATCTAGATCCACCCCTAGTATCTCAAAAAAATTAAATTGTTAGGGAGTAAGAGAATTAAATAACTATGGGTGAGGAAAAGAATGTTCAAATAGAAGATGTACCTATTGTGAAAGAATATGTTGATGTGTTTCCAGAAGATTTACCTGGACATTATCTAGAACAAGAAATTGAGTTTTCCATTGATTTAATTCCTGGTTCATGGCCCATATCAAAGACCCCTTATAGAATGTTCATTGTGGAATTAGTGGAACTAAAGAAACAACTAGAGGAATTGAGTAACAATGGATTTATTCACCCTAGTGTTTCTCCATGGGGAGCCCCTATCCTTTTTTTAAGAAGAAATATGGATCTATGATGTTGTGCACTGACTACAGGGAGATCAATGCCATTACAATAAAGAACAAGTATCCCCTACCCCGCATTGATGATTTATTTGACTAACTTCATGGAGCTCAATATTTTTCAAATATTGAACTTTGATCTGGATAGCATTAGTTGTGTGTGAAGAAGGAAGAAATTCTGAAGACAACATTTTCGAATCAGGTACGAGCATTAAGAGTTTACAGTAATGCATTTTGGATTGACTAATGCACCCTCTGTCTTCATGGATCTAATGAAAAGGGTTTTCAAGGAATATCTTGATAAAATTTTACTGGTATTTATTGATTATATCTTGGTATACTCTAAAATCTACTAAGATCAGGAAAATCACTTGCGCATTATCCTGAAGACTCTTAGAAGAAATGAATTATATGATAAGTTTAGCAAGTGTGAATTCTGGCTACAAGAGATTTATTTTCTTGTCTATATCATATTTAAGTATGGAATATATATTTATCATTCAAATAAAAACGCAATACAAGAATGTCCAGCACTGATGAGTATAATTTAGGTATGCAGTTTTATTGGTTTAGTAGGTTATTATCGACGTTTCGTCCAGAATTTTGCCCGACTGGAAAATCCATTAACCAAGATCACACATAAAGGGGTTAAATTTGTTTGGAAAAAAGAGTTTGAAGAATTATTTTAATAATTGAAAAGAATATTAGTCAATTATCTTATAATAACTCTACCATCAGGGAATGGCGAGTTTTTTATTTATAGTGATACTTCAAAGAAAGGACATGATTGTGTCCTTATGTAGAATGATAGGTTTATTGCCTATGCATCACGACAACTAAAAATTCATGAACAAAACTATCCTACTCATGATATTGAGTTAGAAACTGTAATCTTTTCTTTGAAGATATGAAGACACTATCTATATAGTAAAAAATGTGAGATTTATACTGATCACAAGAGTTTGAAGTATATTTTCTCACAAAAATAACTCAACGTGAGGAAAAGGAGATGGATTGAACTACTCAAGGATTATGATTGCACTATACAATACAACCCAGGGAAGGAAAATAAGGTGGCATATTCTTTGAGTAGAAAGGATCATGGAGTTTTGAACAAGATGAGATTTAAAAAGGATCCTATATACATGAATCTAGTAAAGATGGATATGGGAATAACCATGGAAGGTGAAACATTAAGTCTTTTTCAAATGGTTTCCAAAACATCTTAACTAGAAAGGATAAAAAGTTCTCAGGATGAAGATGAAGAGTTTCAAAAGAAGATTAAAGCTATGAATAACAGGAGATTGAGTGACTTCGTATATGAAGATGGAATTTTGAAATTTGGGAAGAGACTTTGTGATCTCGATATACCTGATCTAAAAAGAGAATTGTTGGATGATGCTCATCGCTCCAATTTATCTATACACCTTGGGAGCACCAAAATTTATATAGATTTGAAGGAACATTTTTGGTTGGCCAACGTGAAGAGGGAGAGTTCTGATTTTGTGTCAAGATGTATGGTTTGTCAATAAGTGAAAGCTGGAAGGCAACAGCCTAGAGGAGTCATGCAACCTCTTCCCATACCTAAGTGGAAATGGGATAATATTACAATGGACTTTGTCATGGGACTACTAGAGACTCCTAGAAGGAACGATGCAATATGGGTCATTGTTGATTTTCTTACCAAGTCAGCATATTTTCTTGCTATAAAATAAGATTTACCACTTGAACGTTTAGCAAGACTATATGTTAATGAAGTTGTAAGACTTCATGGTGTACCCCTATCTATTGTTTCTGATTGTGATCCCTGTTTTACATCATGATTTTGGAAAAGTCTTCAAAAATCACTTGATACTGAACTTCGTTTAAGCACTGCTTACCATCCTCAAACTGATGGACAATCAGAATGGACTATTCAAACCTTAGAAGACATGTTGAGATATTTCTCACGTGACTTTCAAGATATGTGGGATTAATATTTACCTCTATTAGAATTTTCCTATAACAATAGCTTCCATTCAAGTATTCATATGACACCATATGAAGCGTTATACAGAAAGGGATGTCGCACACCAACTTGATGGGATGATGTTGGTGAAAGAAAACTCATAGGCCCAGAACTTGTTGAGGAAATGATGGAAAAGGTGAAGGTAATCCAAACTCACATCAAAGTAGCTCAAAGTAAGTAGAAGATCTATACCGATAATTGAAGGAACGATTTTTAATTTTAGGTAGGAGATCATGTTTTCTTGAAGGTACCTCTATTGAAGGGTGTTATACATTTTGGTAAGAAGGGTAAATTGAGTCTGTGGTACATTAGACCTTTTTAAATCCTCGATCAAATTGGGGCTGTAGAATATCGGTTGGCAATGCTGCCAAGTCTCTCCAAAGTTCATGATGTGTTACACGTATCACTATTGAGAAAATACATGCTTGACCCAACGCATGTACTTACCTATGAGGAATTAGAAATGGAACCCGATTTGTCTTATTAAGAAGATCTTGTAAAGGTTCTTGATACAAAATAACAAGTGTTGAGAAACCAGACGACTCGTCTCGTAAAAGTTCTATGGAGAAACCATAAGATGGAAGAGGCAACGTGGGAACCCGAGGAACATATGCTGAAGAACCACCCGAATCATTTTATGCAGTAATATTCTAGAAATTTTGAGGATGAAATTATTTGAAGGAGAGGATAATGTCACACCCCAAGCTTCCATGGTACGTTTCCCTTTGAATAATCTAATAGCTTGCGTAGTACGCAACTTCGAGATTTTAACACATCGCGACCAATAAAACTAGCCGTTATGAATAGTAATACCCAATTTTTGAAATTTTATCAATTTTATCTTTCAAAATGGAATTCATATTTGGGATCAAAATATCGAAATTATCTTAGGGTGAATTTTTGGTATTTTTCTGAAAACTTTCAGTTTTTGATGAATAGTGAAAAATTCTAAATTTTAATTGAATTTTTTTTAATCAAGATAATTTATAGTGATAAATTATAATATTCAGTGGTTTTTAAGTATAATTAGATTATATATTTACCATTTAATCCAATTTTGGTAATTTGATGTAATTTCACATTTAAACCGGAAATAAGCAAGTGTCAATCTTTTGATAACTATTATTTCTTAAAAACACGCTTATTTGTTTTGACAACGAGAATTAATTTTAAATTAATTTATGCCACTTCTGTGTTTTGAATTTAGATAAATGGATTCCATATTTAGAATTAGGAGGTCCAAATTTTGTAAATAGATAACTTTTATTTTTAGACATTTTGAATAATTACTTCGGTAAATATTTTATTTACCTTGGTTAAAGGGTAAATCTAGTAAATAAGGGTAAAAAATAATATTATAATAATATTAAATTACCCTAAAACGTATTCTAACCCTATTGGATGATACATGTCCGACCATGTACATCCTTAGGTCAATTTTGGGACACCATGGAGCCACTTGTAAGTGATAATGACACTTTATATAAATTAAGTTAAAGTAAATACAAAAATGACATAAGCACATATATTTTAGTAAAACGATTTTTTACATAGGGTTATATATGTTATATATTCGACTATAAATATTCATTATAAATTTAAAAATATTTTATACATAATGGTATTTTATTTATAATTTTTAGACATTGAATAATTAAATTTATATATGACACAATGATGATGCAATATTTTCTTTATTAATGAAAGAATCAAATAAATGGTATTATAGATGTTAAAATAAATATAATTTAAAATTTTTTATGCCATACAAGAATTTTATAGGTTAATTTGACATGTTAATATTGATTGAATGAATTTTTTTTGAAGTAATAATGCTGTTAGGAATTTAACAAAAACAAAATAGAAAATAGTGTCAAAATTGACATAAAAGAGTTTTTAAAACAAATATTGTATTATTAATTGATATTATATTCCTAAAAATCTAAGTTTAGGCCAAAGGACTTAAATAAAATTATATATGTCATTAAATAATCAATTTAGGTTCTTTGGATGTTTATAGTAAGTTTATTAACCATATAATACAAAAATACAAAGAGACATGGTAAATATCAAACTAATTAACTAAGAGTTAAATTTAGAAGATAATGTTAATATAGTGACCCAAACCCATATAAAACCCTATTGGTTGAGTTTTTTTCGACCCATACCCACCTTATAATTTAAATAATTCATTTAGGATCCATTATAAACCTAAAATTATTTTATTATAAAATAATATTTCGAGCTTTTCCTAAGGTGATCTTCACTCCTCTTATAAAATGGTACTTCCCCTTCTCTATAATTCACACCTTCAAATCCATTTGTCTCGGCGAAAACCTACCCAAATACCCTATCAACTGTCCCCCCCTTTATCCTAGATGCATTCCTTTAGTCAGTGTTAGGACCAATAGGGGCCTATATACCCTGAGAGGGGGGTGAATCAGGGTATGGATATTCTTTTTCAATGTTCTTCCTGCCCCGCTGGATCTTGACCTCTTTGTTACAAGGGTCACTTTGTTTGAACTTGTGTGTATGTTATGATCACTTACTTTCTCCTTTATCTGATGATGATGCTTTAAATGCAATGCAGGAAAATTAGCAGGCAGATGCAGAGATTTTTACTTGGTTCACCGCAAAGGGCTACGTCCAAGGAGCATACGCCGACAAGTTTCCGGTCGTACCAATTCCACTATACTTCACTAGCTGTGGATTACAATGTTTGGGCTAGATCACTTCTATGCCCAGGCTCACTGCCTATACAATGTTTAGGGTCAGCTCACTGCTTTCCCAAGGGTCACTCCCTGTTTCTCTCTCTCTGGCTCACTGCCGGTGGAGAGGATCACCTTCTTCCTCTTCCTAAGCTCACTGCTCTTGGAAGGGATTCACTCACAGTTTATAGACCTATAGGTCTCTTCATTTTCATGAATGAATGCATCTTCTCTTGTATGTAGATTCTCTGTTGAAGTACAACTTTCACCCGCAGATGAATCTCACTTTGCACCGGATATACCGGGCAACCTCAATCTTTACGCGCAACCCTTACGGTGTGTCGCGCGCAATTTCTAGGATTTGCGCGAAATTCATTTTTCGCGCAACCTCCAAATATTACGCGCATCCTAGAAACTGCCTTGTGCACAATTCACTGCTTTTTCATGATATCCACTTTTCGCGCAACCTTCCTTTTACGCGCCAACACCAACTTTCTGCGCAGCTTTAGATTTTCGCGCAACAGCTGACTTTACGCACAAACTTTAAGTTTACGCGCAACACCCTTTCTAACTTCAATTTCGCGCACCAGAGCTCGGGTATTTTCTATGTCTTGAACTCTGCTGAATGGAGGAGGGTCACTTCATATTTATAGGCAAAATCGACCCCGCGTGAAAAACCCTCCTTGAGCGCGTAATCCGCTTTGATCGCGAAATACAAATCTTCCGCGCACAACCATTTTCCGCGCACTGCTCCATAATTTCTCACACCTCATGCCTTTGCCATTTTCCGAGCTTCGGACCTCGAAACATCTTTTGCACGAAATAATTCATCCACTATTTCGCGCGCCACTTCAATTTTTCGCGCATGCCTCCAAAATTTCGCGCGCCTCATTCCTTTACCGATTTTCAAGCTTTCGGCCTTGAAACATCTTTTGCGTGAAATACAATTTCGCGCAACCCACTGTTTTGCGCGCCACACTTCAAGATTTCGCGCAACCCGCTAATTTTGCGTGCCACGCTTAATTTTTCCGCGCACCTCTTTCATTTCTCTCTCCTCAACCTTTTCCAAAAACATATCACTCCATTTTCCATTGGCGATTTTCAGGCCCATAAATTTGGCAAACACTGGAAAACGACGCCACCTTGTATCTGCTCTTTTTGTACCGCCTCCAGATCATCCATTACTTTTTCAAGGTTCTTCAATCAATCATGGATTGTTGAAAGCATTGAAAGCATCCCTTGAACCCGACAAATCACCATTTAAACCCCCTTTGTCAACACACTCATTCACCATGGTTTTCTTTGTCAACAAACACAACATAGATGTCTGCTTTGTCAACAAACACAATCACCTCAAAAATGCTTCAATGATACCTTGAGGGATTTTTTCCCAACAGTCAGAAATCCAACCTAAGGATCTCTTTTGATATAATCAAAAAGAAGAACCCTAAGAAGAGGTAAATATTTCATCACCTCTTTCAAGTTCCTTTCTTCTTCCACTTCCTCTTTCATTGTTGTTTCAATTCTAAAATAATTACTCCAGTATCTTCTATATACTGTCATGTTATTATAAATATGGTACAACCATATTCATTATTCTATCCATCCTTTGAATGACATGTCACCATACGTGCGTACGTATGGCTTACCGTCTCCACATCATGATGTAGTTGTTATTAAATACATTATTATTTGGATGAGTATCATAATGAGTATAAATGAAGAAAATAATAAATATAACATGATAATGATTCTGTATATATGATATTACATCAAATTATATATGATTTTAATATCAAAAGAATGATATTGTTGCTCGTGCGTGCGTACGGATTACCATCTCCATGAACGTGATGAGATTCATTCCCCATCATATCCATTCAAGAGTAATTTTCATTTGATGATTAAAAATAATGGTTAAAGTCTTGATATAATTATGTATACGAATAAGATACATCCCATCCATAATAAATATGACTCACATAACAAATAATATAAAGGAATACGAATCAGTTAACACCTGAAACAACGATAATACTAAAATATTATTAACAAAAAAAATATTAGAAGATCATATATGATATCATATTTATGTATATGGTTCTTTTATAATTTAATAGAAATTATTTAACAATTATATATGAGGTTATCGTACCCTCGAACAAGGACAAGTACAAGGTAATGGGTAATTTTACAATCTCCTTATTATCCGAGGTTGTTTTTATGTAAGTATCTACTGGGACCTCTTTATCATCCACATCCATGTTTCTTAAAATGTATTTCAAAACATTCTTACTATTTCATAGACTATGGGTTAAATTCATTTAGAACCTTGTTTGAATTTTTATAAGATGTTTATAAAGGAATCTTTCTGTTGTTTTCCAAGCAAGTTCCTTTTTGAATTTTTATAAGATGTTTATAAAGGAATCTTTCTGTTGTTTTCCAAGCAAGTTCCTTTATAACCTTTTCGACAAAATGAAGGTAAGAATGTATTTTTTTAACTTATATGGTGGGTGAGGCTATTTTCCGCCGTTATAACATCGTTGAAGCTTACCTTACAATATTATAATAATATTTTCAAAATAAATGTTTTCTTTTATAATTATGTGACTTTTAAATGATTTCAAAAAAAAATAAAGAGATATTTCTCTCAAATAGTGTTGATTTCATCTATGTCAATATCCTTTGATGGATTTTAAGCTTATTTGAAGTTGATTTATTATGATATAAATATTCCATATTGTATTGAATGTTTTTTGATATGTTTGACTGTGTATGTTTTATTTTATAACATTCGTGGTTTATGGTAAAAGTATTGACATTTCGTATGCTAGTTTTAATACGAATGTTTATGTTATGTTTAAACCTTTTCATATGAGGAATGCATTGGACTTAGTAAGTGATGGGTGGAGCCCGCTATAGCTCCTCGATGCATCGATAGTTCTCATGAGACAAAATAGTGTCCTGAAACAAGGCCTTGACAAAATCTTATTTGTAGTCTTGGCACAAGGCCTTGACTATGTGGTTATGAAGTCTGGCATTATGCATTCCATCATTATGAAAGTGGATATTGATATTGCCTGTGATTATTCCACTAGTAGAATATCCATGTGAATAAGTAAATGGAATTATTTGATTTTATATTTTCCATATTATTCTGAAGTTCAAGTTTAAAAGGATTTTGTTTTAGTCTTATACATTTCCTTAAACATTTATGCTTATTTATGAAAGTTTCCGCTATGTTGTTATCCTTACTGGGCATATGAGCTCAACCCTTTCTATGTTTTATTTTTACCAGGATGTGAAGAAGTATTTTATGACAAACCTATAGGGATATTCTGAGGGGACATGAGTGTGGTCTATGGAGACAATATTGTTGTAGTTTTTCATTTTATAATATAATGTAAAACTTATGTATGTATCTAGTATTTACAAGGCTACTAAACTGGTCGGTCTTTTGAGACATGATTCCTTGTATCATGCCTATGTTATGTAATAATGCACTGAATCTAGTTAACTAAGGCCGGGAAATTAAAAATGGTCCTATAATCTAGTAGTTTCATCGATAAAGAGTTTTGTGATTGGAAATAATAAATTATCCTTTGATCAGTGTCAATTAAGGTCTTTGAAATCAATGAAAACCCTAATCTTCCCATTCTTTTTCTTGATTGGGATGGTATTGGTGATCCATATCAGGCATTTAAATTATCAGAAAAAGATGTATTTGATAAAATTTTCAACATATGCCTCTATATTGGTATAATGGGAGGGGTGAATCCTTCTGGATGCCTTCTTGAAGCCTCAATGATCATTAGGTAAGCTGATATGGTGTGTAGAGAAATATGGATTCAGTCCAGTAATTTTCATATAATTCCAAGAGAACACATATTAGTGTTGATTTAGAAATATTATGTACATATATTTATCCTTGATGGGAATGGAGGCAATAATCAGTGTAGGATTATGGTCTTGTTGTCTTCCAATATTACCCTTCTAGAGATCATCAATAGGGGTGATGATTCCTTCCTCAAATGTGGGAGGGGAATTCTAGAGGTTATCCTCTTATTCTACCACATATGAGTCTATGGAGGAACTTTTAGATGAAGTCAGCAATATGGGGGAATCCCTACCACTATCGATGTGATATAGGCCATGAGAAAAGACAATATCATACCTTACTATCATAGTCATTACAGATAGATACCAGAGCTGATTGTCATTTACACTATCACTAGGGACAGAAGGGGCATAATCCTCTGGGACTAGGTCTATTTACTCAATTAGATTTATAGGGAGTACATAGTTTCTATAGAATATACTCCAAGTATTTCCAAGGGAGGTCCCTAAGCTATTGGTGTCTGGGAACTGCATATCATTATCAACCATTGGTTGTCTTCCTTACCATTTGTAAAAACTAACTTCAAAATACGAGGATTAGTACATCTTGATGGGGGGACTATCACCATGTATTATGCCGACCTTTCCATCGATGGGGTATTTTAGACATTTATTGAATGTATATGGGACCACTATATCGATTTGGAGCCAAGGACTTCTTAGTAGGACATTGTATGCAGTGTCTTAATTGATGACCATAAAATCAAAATCAGATGTGAGATCCCCAAATTGTGATTTTAGCTTGGCCTTCCCAAGACATCATTTCTCAATCTTATCATACACTTTAATGGTCATATTTTTGGGAGAAAAATACCCTTCTCTATACCCCAAACATTGGAGGGTTAAAATCAGGATGAGGTTGATCCTAGAACCATTTTTAATTAGGTCCCTTCAGATGTTGATATTTTTGAGTCTACCCAAAACATATAGGGGTATGATGTGTCCCTAGATGACCTCTTCTGGATCCTAATTTGTGAACAATATGGCATCATAAAATTATTTTTCCACAGTCTCTACTCAATAAACATTTAATATAGAACTTGTATCTCAAATTTTATGGGCTCATGATGGATTCAATTATTGCATCCTTAAGTTCTTTTGAAATATGGAGCACATCTTGTATTGAGAGCTTAATTGGAGAAACTCCAAGCTATTTTCAAATTTCATTATTTTGTTCCAATGGTTGATGATTCCCAAGGTGGGGGTTATCCTTAATATGTGGTTAATGATCAAATGAACTTTAGATAGATGGGTGTGGTTCTTTTGAAAAGTTTTATGGAGCATTATATTCCAGGGGTACATGTCATTTTGGTCTTTCCCATTGCTTGGGATGATCACAGAATCACACCCCTGCTAGGTGGTCATGTAAGATAACCTAGATTTGATGAATGCTGGAGGGTCCTCAAAGACCTCAATGTTTCTTCTGGAATTTCGCGAGTGAATTTCCCTAGGTTTAAACTACATATATGTACTCTAGGGGGACTTGACCAAAATATTGGGGTCTACCACACCTCTGTTGTCCCCTATATCTTTAGTTCCTATGCATACGGCCTACTATTACCCAGTTAGGTGTGGAGAACTCATACTTAGTGGAATGATCATCATCAGATAATGGGTATGATAAGTGTATTAGGTTAACATAACCAATTATGATCTCTTCATCCAATGAGGGTTCCATTTAGTGGGTGGTTCCCATGCTTCAAATGTTGTAGGGAAGAAATCTACAAGAGTTAGATCTTGCGATGGAGTAGGATATGATTATTCCTCTTATATTTCCTCATATATATAAAAGTTGTTTCCTCCTTTAGGGGACGCATATGATGTCACCTCCTTGAGTGGAAGAACTATTTTGGGTCCGCAGAGCTATTCTCTTAAGGTGTCATGATATTGATAAACTATTTTTCAAGTCATCAAATTATTAAACATCTACCCAAGCCCATATGAAACATTATTCCAATATACTTATTCTTCTAAATATGTGACGATTATGTAGGCCTTCTTCTATAAGGAGTTATCTAGCACCACATATATAAAGACCCGGAATTTCCATGTAATTGTTTTTAAATATATGGGAATTTGACGTGTCCAAGAAAATTGACTGCGCGTGATTCCGAGGCCCGGTGTTCCCGAAATCAATTTTTGATGTTTTGTTTGGGTACATTCAGTAAACGTATGAGCATGTTTTTATAACTTTTGAACCGGTGCTCAAAATTTAAATCTGAGGGAACTTTTGAACTTTTAGCCCCAAGATTTCACTTAAAGAGACTTTCACCTTGACGATAGTTGGTTGAGGGTGAAAGTTAGTTTTTGGGGTTTTCGGGGAAAAAATAAAATAAAATAAACACATGTTTTATTTTATTTCATCTGTTGTAACCACCCATGTGGAAGTTAGAAGTAGGGAACACCACACCTTAACCTCTCATGAGTTATGGTGGTAGCGACCACCTGAGGTTTAACCCTCATAATGGGGGGGAGGGTGAGGAAACCTATCAACTCCCTCAATTAATTTTATGTGTCAACGTAAAATTAAATGCTTTCAATTTAATTTTATGTGTCAATGTAAAATTAAATGCATTCAATTTAATTTTATGTGTCAACGTAAAATTAAATGCTTTCAATTTAATTTTACGTGTCAACATAAAATTAAATTATATCAATTAATTTTACGTGTTGACATAAAATTAAAAGCTATAAATTTATTTTATGCATCAACATAAAGTTAAATTCTACCAATTGTTTTGATGTTGGCTATTTATTTTCCTTCGCGGTGAAATTGGGGAATGGATTCGCTTTAGATAATTGGGAGGAGCTCTTGGGAGAAAGCTTCTCCAGTGTAGAACGCTTCCTCCACAAAGAATGCTCCACTGACGAAGAACGTCGACCCCGACTTCGACCTTCTTCCTTAGGAATTCCTCTGACGTATGACGTCTTTGAGTATGACGAGCCGATGCACAAGCTGACGATCGAGGAAAACAATGACGACACCGACGTCCATCTTTTCCCAATGATCCGTCTTATTCCCCGTGACTTCGTCGATGAACAAAGATCAAGGTGGGGGGGGGGGGGTTATCAAATTCTTGAATCTTTTCGACTATTATCCTCATTCTTGTTTCATGATTAAAGTAGAGCTGCTTTCTACCACTCTAAACATGGAGGGTGCATGCCAAACTAACATGCCTCGAACCCTCCGCCGATCTCCTTTGGTGTTCTTCGTGATGGAGAAGGATGAAAACCTATGTGGAGGAGCATAAGAACTGCAACCGACGCCACCGCTGGTTGTGACAAAGGAAAAGGTGCATGGCACCGATCCGCGGCACCGCCACCCCCGCCGCGCCATCATGGAAGCCCCAACCGAGCCCCTGAACCCCTGAGATAACCCCTGGCCATGCCACCCGAGGCCTCCGCCTGCCCCGTGCACCCCGCAGCTCCGTGCTTCCCGCGCACCCCGTGGCTCTGCCGTCAGCGCGCCCCGCGCCGCTGTTGGCCGAACCGTCCCACCGGCCTCCCGAGCTGCCCCAGACATGCCAGCCCGCTGACCCCTCGCAGTGCCTCGACCGAAATGGCCTATTCCCTCACGGAGCCCTGGCTGAACTGACCCCGACCTCTAGGCCGAGCCGCCCCGAGCTACGCCCCTCACGGTGCCCTCCGGGCCGAACTGCCCTTGAACTGATCCATGGATGGTCCACGCCCTCACTTTTGGTCCACGCACTCGCAGCCCTCCACGACCCCTTGCGGCCAGCTGGACTGGGCCCAGTGAGTCGGGACAAACCTAATGGGCTAGCCCACCCAACGGGCCAGGCCAGACCCAAATGGTTAGGGTGGGACGACCCAAATCGGGTCGTATCGGACCCGGGCCCACTACAGCCCTTTACCTTCTGTTGGCCACGCCATTGGCACCAGGCATCTGTTTGATGAACCATCAGAGGCCCTGGTAATCATGGAACATGATGGTCCCTTTGAGTATACCCCACTGGAGTTTGAGGTATAGTTGAGATACATCCAGGTTGGATCGTGCACGAATCCAACCAGGACCTCGGGACTAAAAGGCTAATAACTCATAGACCGAGAATCCGATTGACGCGACGTCTATTGCGTTGAGACTCATATGACATGGAAGACCCTTTAGATACTTCTTCGTGGGACTTCATGATATTTGGTGTATCGACCACTATCTTGTGGAGAGGATCCTTCCAGTGATGAGTGAGTAGAGTGCAGAGACCTAGAAGCTGGCTGAGACCTGACGACTGCGGACTATTTGACTCAGAGAGACTCTACTAGACCAGTGGGGAGCGCCTGGTTGTGGAGGCAGACCCACAGTGGAGGAGAGTGCTTGGTGACACGGAAGACCCACAATACTCGACATGAGGAGTACCTCTGCAGGCTATGAGGGGGAGTGCCTGGGTGTGGCAGCAGACTCGCGGTGGGGAGTGCCTGGGTGTGGCAGCAGACCCACGGTACTCCACAGGAGGAGCACGTCAGTAGTCCAAGGTTAGTGGGAAGCGCACTTGGTGACGTGGCAAGCCCACTTTAATCAACTGAAGATGAGTTCTCCAGCAGTCATGGTTTTGATAATGTGAATAAAATCATGGTTGAGATGAGTCATCACTTCTGTGTTTTCCTCATGATTGAGATAGATTACTTAATAACATAGGTATTTGTATGGGAATATACCTAAGTAGGGTTATCTGTTGATTATTTACTTTGTGGTTTACCCTTGGTGGATTTGAGAGACCTTGAGGTTCTCGGGGACCCTACTGAGTATCGTTATACTCACCCCTGCACAGGATATGCCCGCACCTTGTTGTGTCAGATGCAGATGACGGACAACGCTGACTGAGGCTGAGAGTACCAGGACTGGACGGTATATAGAGGTGGACCTTATGATGAGTCGGTATGCAGAGGATACTGACAGAAGTGGAGTGCTAAGGAGGCTATCTGTACCTACCCTTCATGTTGGAATCTTGAAAGACTACCCAATAACTGTTTTCCTTTCTTCAGTTGTACTTGTACATCCAGTTCCTTTTACTTTACAGTTGGGATTGTATTTTCGGCCCCTTTTTACTTTTCAATACTCTTTTGTTATAATGTTTACTTAGTATTTTGTATCCATCTGTGTGCTCTATTGTTTACATTTACAGGCTATAAAGGCAATTACTTCCTAGTTTTAAGGAATTACACCTTTAGTGCTAGTCGCCAGCCCCTGGCCTATGGAAGGCGGGCTTGGTTAGTCATGGCATGAGCCCCGGGGAACGAGTCGTGACAAATTGGTATTAGAGGAGTCGATTATACCGTAGAAATTAGGACTCTGATATTTCTTTTCTATGAAGCAATGGTGTTAAGGGTAGTGAGTGTGGTTCTTAGTTTAGGGAGTCCAGTGTTGGTGCGGTGGCAGACGTATCCATACACCAGGATCCGGACTTATGATTTCCGACATAGTGCACAAAAACACTGATTACATGTTTGTTTTCAAAAGTTTTCTATATGTTAGTTCAACCAGGTCAGATCACAAGGTATAATATTTCGACTATGTCGCATCTATTTATTTGAGGATGCCTTCCCATAGACAACCCGCTAGAGTTCCAAGAGTTGTACGCACTGATAGCCCACCGAGTGATGAGGCCTCAGTGTAGGGCCCTCTTCTAGTAGAACCACCATCTGAGGAACCAGCGATACCATTACCCATTAGGCCACCAATGCCACCAGCCCCAGCAGTAGACATTACACACCGCTTGAGCACGTTGCACAAGTTCCAGCGCTAGAGGCCACTCAGTTTAAGGGGAGAGACAAACCCACAGGCGGCTGAGGATTGGCTGGAGGACATGGCGAGAGTTTTATGACTCGTAGGGACACCAGTGGACCTCATGTTGATTCCTACTACAAGACTTCTACAGGAAGCACTGGTCATATGGTAGAGCCTGATGTTCTAAGTCCATGACGAAACGACGCTTCTCTGGTTAGACTTAGAGAGCCTGTTTCGGGCAGAGATTATCCCAGTGACTCTCCACACAGTGCGCATTTAGGAGCTACTTCATCTACAGTAGGGCAACATGACTATAACTCAGTACTCAGCGAGGTTCACAGACCTCTCATGCTACTCCACTGATATGGTATGAGACCCATTTTTCAGGGACCAGATCTTTGAGAAGGGTCTCAGGCGATAGATTAGAGCTTCAGTGATCTCACTCAGCATCCCGAAGCTGGTAGGGGTGTTAGAGAGAGACCTCCTAGTGGAGAGTTTCCTTTCTGAGTAGTCTCCAGAAGCAAGATCCACCACCAGTCGACACGTAGTAGAGTCTTCTGCAGCTAGAAGCAGAAAAATGTCACAGAGGTCCAAGAGGACCAGATCTACAGGTGGGCGACCGTATGACTTAAGATCAGTTGTGTGGGGCACCCGAAGTGCAGACAGACATGCCAGGAGCGGGTAGTGTTACACATGCAGTGAGTAGGTTCACATGGCTCGTGACTACCTGACACACCATTAAGATGATTAGAAGATGGTCGAAGGACCACCCAGGCAGAGATAGAGATTCTACCGAGGTGGTCTATAGGGAGCAGGCGGACGTGTCAGAGGAGCTGGCCATGTAGCTAGCGGTGGATGACGATTCAAGGTGTTACCACCACCACCACCGGGAGGTCCACCCCGACTACAAGGATCATGTGGACAGGGTAGATCTTAGTTTTATTCAGTTGAGATATATGATTATGGTGATCTAGAGATTATTCGAGGTATGATCTGTGTCTAATCCACCATAGCAGCAGTACTTATAAACAAATGTGCTAGTCACTCTTTCAATTCCAATGCCCTCTTTCGGAGCTCGGAGATTCCAACAGAGCCATTGGATCGATCCTTATGGCTAGAGACACTTACAAGAGAGAATTAAATTATTTCGCACTGGTGCCAGCAGTGTGAGTTTATTCTAGGAGGAGAGAGCTTTGGTTGGGATCTCCTAGTAGCGGCGTCGAGGCCTTACAACATCATATTGGGTATGGATTGGTTATCTATAGTCCATGCTCAGATTAACTGTATTAGGAACAAAGTGTGGTGTGTCCGATGGGACCAAGTTTACCTTCACAGACGAGAAGGGAGCCTTTGCAGAAGAGGATGGACTTTCCTGGAGGAGGGTGCAACCGATCACTCATTAGTTGACTAGCCTTACCCTCAGAGCTATTGATGTGTAGAGTCTGAACTATCCTGTAGTGGTGGACCAGTACGTGGATGTTTTCCGTGATTATGTCCCAGGACTACCTCCTCAAAGAGAGGTAGACTTTTACATTGATCTGTACCCCGGGAAAACACTGATATCTACAACAGAATATCGGATGGCTCCTGTGGAGTTTCGCGAGCTACACGTATAGATAGAGGATTTTCAGGGGAAGGGATTTATCCGGCCGAGTGTTTCACCTTGGGTAGCTCCGATTCTATTCTCCAAGAAGGCATATGGGATCTTAAGGATTTATGTAGAATATCGTCACCTGAACCAGGTGATCGTGAGGAACAAGTACCCACTTCCGAGGATTGACGGCCTATTTGATCAACTGAAAGGAGCACAATGGTTCTCGAATATGGACCTCATATCAGTCTATCACCAGCTTAAAGTGTGAGACAAGTATGTGTAGAAGATGGCTTTCAGATTTCGGTATGACCACTAAGAGTTCTTGGTTATGCCATTTGGTGTGACTAACACTCCAGCAGTGTTCATGGGACTCATGAACAAGATCATTTAGCCATAACTTGACCGTTTTTCATAGTATTTATCAACGAAATTCTGAACTACTGAACTACCTAGGAGGAGCATGCCTATCACTTTTGGGTAGTACTGGACACACTTTGAGAGAACTAGCTTTATGGTAAGCTCTTGAAGTTCTAGTTTTGGATCCGAGAGATTCACTTTTTGGGTCATGTCATCTCGGAGGCTAGAGTTGTAGTAGATATAGTAAAGATTGAGGTGGTACTTTCTTGGGAGCCACCCAGGAGTGTGACAAAGGTATGTAGTTTACTGGGGTTGGCTAGATACTACCATAGATTTGTGCTAGATTTCTCCAGAGTTGCAGAACCATTATCATCCTTGATGAAGAAGGGGAAACCATTTATGTGGTTAGAGAGATGTCAATAGAGCTTTCAGGAGACGAGTAGTGATCTCATATGGTTCACGACAGCTAATACAACATGAGCAGAACTACACTACCCATGACCTAGAGTTAGTAGCAGTGGTATTCTCCTTGAAGATGTGGTAACACTATCTGATGGGAAAGCATTTTACCGTGTACTCTGGCCACAAGAGTCTCAGGTATATCTTCTCTCAGAAGGACCTGAACCTAAGACATCGATGTTGGCTTGAGTTCCTTCAGGACTATGACTTCGAGATAGTCTATACTCATGGTAAGGAGAATGCAGTTGCAAATGAACTTAGTAGGATATATGGTATATAGCTGCTAGGCGGGGTGACGAAGCAGCTGGCTGCTTTACAGATATCCTTTGTGGATAGATATAGAGCAGTCTTCCTTCAGTCTCTTACAGTTGCTCTCCCACTTCTTAGGCAAGTCATGGAGGCACAACATGGGGATGCTGACTACGAGATGCAACGTTCTCAGATATCCGTAGGGAAGGAACCTGATAGATTTTATGAAGGTGGGGAGCACTTAAACCTCTTCATAGGACGTACTATGGTACCAGTGTCGCTTCAGGAGGAAGTGTTGAGGGAGTTCCACAAATACCCTACAGCGGTACATCTAGGAGTGGAGAAGAAGTACAAGGACCTTCGAAAATAGCACTGGTGGCTGGGAATGAAGAAAGCAGTTGCAGAGTTTGTCTCTCGATGCCTCACTAGTTAGAAAGTGAAGGCGGAGCATCAAGTACCTGTAGGCTTGGTTTAACCTTTAGAGGTTCCAGAGTGGATGTGGGATGGGATATCCATGGACTTCGTGATAGGACTTCCATGTATATACAAGGTACATGACTCGATTTGGGTTATCGTCGACTGACTCACCACTTTGGCCCACTTCCAACCGATCAGAGAGCAGGGTTCAATAGAGATCTTGGGATGCCTCTAGGTGAAGGAGAGTGTTCGGCTACATGGAGTACCTTCGACGATTATCTCCGATCGTGATGCACAATTTACTTTCTGGATATGGAAGGGGTTGCATGAGGTTTTTGGGACGCAACTTCGTTTGAGCACCACCTTCCATCATTAGACGAATGGTCAGACTGAGCGAACCATTCAGAACCTCAAGGACATGTTACATACTTGTGTCCTCGACTTTGTTTTTAGTTGGGAGGATCACTTACCTTTGGTGGAGTTTTCATAAAACAACAACTATCAATCCACCATTAGGATGACACATTTTGAGGCATTATATGGGTGACCTTGTAGATCACCTTTGTGCTGGACTGACCCAGGGGATTCTACACTCGTGGGACCATAGATGGTACGAGCTACCACGAAGATGGTGCAGATCATCCAGTAGCAGATGAAGACTGCACAGAGTAGGAAAAAGTCATATGACGATAAGAGATAGAGACCTCTAGAGTTCGAGGATGGAGACCATGTCTTTCTACAGGTCTCACCCCGACGAGCTCTATGGAGATTTTTCCTAGGTGACAAGTTATCTCTAAGATTCATCAGACCTTTTCAGGTCTCTAGTAGAGTTTGCGAGGTGGATTACCGCTTATCTCTTCCACCTTAGTTGCACCAGGTGCATGACATCTTCCACGTATCCCAGTTGAGGAGATACGTGAACCACCCTTACCACATCATCGACTAGGGCAAGATGGATGTCGATGATGGGGTGGCTTTTATGAAGGTTCCAGTAGATATTGAGGATTGACACGAGAGGGTACTTCATGGACAATCGATACCTCTGGTGTGTGTTCGCTGGCAGCACGAGAACCTCTACGAGAGCACATGGGAGCAGGAGGCTCAGATACGTGCTCAGTACCGCCACTTGTTCCCTTAGTTTGAGTTGTGGATTACAGGGACATAAATCCTAAGGTGGGGATAATGTAAAGACCCATAATTTCTATGTATTTTTTTAAATATATAGGAATTTTACGAGTCCACAAAAATTGACGGTGCATGATTCCGAGGCCTGGTGTGCCCGGGATCAATTTCTGAAGTTTTTTTCATGTACATTCAGTAAACGTACAAGCGAGTTTTTATAACTTTTGAACCGGTGCTTGGAATTGAAATCTGAGGGCACTGTTGAACTTCCAGCACCATTATTTCACATTAAGAGAATTTCATCTCGACGACAGTTGGTCGAGGGTGAAAGTTAGTTTTTGGGTTTTTCGTGGAAAAAATAAAATAAAATAAACACATGTTTTATTTTATTTTATATGTTGTAAGCACCCATGTAGAAGTTAGAAGTGGGGACCACCACACCTTAACCTCCCATGAGAGGTTATGGTGGTGGGGACCACTACACCTTAACCTCCCATGTGTTATAGTGGTGGGGACCACCTGAGATTTATCCCTCATAATGGGGGGGGGGAGGAAACCTCTCAACTCCCTCAATTAATTTTATGTTTCAATGTAAAATTAAATTCTTTAAATTTAATTTTATGTGTCAACGTAAAATTAAATGCTTTAAATTTAATTTTATGTGTCAACATAAAATTAAATGCTATCAATTAATTTTATGTGTCAACATAAAATTAAAATCTATCAATTAATTTTAAGTTTCAATATAAAATTAAATCCTATCAATTGTTTTGATGTTGGATATTTATTTTCCTTCACGGTGGAATTGGGGAAAGGATTGGCTTTTGAGAATTGGGAGGAGCTCTTCAGAGAAAGCTTCTCCAAAGAAGAATGCTTCCTCCACAAATAATGCTCCAACAAAGAAGAACGTCAATCCCGACTTCGACCTTCTTCCTCAAGAATTCCTCCAACGTAGGACGTCTTCGACTACGACGAGTTGGCGCACAAACTGACGATCGAGGAAAACACCGACGACACCGAAGTCTGTCTTTTCCCAATGATCTGTCTTCTTCCCAACAAATCTGTCAATGAACAATGATCAAGTTAGGGGTTTTTTTATCAAATTATTGAATCTTTTTAATTATTATCCACGTTATTGGTTCATGATTAAATTAGAGCCGCTTTCTACCACTCTAAACGCAGAGGGTACGGGCCAAACTAACATGACCCAACCCCTCCACCGATATCCTTTGGTGTTATTCACGATGGAGAAGGATGAAAAACTACGTGGAGGAGCATAAGAATGGTGGTCGGCACCACCACCGGCCAAAAAAAGGCAATGGTGCTTGACAGCACTCTGCGGCACCGACGCGCCCTCACGGCTGCCCCAGCAGAGATACCCGTACCCTCACGGCAGCCCCCGGCCAAGACACCTGCGGCCTCCACGCGCCCCGCAGCTCTACCGTCTGCGCACCCTGCACACCCCAAGCTTCGCACGCCCCACGTTCTCCGTGCACCCCGCGGCTCCGATGTCCGCGGGCCCCGCGCCGCCTCTGGCTAAACCTATAACGACCCAAATTTTTTCAATGGAAATTCCCTTCTGTTATTTATGTCATAAAATCACATGAAAACACAACATAATGAACCACTAAGTGATAAGTGACCTTTAAACATAAATTTTTCACTTATGTGTTTGGAATTTCGAAAATCCGCCATACACGGTTATGTTCAAGATGTTTTTTGGAGTCTAATAAAAAAAATATTTTTTAGTGAATAGTAACCTACCCTAATGAATAGTAACATACCCTTATGAATAGTGATATACCCTAATGAATAGTAACATCACTTATGGTGGTATAAAAATAATATTTAAGTTGGAAGTATGATATACCTATATTTTAGAATGAGTTGATGAATGTTTTAAAATTGGTTTTGATAATAAATTATTATTTTAATTAAATATTAAAATAATCATATTTATAAAAATATTTTTTTGAAAAATGGACTTTATTTTTGGATTCTACATGTCTAAAAATGGTTAGGGTGAATTTTTGGGATTTTTCTGAAATACTTGAATTTTTGATGAATAATAGAATCTGATAATTCACAATAAATGCTAAATAATGGATTAATTGAGTATTGATGATGTTATACTGATGTAATCCCACTTGGTTTGAATTCAGATGACCCATTTACTATTCTTGGTCATGGAATACTTACTATTCTTTGTCTTGTGAAGAAATAATAAATTAAGGATTATAATATCATGAAATCCCTCCTCTCCTCCACCATAAAACCCCCCTTCACTCACTCTTCTCTCCACTCCTCTCAAGCTCCAAGACTTCTTTAATTTCTACCCAAATCTCTTCCCTAGGTCCTCCCCCACGTTCAAAATCTGTCAGCCTCCTCAAAATACGAAAATATCTCCCCTTAAGAGGTTCTCAAAGGAGGAAGTCCGAAGAGGTAAATTCCTCTTCCCAAATTTCTTCTTTTCTTTTAAGTTCTTTTATTTTTATTTATTTCCACATCTCCCTTCACCATAACAGTATGATAAATCCAGTAACATACATGTACTGGAATTTATTCATGATAGTGGTATATTTCCTTATCTTCTCCCCTTTCCCCACCCTTTTATTTGAAATAAATGAAAGCACCGTTTGAGATGTGCTAATTTAGCACATTCAAGGACAACAATTTATCAATTTATATTATTATCTTTAATTATGGTTAGGAAACCATTTGTGTTATGGTTGAAATAGATTATTATATATGTAATATATCCTATTTTTTGGTTTTGTAATCCTTTGGGTCAAATGGATTTAAGTTATAAAGCAAAGCACATTTTTTGTAATCAAATCCACCAATTAACAAAAACGGTTATCACTAAGGTTATATATATAATAATTATACTTCACTCAAAGTAACCTAATTAAAATTAAAACCATGTAATCTCCTAGATATTAACAAAAGAATATAACTTCAATTCTGGACAACCACTTTCATCTTTCTTATAATCCAAACTTGAATATAAGTGAACCGATCTTTTAAAGCCAAGTAAACAAACGAGCCCGAACAATGAAATTGAACCTTATAACTAATAAAAAGGATTTGAATAAACTAAAAAAGTTTATATTAAATCAATTAAATATAGATAAGGTTCTGGAATAATGAATTAATGATCCTAATTTTTTTATTCAGGTCATTAATAACAAGTGGAAAACACCACTGGATTTATGGTAAGAGATCCTCTTCTTTTCACTCTTAATCTAGATTGTCCTCTATACTATGCCTTTTTATGTGTACTAGAAAATTATGGGGTATGTTTAAGAACCTCCCACATACTTCCTTATGGATTTATAAGTGATGAGAAACCCCATTTCTCTCTCATCAATCCCTCTTGGTCACACCCGACACCATACCGGTAAAATCGTAACGAATTCTACCTGAACCTTCTTTGTTCTTTCGGGTTGCCTTATATTTCTTTCAAAATGGTGTTATCTTATATATTTATGTGATTATTATAACTTCTGGTTAGTTGTACAATATTCTTATATCAATACCCTTTCATCACATTCTTTCGTGGATATACATGATTTTGAAAGATTCCCTCCTTAGAACTTTCCGATAAGCAAACCTGTTTTAAGGGGACTTCCCAAATTTTTACCCAAATTTCAAGTGCACTCTATCCTATGTTTTCAAAAACCATTGTATTTAAAAAATCAGTATTTTTATTATTAATACATTCTTGGTTCAATTCTTGTTTTATATAAAATAATGTCCTCTTTTCTGTTGGAAAAGCTCTAGAGTGTTCTCCTTAAAACCGCACAAAAAAGGTTTAAATGATAATGTTTCTAAAATACATTTTTAATATGTTGTCACTTATATTTGACACCACTTACCATGTTATATTCCTATTTTACCCTATTAATTTCCATGTATGTTCTAATCCTTTCCTTTCATTGACACTTTCATGATACACCCATTGGATATGTTTTATATCATGATTGTGGTACCCAATTCTTTCCATGGGTACCCTTAAGTTTATGTATGGTTGATTATGTATGATTGTATATGTGGTAAGGATATTTATGTGGCAAGAATATTCATGAAAATTTTGAGATGTGTGTGCCTAGATAGAGCTCCAATGCATTGGGTAAGGATAAGTCTCATTAGATGCGATGTGAAACGGGATTGTCGGTTAGCCTTGACCCGTACTGAAATGGGAAATAGGATTGGTGGTTAGACTTAACCCATACTAAAGGTATGGTTTATGATTCTTCCACATTTATATGATTCCATGTTTATATGATCCCATTCTTATATTAAATTATTTTCTAAGTTTCATGCTTTGGATATCATTATGTCATTCCTCCTAACTCATGTGCTTGAGATGTATCCTTATGTTCATTCCCTTACTAGGCATTTTTAGCTCATCCCTTTGTTCAAGTGATCCCCAGGGTACCCTATGTAGATGTAAGGGCTCGAAGGAAGTTAGGAGCTCATTATGGAGATTAAATAAAGAAGTGATTTTTTAGCCCCATGTTTTATGTTACATGTACCCAGTCTTCCAAGACACTAGACTTAACGATCCTTGGCTTGTACTCAGATGATTAATTATGCTTAAAATAATGAAATGATATATGTAAAAGGCTTGGGTCGCAATAGAACCAGTCTGCCGACCTCCTGAGCCACCCCGACCGTGCCAGCCTGCCATCCCCTTGCTGCACCCCGGCCGAATGGTCTCGCACCCTCACGACGCCCGGTCTGAACCAGCCCTAGCCTCCAGGCTGAGCCACACCGAGTTGTGCCCCCTCATGGAGCCCTCCGAGCCGAACCTCCCTTATGACGACCCATGGCCAGCCTGTGCCCTCATGTTCGGTCTGGGCCCACGCGACCCTCTGAGACCCCTCGCGGACAGCTGGGAGGAGCTCATCGTGCTGGGCCAAACCTAACGGGCTGGCCCACCCAACATGCCGGGCCAGAACCAACGGGTTAGGCCGGGTTGAGCTGAACCGGGTCGGTCCAAACGAGGTTGGGCCGGGTCGGTCTGACTGGGTTGGACTGGACCCGAGCCCAATATGATCATTTACCTTATTTTGTCCATCCCATTGGCACCGGGCATCCATTTGACGAACCATCAAAGACCCTGGTAATATTGGAACATGATGGTCCCTTTGAGTATTCCCCACTAGAGTTTGGGGTATAGTTGAGATACGGTCTGGTTGGATCATGCATGAATCCAACCGGGCTCCCAGGACTAAAAGGATAATAACTCACGCAAAGGGTTTCCGATTGACAAGTCGTCTATTGCGTTGAGACCCCTATGAAGTGGCATACCTTTGAGATACTTTTTCGTGGGACTTTGTGATAGTTGGAGTATCGACCAGTAGCTCGTGGAGCAGATCCTTCCATTGATGAGCGAGCAGAGTGTAGAGACCTAGTAGCTGGCTGAGACTAGATGACTACTGACCATTTGACTCTGAGAGACTCTACTATCCCAGTGGGGAGCTCCTAGTTGTGGCGGAAAACCCACAGTGGAGGAGCATGCACGGTGACGCGGAAGACCCATGGTACTCGACAGGAGGAGTACCCATATAGGCTACGGGGGGAGTGCCTAGGTGGGGTGGAAGACCCGCGGTGGGGAGTGCCTGAGTGTGGTAGCAGACCCATGGAACTCGACAGGTGGAGTACCTTAGTATTCCAAGGTTTGTGGGAAGCACACTTGGTGACGTGGAAGGCCCACTCTACTCGACAGAGGAGGAGTTATCCAGCAGTCGTGGTTTCAATAATGTGAATAAAATCCTTGTTGAGTTGAGTTAGTACTTTTTTGTTTTCCTCATGATTGAGAGGGATTACTTAATAACTTAGGTATATGTATGGGCATATACCTAGGTAGGGTTACATGTTGATTCCTTACTTTGTGGTTTATCCTTGGTGGATTTGAGAGACCTTGAGGGTCTTGGAGTCCCTATTAAGTATCATTATACTCACCCCAACATGGGATATGCCCACAACTTATTGTGTTGGATGCAGATGACAGACAGCGCTGACTGAGGATGAGAGTACCAGGACTGGACGATACCCGGAGGTGGACCTTACGACGAGTTGGTACGTGGAGGAGACTGACAAACGTGGAGTGATGAGGAGGCTATCTATACCTACCCTTCTGGTAGGAATCTCGGAGGATGACCCAACAATTGTTTTCCTTTCTTCAGTTGTACTTATACATCCAGTTCCTTGTACTTTACAGTTGGGCTTGTATTTCTGACCCCTTTTTACTTTTTAGCACTCTTTTGTTATATAGTTTACTTAGTGTTTTGTATCCATCTGTGTGCTCTGTTGTGTGCATTTACATGTGATAAAGGAAATACCTTCCCAGTTTTAGGTAATTATTCCTTTGGTTCTAGTCGTCATCCCCTGAACTATGGAAGGCGGGCTTGGGGTAGGCATGGCACGGGCGCTGGGGGATGGGTCATGACAACCTATCCATAACTGACCATGCTTTTAAGGATGTATTTGAATAAGAAATAATCCTTGATATTATGACCCAAACTTCTATGAAAATGAAATTAGTTGGGATGATCAGTGAGGTTGTCCTCCTTGGTCTTCCTAGGTTGTGGTTGCTTGAGTAGGTCATTTTCCATGGTTTCAAGGAGATAACAAAGGACTTGATCATTATTAAATGGGAAGGATTTATTCATACATTCCTTAAATCTAGAGTTAACCTGATCTATTATCACTTCATAATGAGGGATATTTTATTTTGTTTCCACTTTATAGGAGGTACTAGGTGGGATGGTACCTACTTAGGTTCTTAAATGGGCATGAATAATAGTTTTAAAGTGAAAAATACAGTCTATGCCTTGCTGAGCCTTTTCCCATGTGCTGAATGCATGAGTTGAGATTTAACTTGGGTTCTCTGAATGGAGTCTTCTAAAAGTTGGTCTATTTATATGAACTCCTATAACCCACCTAGATACTTCATTGAGACAAAAGTTGTCTATAACTCATCCTAGATATTTTCATCATTGATTTCCAAAATAATTTCCATTGATAGAGGGATATTGAGTGAAAAGGTTAAACCCTTGCATCTAGTTGTGATGTCAGAAACCCTATCATTTTCACATTACTTTTAGTTTTTAGGTTATCTATTGTAATTTTCTTTAGTGTGGTGTTGAATTGGTAAAGTAATTGATGAATAATGTCTTCCCATTCTACAATAGCTCATTCTGGAAGGCCTCTATACTAAATAAAGTCCCACTCTACTAGAGTCTATACAAAACACCTTATATTGTTAACTTCATATTGATCTTGAGGTCCAATCATTAGACTACATTTGGAAATGAAGAGAGTGATATGTTATTCAGGGTATCCTCTGTTGTCAAAGGTAGAGAAGGTAGGATTGCAGAAATTGGGTGGGGGTAATGTGTCATCCACCCATTTAGGATATGGATTCATTTGAGGTTATATAGGTTCACATATCCCTTCAATGGATTCCATTTATGTATCTAGGGATTCGATGGCATTGAGAAGTTCTGGAGGGAAGTTTTTCTAAGATTTCTCCTATCTACAGGGAGAGGGAGGGGCATGATGAGGTGGCCCTATTTTCATCTCCCTATGATTCTCCATCCATGAAAAGAATGAATGATCACTCTAGAAAGGGAGAGACTGTCGCTGCATGGGAGGGAAGTCATGATGATTTTTAAATTCTACATTTACATAGAATGGATATCTTGATGTAGATATGGTTTGATTCTTAGATGATTCTCTTGCAAGCTGATCGACTCTTTCTATATGTATGGGAGGAGGTATATTATCCTCATCCAGATGATGATACCAAGTGGGAATATTTCCACTAAGTAACTCTTCATTGAGTTTTATGAGGGCTTTTACCTCATTCTCATATTGTGAAAACTACTACTTAGTGGAAGGATTTTTGGTTCTTTTGGGTGGTGATCATGATATATCCACACATTTCCCTTTATCTTTGGTAGTTCTCTACTAGAGAGGTGGAAACTCAATATTTGGAGGTGAAAAACTTTGGATCCTCCTATGGTTATATGTGTGTGTAGTCTTAATCGGTGCATCAAAATCTCTTTCCTATCGAGGTAAATTTTTCATGTCGTATCCATCTGCATCTTCATCTTGATCCACATTATCTATATGTTGATAGAGATTACATTCAAATAGGTTTACTAAAAAATGGATGTTGTATCATTACATTAAATTCATCATGATGATTTTGGGCTTCCTGTATTAGGGTTATTTATTATGCTCCTATACATAATAGGATATTTCAGCTTGTGACCCCAATGAGGTTTGATTTCCTTTGTTGTATGATCCTTCAATCTCGAACTTTGAGTGGTGAATTTGAGGTATTTTTTAACCATTATTATTGAATGATACATGAATAATAGAGGTTTTTCTGGTGGAAAGAAGAACTGATGAGATTCTGACCGTCAATATTTACATCCAAACGTGGAGAAGACTGATTCTATTTGTGGTGATGATGATAATAATGAACATTCTCTCATACCTATGGGATGAGAACTATATAGGGACATATTAAGAATTTATTGATCCTTGAATTTAGGATCTGATGATTTCAGTTGAGGATTTGATGATTCCTAGGATGGGAATTGAGATATAAATGAATCCATCCTAATGGAATGTGGTTAATATGGAATCATCCTTGATCTCCCCAGGACCCTCTTAGGGGAGATGAACCTAGTGATTACTATTTATATATAAATGACTCCAATGAAGTGGGATATTATTTGTTTGTAGCTTTTGTTGATATTTCCTAAATCCTATCAAAAATTGATGATCTGAGGGGAATAGGTGGTGGAAGATATTCTTCCAACCCAGAACGCTAGGTTTTCTCTTAGATGGTTGCTATGGAAGCTGCTCCTTCAGCACATTTGATGTGGAAAAGTTGTGATGGTGTAGGATCTGGGTGAAATGGAATCCCATGATGAGAGTCAGTTTCTATAGGTGGTTTTATGAAGTGCATTCCCATTTGTTCGAGGGGCTCAGTTCAAATCTCCATGAGCTATCCTCTTCCTCTATTCGTGATGTATTAGCACTATTGAAGTAAGAGGATTATGTTATAGTTAACAATTGGCTTACACATTTCCTGGTACTCTGATTTTTTCGGAGTCTATAACATTACAGGACATTGTATCTGGGGGATTGTTTTGTTATGGGGATATATTGAAGTTTAATGCTCCATATTTCACCAACCCTCATATATATATATATGTCTTGAAATGCTCTGGAAATAAATCGGTATAGAGTTGACATGATGTGGAGACATACACTGTGTAGTTTTTTATCATGCTCCTCCATTCCTGGGTTCCAAAATATGGAATAGGAATCTATATCTAGATAAAAATAGAGTGTATGGATGATTTTATGGTGATAATAATATCCTTGATAGGGGAGATGTATAGAATTCAGTCACTTATGAGTAGCCCATATATTTTGGCATAGATAAGGCATTAACTCCTTTTCTAGATCATCTGGGATCTTATAGTCAGAAGTAGAATGGGGACAGAGCATAGTGGGGTGGTTGTTTTTAGATTACTCTCTACACATGTCAATTTTTACTACCTCTTCATCAAACTTACAAGCCTCCATTTGATCAGACCACAATGGGCGCTTCTTGAGGTCACCTACTAACTAAAGTGGAGTTTTTCTTAAAGTTGACAGGGAACTCTATACGATTGGCGTTGATGTTTGGATTACCACTATATATGAAGGCATATGACTTTTGAACACTAATTTATACATATGTGTCTGGGAAATGAGAGGATTTCCTTATCCATGGGAGATATCACCATAGGGATGTTGACCATTGTGGATGTTAGAAGTAGATTCCCTACAATCCATCTCCACACTACCATAAGGAGGAATATCATAGTAATGTTTGTCTTCTACTTTAGTTAAAGATTTTATTAACCATTGGGGTGTTGGGAGAATTTCTTAAACAATCTAAAAGACACTGTAATTGAGCAGATTAGGGATATGAGACTCATTCATTATTGTGGTTAAAATTTTCTCACCTACCTTCTATAAATTTGAAGGGATATGAGCATACTATATATCAGTTTTTGAACATTTTATATAATCATCTGGTGATGCAGATGGATGATCCCAATGTTAAGAAGATACTAGGATATTCCAATGATCTTCACCATTATTGACAGGAATATGAGTATGTATAGAGGCATGTTACATTCTCACATAGAAGGTATCAATGAAAATAGAGATATGAGCCTGATATTGGTCCTTTGGAGTATTCTTATGGTCTTATTCAATGACAATATGAGCTTGTCTCAAGGCATGTGACACTCTCACTTGTTGAGAATTGGTTTTAATAGGAATGCGAGCCTTGTCTGAATATGAATTTCACATCAGAATATGCTAATGAAACACTATAATTGGATAAGGGATATGAGCCTCCTCATATATGACATTGGTAGGATGATAATGAAGTCATTAATTGAAAAATGTAGGTTTATGCTCCTAGATTCCGTGATCTACTAGAATATTCCAGGTAGATTCATTGATAGGAAAATGATCCTATCCTAAAAAATGTTTCATTCTCACTTGGTGATCCTTAGGAAAAAGGGTATATGATCCGAATCATGGGCCTTTGGATTATATCACTGGTCTTAATTGATAGGAATATGAGCCTTTCTCAAGGAATGTGCTTCTCTCACATGGCAATCCCTGAACAGAAAGGGGATATTAGACCGATCCTATGCCTTTGGAAAATTCCTCCATAATTTTTTGATAGTAATGTGAACCTATCCCGAGGCATGAGTCACTCCCACTTGGTGATCCCCAGTTTGAATGAAAATATGATCCTACTCTGATTCTTCTTCCTTTACCAAAATATGTTCATAATCATCCTGGGCGAGAGTAATAATATGCGCTTGCTCCAAAGTAACAAATTCTTCATAATGATCCGAGTGTTATGATTCTCTAACCATAGGGATTTGAATATACACCTGTACCAGTATCTGTACTAGTTCCAAAATATGATGGAATAGTTGTTTTTCTATTCCTAAGATATAGTGGAATTTTAGAAAAGTGTGTGTATGAATATATGCATGAACATTTTATGTCTCTACTATGTACTAGTATATATCTTTGATTGATGTGGGAATATGATCCCATTCTTTTCATCCTTGTTCAATCGGGATATGTCGATGGACTTCATGCATGGGGGTAGAAATATGTGCCTCCCCCATTCTTGATATAAGAATATACCCACACACATCTTCTGAATGAGAGGGGATATGAACCTTCTCATTGGATATCACTAGAATATATTGGATGAAATCCTCTATGGGTGTGGTGATATGAGACCACTCATAGTTATCTAGAGGATTCTGTATTTGATGTGTCTTCATTGTTTCCTTTGAATGGGTGTAAGAGGTTGTTGTGTGTTGGTTGGTACCCTTAGTATAAAATTAAAGGGAACCTATGGGATGGTGATGGTGATGGTGGTTCACATGATCCCTCTTTGTTGGACCCTGATCCATAAGGGAGTCGTAGTAGGCTCCTTAGTGCACCATAATCATATACTAAAAGGTGGTGATTATTTCACTTTGGGGATAATCTTTCAAAGAACACTTCTGGAAATATAGCCTATACCCATGGTTCAAAACTCTGTGCTAGAAAGGAGTCGTAATATAGGTCCACCCCTATACCCACGGTTTGGCAGAACTGTGGGTATAGGTGTGTCGCAGTTTGCCAACACGTTGTACAGCGTGGCACACACTACCCCCATGGTTTTCAAACCGTAAGGATTTATTTTGAAAAGATGAAACTGTTGGGATTCGAATCATGCGACCACAAGCAGATCTTCCACCCTCTCTAACTAACCAAGCCAATCTCATGTTCGATATATATACATATATTAATATAAATATATTAATATAATCAGGAGTATTTTTTTTAAAAAAATGGGGTGCATGGATTCGAACACGCGACCGACCGCCCCTCCCAGTAGGACTGCACCCTCTCTGACCAACCAAGCCAATATGATATTCGATATATCTAAATATATTTATATAAATATATTAATAAAACCGATAGCATTTATTTTGAAAAAAGAGGGTGCTATAATTCGAACACGAGACACCCCACGGGATTTCATCCCTCTATGACCAACTGAGCCAACCTCATGCTCAATATATATTTATATATTTTTATAAATATATTAATATACCCACTTATCTAAAATTTAAGACACCGATAATCGAACACGAGACCTATTGGAGGAGAATAGGTCTCCAGACCAACTCAGCTATAGAAATTCTGTAAATAAAATGATACAACTCTTTACTTATATTAATTATAACTCATTTATTAGAAAAAAACTCACTTAGATTCGAACAAGGGACCACCTTCAACAACAAGCACTACCTAACCAACTAACCTATGGATATTATTTGTAAATTTACGTGTATCTATTTAATTATATTAATCTAAACTGTGTTCCCACCAAATATTTTTTTTGTCCCACATAATTTTTTTTCTGCGGGAAAGCTATACCCACGGTTTGGCCAAACCGTGGGTATAGGTCTTCAAAATAAAACCCCTAATTCCCACGTTTTTGAAAAAATGTGGGTATAGGTCTTCCAAAAAACCCTATACCCACGGTTTGACCAAAATTGTGGGTATACATCTTGTAAAAAACACATATACCCATGGTTTTTCCAAACCGTGGGTATAGGTTTTTTAAAAATATCTATACCCACCGTTTTGTGAAAAATCGTGGGTATAGGTACCCATTTTATACCTATACAAACGATTTTAGAAAACTGTAGGAATAGGGGTACCCTATACCCACAGTTTCTTGAAAAACCGTGGGTATAGACCCATTTTCCAGTAGTGGCAATTATATATGGTAATGAAGTCCATTGCACTTTTTTCATCATTCCTTAGACGATGTAGAATCATCAATTTTAGCTTTTTTAGACCCTTTTATGAAATTATAAGAATCCATATTGTACCATGTAGTTGGTATTATCATACCATTGCATCATCCACCTAACACTGAAGATGTAGAAATGGTGAGGACATTTTATGACCCACATGGGTTACTGCCATAGTTGTTTTCCAGAACTATTGTAGTATGAATAAATTATCTCAGGTCAAGGTATTGTTGGTGGGAGTAGTATCAACAGGCACACAGAGAACATGGAACAAGTCCACTAATCAATGCATTATCTTAGGCATGATGTGTGCTCAATCTAATATATATAATTAATAAAATTTTTCTTTTATTCCTGATAAAATCATTCTACTTGATTGGATTTTTCAATCCAAGGATTGACTTATTTAGTGAAAACAATGGCTATAGAGGATCATATGTGAGATGCATGTCATGGTCAACTGATCATTTTGTTATTTGAGAGACTCATGTAGAGTTCACCATTTTTATTTCATCTAGAAAAGATATGTATACCTGGGCCTGATGGTTTTATTTTTGGGGGTTTGATACCTCTACAATCATTCATGTTGGGTTTACTATTCATGTTTATCTTCCATAGAAACTCCCAATGGTTCCCACATCCATAACAGGGTACAAACTTGTTTTCTAAAGGTAGGTAGTTGATTGGGGTTTCAAACCCAATGAAGTTTAGAAGATCATATTGGTCAAGAGGATGAGAGGTCGAGATCATCACAACCTTTTAGGGGGAATTATTTCATACCTGTTTACTCTCTTATAGATTTAAGATATGTTCAAAAATATCTTCCTAATCTCGATAAGAGACCAGTTAACCTAACAAAATGATCGTAGGTTAATTTATTTTTTATAAAAAAGGGAGGATCTTATTGGTGAATCTATATCTATGTATATGAGGTTCTTCACCCATTTCCCATTAGTGGAAATCTACTTATATGTTGAATCCATATATCTTGGAACTCAAGAGTTTATTGTCATCTTGGGAGGTGGTTAATATTTCGTGTAATGGACCAAACTTTTATTAAAGAAAATTCCTCTTGATCTAATTAAATGTATTATTATGTAAAATGGTTATATAAAACATATTAACTTCCTTGGTTTTATGTTTTTGGATTTTAAAATACTGTTATGAAATTTTATCATTTCTAATATAGCCATTGAACAACGATCACATGAATAGTATAAATATAAGGCTTTAACAAATCCAATTTAGTCATACAAAGGAAGCGATGGACTGATCCTGTAGAATTAATCCATACGAAGCCCATTTGAAGGAACTCTAAAAGGAGGTGGCATTACTGGGCTTCGCTCTTGACCAAGCCCAAGATGAGCTTCAACACGTTAAGCTTGAATAGAACTGCCTATGGGAGAAGTGGATGTTAATAGAGATTACCACCCGAGCGATGTTATCAGAGACACCCCAAGAGTCTTTCACCATCACATACCATACCCTTAGGTATTATGCAGGTGTTATAAGGGGTTATGTAATAATACCCTATCACTATGATTATGTTCTTTATTTTTTTATAAAAATATATATTCATTTCAATATTGTTACTTTGTAGATGGGTTTTAAAAAAAATTAGTATTTTTAGTTAATATTCAATTAAGAAATCTATTTTGACGAGTTAATGTATTTTTTAATTAAATAATATTTTAATAAAATATTATTATTACTAAATTACTTTTTATTAAAAATAAATGATCATATACTTTTTATGAATACAATTGTAATTTTTATTAAGGTTTGAAAACTGTTTTTATTAAAACCCATGAATTTTCAATAAATGTCATTTTTATTTTAAAAGTGAAAATTCAAATATTTAGAAAATTATTTAGATAAAATTAATATTATTTTTGGAATCATAATGTCTAAATTATTCAATAGTGAATTTTTCATAATTTTCGGAGACAGTCGAATTTTTTGGGTAAAAATTAAATACTATTTAAATATATAATGTGTTTAATGACATCATGATGACCCAATAGTGATGTAAGAAAATACTATAAAAGGAATTTTCAGCCAATATATATTTTAAATTTAAAATAATGTGATTTTAGATTTGTTTTATTTATTTTACAAAACCTTAGTGGACCCTCCCAAACTTATAAAACATTCTAACTTTTTAAAATGATTTCCTTGAGAGTGCGACTCACCTCCACATAAGAAAGACTAATATTTTAATAAGTTCAGAAATTGGACTTATAAAATAATTTTTTACACTCCCCTTGGAAAAAAACATGGGAAAAAACCCTGGGATGATTTGTGGTTTTGATTCGTTTAATGTGTAGTGTCCAAAACCTAAATAATAAAGAATTATCTATCCTTTAATATATAAACCCACTAAATATCCCACTTATCTTCACTAAAAACCTTTAGATCTCAACCAACACCTGACCTACTCTAAATATAATCCTAAAAATGTTCCCCAATCTCCCAATAAGCCTCTCTCAAGCCTCTCCCAACCCTTTGGGATCACACTTCCAAGTAAGGGACTTCTTCTTTTCTCATTTTTGTCCAAATTTCATTATGTTGTTATACTCATTTATTTTCAATTAAAAAATGTGGGGTATGGTTTATAACCTCCCACATAATTCCCTCCTTATTTTTTAGTGATGATATATCTCTTTCTCTCTCATAAATTCCTCCCACGTACACCTGTTACCATACCGAAATTCCGTAAGGAATTCCTCTCTTCTCTTCTACATTCAAACAATTATTTTATATTATGCATCTAAATTACATTAAATATTTTGGGATATTTTTTAAATTAACCCCTTACTTTCCATTTCATGTATAAATTTTGATATACCCCTTTCTCACTCATCAACCCATTTTACAATTTCTATTTGATGTCGTTATGCTGCCGAAGTCACACCAAAGTTTCCATACCAAAATCATCATGTAAGTGAATACCATACCCATTTATCTATCAAGGGTATTCATATTTATCAAAATGTACATTTTGATTTAGGACTTAAAATTATGTATTCCATATCTATTATTCATTAAAAAAATTATGATGTTTAATGAATCCATGTTGTATGATCTATGTGGCACACTTATGCATGAAATGAAATGATTTAGAATTGTGCACTCTGATAGCGCTCCAATGAATTGGGTAAAGATTAGTATCATGATACGTCAAGTTAAATGGGTGTTTACTCATGATAATTCAATTGAAATGAGGGTTTACTCATTCTCCATGTGCAACAAGCCTTGTATCATGCTAATATCATGTTAAATATTGTTGCCACATTTCCATGCTATGATAATCATTCTATATCATGCCTTTATGGTCATGTTTCTATTATGCTCCACTGATATTACTATTTAATAAAATGTATTTTATTTTTCATGTTATTCTTTTTTACACCCTTATAAGGATTTATAGCTCATCCTTTCCACACTTATGTCATCAGGTTATCCCATGCAATGCTAAGTATGAGGGAATGTTGTGGTCATGTAAAATAAGTTTTCAATAATGATGTTGTATTTTTATTTCTTAATTTATTATTTAATATACCTAATTTCCCAAGAAACTAGACCTATCAATCCTTAGAGTTTTATTATGTGAAATTTTATGTATTAAATCATGTTTAAGTGTGTAATAAAGAGTAGGGTTTTTATTGTTGGTATCAAAGGATAGGTTTAGTTATTTTTGGGATTAGGATTAGAAAACCATAGTGAAAGCCTTAGGGATAATAATAATTATAATAAAAACATACCTAAATTTTGGTGAGTATTGAGTAAGTGTTTTATCATAAAAATATATCCCTATTAGGATACGATCAGGTAGAGGCAACTCTGGAACATATGTATCTAGGGGTGAAACCTGAAAACACCGCTTTGAGCTAGACTCAAACAGGAACTGGTACACGAAAATGGGCCTTACTGCACTATTGGTTATGACACTCCTAAGGGATATTCTTTGGTAAATTCATGAACTTAGTATGAACCATTGTTAAGGGAATAAAAAAAATTCCCCTAATAATATTTGTTGGGAAGTAGATCATGAATAACATATATTGAAGCCTATAAGGTCATATGTTAAGTAAATAAATGTAATTTATTGGTTATCCATTTTTGTCTTTGGGTTAACCTTTATGTGGTGCCCCTAACTTTCCTTTAATTCCATCTAATGGATGGTAATAGGAGGACACAGTCTATTAACCAATGTAAAGATCAATGTGATGACTATTCTAATGAGATTCCCAATCTGATGGGAGTGAGAATCGCAAACTTTGTCACGATAAACTCCCAGTTAACTCATGTTTTGAATAGAAAAATGGGTCAAGGATAACGTTAAACCCCCATAAGAAAGAACAAGCCACAATCAAGATATTTCTGAGTCAAATGCATCATACTTTTAAGGGATCATCCAATGCCTCAGTTACCAAACAATAGAGAAAATCCATTGAAAATATCTTTTCCATCATTCAATGTTCTAAACAAGAGAAGGTTCCTATGGATGCTTATAATATGGAGGTTGAAGCTAATAAATGGTGGAAATTGATCAAAAATTAAAAGCCTGAGGAAGAGATCGAGATGGTGGAATGGAAGGATTTCCAAAAAAAAATTTTGATAAATATTTTCCGTGTACCCTCAGACTTAAGATGGAAAAGGAGTTATTTTCCCTCATTAAAAAAGAAAATGAATCCACCACATCGTATGAGGTAAAAATCACAAGGCTTGCACAATAAACCTCTGGATTTTTCATTATCCTCATATGCAAGGTTTATTACTTCATTGGTGGGATAAAACATAGCCTACAGAAAGACCTAGTAATCTGTGACTTCGATAGCTATGAGGAAATTGTATGATGTGACCTCAAAGTCAAAATAGATATCAGAGAATCTCAAGGGTATCATGGGGATATGAAACAGAAGGTGGACTTTAATTCTAGTAGTCTGATGGATAAATCTAACGATTCTAAGAAATTACAGCACCCCACATGCCAAAGGTGCGGAAAAAATCACCCCATAAATTGCCTGAAGTGGATGAGGAAATGATTTAGGTGTGGAAGAGAATGGTACATGTCTATTAACTACTGACAAGAAAAAAACATGGCTGCAACAAAGGAGTGGAATGCTCCGTTCGACCCTCAACCCATTGTTCATTGTTTCAACTATAATGAACTAGGAACTTTGAAAACAAGTTCTTTAAGACAAGGGTTTTCGAAGGCAACCGACAACCTTTAAGGAAGAAAGGGAGAACTTTTTCCATCATTACCTCCAAAGTGAACCTAGAAAACAAAGTGGTGATCGGTACATTAGTTATTCATTCAAGAATAGTGAAAGTAATCTTTGATTCTAGTTCCACACATTCTTTTATATCCCGAAAGTTCAGTAGAAAAATCCCAACACCACCTCAAATCGTGGAAGTAGAGATGTCAGTTAGAATGGAAAATGGGGAAATCATTACATCCCATGAATATAACTCCTCCCTTGTCACAATTTGTGGATTGAACTTCTTAGAAAACTGTTTCATACTCCCTATGGTGTAATTTGATGCAATTATTGGCATGGATTGGCTTTCCCTATATAGAGCCAACATAAATGGCTATGAGAGAGAAATCACTCTCCATATGGTGAATCGACCCCTGATTCTGTACAAGTGCAAGGAGGATGATGAATATTATTTAGCACCATCATATCAAGGCTTATCACTACGCCCATGTTCACATTACCCAAAAGTGTATAACTTTTTGTGGTATTTAGTGATGCTTCAAAGAAGGGAATGGGCTATGTGTTGATGAAAAATGACAAATTCATTTCCTATGCTTCAAGGAAATTGAAAGTTCGTGAGAAAAAATATCCAAAACATGATTTTGAGTTGGCTGTAGTAATCTGCGCCTTAAAAATTTGGAGACATTAACTCTTTGGTGAGAAGTGTGAAATATACACGGATCATAAAATCCATAAGTATATATTCACATAGAAAGAGTTGAATATGTGCCAAAGAATATGGCTAGAGCCGATCAAAGACTATTATTTTTCAATCCATTACCACCCTTGGAAAGTGAACAAGGTGGTGGATTCTCTAAGTATAAAGGACCCAAAAACTATATCATTTATGAGAATTGAAAAGGATCCAATAATTTAGATTTGATGAAGATGTACATGGGAATAAAAAAGAAGGGAACATCATAAATTATTTCACAAATGATTGCTCAAACATTTATTTTGGAAAGGTTAAAGTATTCTCAGAAGGATGATGAGGGAATTCATAAGAAAGTGGAAACTATCAAAAAAGATAAATCCTCAGAGTTCAATATTAATGAAGAAGGAATTTTGAGATTTGGTTCAAGACTATGTGTTCCATAAAATCAGGAGTTAAAGAAAGAACTTTTGGATGATGCACATAGTTCAAATTTCTTCATTCACCTAGGAAACACAAAGATGTATCGAGATCTCCAAGATAATTTTTGGTGGGATAACATGAATAAGGAGATCGCTGAGCATACATTAATGTGCCTAATATTTTAAAAAGTGAAGTCTGAGAGGTAGAAGTCTAAGGGCATGATGCGACCATTACCCATACCCGCATGGAAATGAGAGAACATCACCATGGACTTTGTCACTAGTCTTCTAAAGACATCCAAAAGAAGAAATGTTATCTAGGTTATTGTGGATCATTTTACAAAGACTAAACACTTCATTTCAATTTAATAGGATTTCTCATTGGGTCAATTGGAACGTATATATATCAAATAAGTTGTAAGGCTATATGGAGTACCAATATCTATTATATTAGATCGAGATCCAAGATTCACCTATAAGTTATGGAAGAGTCTTCAACATGTTCTGAATACTCAACTGAACTTCCGTAAGGCTTACCATCCTCAAACTGATGTCCAATCAGAGTGGACTATCCAAACACTTGAGGAAAAGTTGAGAGCATGCTCAATGGAATTAAAAGGAGGATGAGATCAACATCTTCCTATGGTTAAGTTATCTTATAATAATAGTTTCCAATAAAGCATCTAAATGGATCTTTAAGAAGCCCAATATGGAAAGATGTGCAGAACACCATAATGTTGGGATAAAGTTGGGGGGAGAAAAGTCCTTGGTCTAGAAATGTTCTAAGAAATGGTGGAGAAGGTTAACACCATTTAGAAACACATTAAAGATGTTCAGAGTTGAAAAAAGAGATATGATAATAATATTCGATGAGACCTAGAGTTTTATGTTAGAGACATGGTATTTCTCTGCATATCACGGTGGAAGAGAGTTCTGAGATTTGGGAATAAGGGAAAGCTTATTCCAAGGTACATCGTCCTTTTTGAGATTCTTGATCGCATTGGAGAAGTGGCATATTGAATAACACTTCCACTGAACCTATCTCATGTACATGATGTATTCTATGTATGACTCTTGAGGAAGTAAATACCTGACCCATCTCATGTACTCAATCTATAGGTGTTACCATTGGAGAATGACCTCTCATATTAAGAGAAGCCGGGGAGGATCTTAGATCGTAGGGAAAAAGTTCTAAAAAATAAGACAGTGGCCCTTGTCATGTGTTATGAAGAAACCACAAGTTTGAAGAAGAAACGTGGGAATCAAAGTAATAAATGAATAAGAGTTACCCTCATCTATTTTAGTGTGGGAAAAGGAAAATGTAAGGGTGAAATTTATTAATGGGGAAGATTGTAATGACCCAAATTTATATTAATGAAAATTCCTCTTGATCTAATTAAATGTATTACTATGTAAAATGGTTATATAAAACATATTCACCTATTTGGTTTTATTTTTTTTGGATTTTAAAATACCACTATAAATTTTTACCATTTCTAATATTGTTTTTGAATAGTGATCACATGATTAGTACAAATATATGGCTTTAACAAATCCAATTTACTCAGAAAAAGGAAGTGGTGCCCTCATACAGTAGAATTTTTCCATACAAAGCACATTTTTTGGAGGTTAGAAAGGAGGTGGAATCACTGGGCTTCTCTCTTGACCAATCATAAGCTAAGCTTCAACACTTTAAGCTTGAACAGAACCTCTTATAAGAGAAGTGGAAGTTAATAGAGATTACCACTCGAGCGATGTTATTCGAGCCACCTCAAGAGTCTTTCACCATCGTGCACCTTACCATTAGATCTTATGAGGGTGTTATAAGGGTTATGTATCAAGACCCTATAACTATGATTATGTGCTTTATGTTTTTTTATAAATATTATACATTCATTTCATTACTGTAACTTTATAGATGATTTTTGAAGCACAAATTGTATTTTTAGATAATATTCAATTAAAAAATATATTTTTATGAGTTAATGGATTTTTGAATTAAATAATATTTTCATTAAATATTAATAATACTAAATTAATTTTTATTAAATTTAAATGATCATATAATTTTTATGAATACAATTGTAATTTTTATTAAGGTCTGAAAACTATTTTTGTCGAAAACCATGAATTTTCAATAAATGTCAGTTTTCATTTTAAAAGTGACAATGCACATATTTAGAAAATTATTTAGATAAAATTAATATTATTTTTGGAATCATGATGTAGAAATTATTCAATGGTGAATTTTTCATAATTTTCCAGGACAGTCAAATTTTTGGGTAATAATTAAATACCGTTTAAGTATATAACGTGTTTTATGAAATCATAATAACGAAATAGTGATGTAATAAAATAATATAAAAATTATTTTTAGACAATATATATTTTACCTTTAAAATAATTTTATTTTATATTTGTTTGATTTATTTTAAAAAGCTTTAGTGGACCATCCAAGACTTATAAAACATTTTAACTTTTTAAAATGATTTTTTTTGAGAGTGTCACTCACCTCCACATAAGAAATCGTAATATTTTAATAAGTTAGGCCATTTTCCTAATAAAATAATTTTTTCCACTCTCTTTTGTCAAAAACCATGGGAAAAAACCATGGGATGGTTTGTGGTTTTGATTAGTTTAATATGTAGTGTCCAAAACGAAAATAATAAAGGATTTCCTTTCCTTTCCTATATAAACCCACTCAATCTCCCACTTCTCTTCACTCAAAACCTTTTTATCTCGACCAAACCAATACCTAATCTCTAGATAATCCTTCCAAGTCACCTCAATCTCCCAATAATCCTCTCTCAAGCCTCTTCCAAGCCTTTGGGGTCGCACTTCCAAGTAAGAGATTTCTTCCTTTCTCATTTTTTTTCCAAATTTCATTATATTTTTATACCCATTTAAGTTTAATTAAAAATGTTGGGTTATGATTTATAACCTCCCAAATACTATACTACTTATGTTTTAGTAATGATAGACCTATTTATCTATAATTAATTCCTCCCATGTACACTCATTACCATGCCAAAATTCGGTAAGGAATTTCTCTTTTCTCATTTATATTCAAGTAATTATTTTATATTATACTTATAAATTCAATTAAATATGTTGGGATATTATTTTAAATGACCCATTACTATAAATTTCATTTATAAATTATGATTGATCCATTTTTCTCTCATCAACCCATTTTACAATTTTTATTTGACGTCGTTATGCTGCCGAAGTTGCACCAAAATTTCCGTGTAAAAATCATCATGTAAGTGAATACCATACCCATTTATCTATCAAGGTTATTAATCTTTATGAACATGTAATTGTTTATTGAGGACATAAATTTATGTATTCCACATCTCTTATTCATGGAATAAATTATGATTATTAATGAATCCATGTTGTATGATCCATGGGGCACATTTATGTGTGAAATGAAATGATTTAGAAGGGTGTGCCTTGATAGCACTCTAATGCATTGGGTAAAGATTATTATAATGATAAAACAAGTGAAATGAGGGTTTAATAATTATAATTCAAGGTCAATTAGGGTTTACTCATGATCCATGTGCAATGAGCCTTGGATCATGCTAATATCATGTTAAATGTTGTTGCCACATTTCCATGTTATGATAATCATGCTATATCATGAATTTATGTTCATGTTTCTCTTATGCTTCATTGATATTAATATTGTCAAACATGTATTGTATTCTCCATGTTATTCCTTGTTTACTCTTTTTCTGGGCTTTATAGCTCACCCTTTTTACATGTATGTCCACAGGTTATCCCATGAAATGCAAAGTACGAGGGAATGTTGTGGGCATGTAAAGGAAGTTTTCAATGAATATGTTGTATTTTTAGGTCTTAAGTTGTCATGTAATGTCCCTAATTTCCCAAGACACTAGACCTTTCGATCCTCAAAGTTTTCTTAAGTGATATTTTATGTAATAAATCATGTTTAAGTGTGTAATAAAGATCAAGATTGTTATTTTTAAAGGATGGGATTGAGCCATTATAAGGCATTCTATATATCCTATTTCTATTAGGAATCAAAAACAACATAGTTCATGAAACCTATATTGTTTAACATCATGATGAAAGGTCATATATGAGGGAACTTGGGAACCAAATATTAAGCTCGAGCCTCAGGGAGGCATACTATGTATCCCAGGGTATATAAGGAATCAGAGTTATCATATTTCAATGACACCCTTGAGACTTTCCCAAAGTTAGATACCCTTATATGGGAAAAATTATATCAGTCCACTAATCAAGTATTACAAAATGAGGTTTCCCTAGATGGTGAAGATTCATGATGTAAATGATGTGACCATTTCAATTACCTAATCCCATTTGAGATATACTTAGTGTTAGAAACAATGGATAACATGTAATCGATCTCACTATATATAGATACGGGGCTCACATGATGAGACACGCCACTGGATGATTAATATAGAGATCATGCCTTGCAAAGGAGTCCTATGTAACCTGGTTATGGTAGGAATTAGAGCATCATAGTTCAGTTGACATATCAATATGTCAGTGGATGAGGAAGGATGATTATCTCATGGGAGATATTGAGTCCTAATGATTGGGATGTCAGAGACATGGCATGGATTATACTGAGGTGGATACCTATTTGAGCTCGGCCCTTTAGGAAGGTGTCCTATATATACTGGTTATAGTAAGAATCATAGTTCTCATAGTTCAGTTTGGTCAATTCTTATGCACTGAGTCCACCATAATATTGGTAGACATGTCATACTATTACACTAACTAGGGTTACACACTGAGGTTTCCCTTCTGGGTAGATGTTCATGGTGTGAGTGATACGATCATTTCAAATAACTAAGCTTACATGAACTAATATTGGTGTCAAAAAAATGGATAGCAAGTAATCAGTCTCACTCATTATCTGTGTGGGACTTACCTCTTGGGAAAACCATTTGGATTATTCATATGAATCTTGAGCCTTAGGAAAGGGTTCCTACATATCCTGATTATGGCAGGAATCAGAGTCATTATATATGAGTTTGGTTAGGGATTATGCCCTGATGCCTTCCTAATATCCCCCTAGACAAGATTATCACTCTCCAAGATATCTTCTTGACATGGTTTGGTTGTCTACCTAACATATCTAGTTCTTTGAATGACATTTCTGAGGATGTATGGACATGTCCTAGTTACATAGCAGACATAATCCAGGTTTTTCAGTGAGACCAAGTTTACTTGTCCATGACATCACATAATCCAGGTTGATATATGTAGAGGGTATTCCATGACCTGTATAACTTTTCCAAGTTTCTTCACAAGACTTGTTGATGTGTATGGGTGTCATCTCGAGACTTGGATGACATGACTTGAGGGTACCATGAGATTGGGATGATATGTACAGAGGGATATGCGAGGCCTATATGACATACATTTGTGTCACTGTATGTTAGGGTGAAAATTCTATAGGAAATCAAAAAATCTATATTGTGAGACCAGAGGGATTCCTGAGACATTGGTGGAATTCCTAGAATGGGTAACGTGACTTTCTTGGAGTGTCTAGAGGACATCGCATGATCCATGTGGTATGTCAAGAGAATGTTAGATGTATTGGGAGACAAGTCATTGTGCTGTAACATGATGTGGATGATTCAAACTAAGGGAATGGGGATCAAAACACCTATATTCACATAAGTTCCCATCATTTAGTATTTGTTCCAGATTTTATTGCCTATGCACCTTAGTTTTTTAGTGTTTAACTTAGTTTAGGTTTGGTGTGACTGAGCCGATATGTTGAATGTCTTTAACCTAATTCATATGACTTGATAGAATTCCTTCACATGATCTCAAGTGATCACATAAAGTTCCTATGCATTCTTCATATCTGTGGAATCATTCCTCGTATCTTACATGTGAGGAGACTTTGGCGATCATGTGATCAATCACTTTAAGAAATCCTCTTTGAGCTTCTGTACACTACGTATCATCAATGGATGATTTTTTGTTTACTGGGGGGGGGGGGGTTATAGCCCTCACCTCCCCAGTTATACAACACCTTTTTTGGACCGTATCTGGCTAATTTGGTCTAGATTCAGTGGAGGACTAAGGTGTCATATGTTTTGAAAAATCCTAATATAAGTGTTGCATGAATTTTAGTGATTGCAAGACCATCCAACCAATGTATCATTTATTGGATTTTGAAAAAAAGGTATTTCTTGAATATGGGGACATCATAATAATATTTCACAATGTCATGTAAATTTTTTTAGGGGCCTTCATGAGATCAGGATGCCTGTTGAAAGGCTTTCTTGTGATCTGAGGAGACCTATTTGATGCCTTTCATGAGACAAGGAAGGCTTATCAGGGGGTCTTTGTGAGATAAATGTGTATTGTTGAGGGAGGAATAGGGTGATAAATTAGGAATTTCCAGGGAATATGATCTCATTATACTGAGATCAGTGTATCTTAGACTTGGCAGAAGCTCTTTTCATTTTACATTTTATTTCCTTATTTATTTTACAAGGGTCGGTGATCCCACAAGTCTGCACGAGTGTTGTCAAATACAATCACTCTCCCCAGAAGTGTTGCATCGCATGACCAACACGGGGTCCTATGGTGATGAATTATCATTATAAAGTCAAACAATACTATTTTTCATTTGAGTTGGAAGGGGTATCACATAACTGCTTGGACATGTCCAAGTCCCTTTGCATGATGAGGGTGACATGGATGCAGGCTCTTGCAGGACAAGGATGGGTGTCTCCAGTGCATCTTCCACATGGTCATGTCACAAGAAGTTTATGAACATGAAAGGATACATAATATTAGATGTTTTTATCATAATTTTACAAGTACTTTTGGATGGATTGTGAGCTGTTGGTCAGTTGAAAAGCTGCTTGATCCAGAGGAACTCATTTGATAGCCGTCACATGATCATCTATTGTCTTCAGATGCTTTCACAAGAGAAGATAGTCTTGTCGTAGGGGCTCCATGGGATCTATTTAAGGTTATTAGCTATGTATTTAATATTTTTATTACCTTCCAATGGTCATGAGATCTTGTGTCCTTTGGAGGGTTATGTGGCCTATGAGTCTTGTCCACCATTTTCTTCATTTGCTTTGCGGGGGAAAATAATACCCATATTTAGGTATTTCTCCCTTTTTTAAATTTTATGATGCTCATTTGGTAGGAGTAAATAATGTTGAATGAATAATTTATTGTATAATAAATGTTATTATTTTTTTGAAATAAAGGTTAACCACTTTGCCCCTTTCGCTTAATAAAAACAAAACTATTATTCATGTGTTGTACGTACTACCACCTCCACAATGCAACATGTTTCATTTCCCTTAAATGAAATAAAAAGAAGGATATAAGGGTGATATTAAAGGATAAATATTATTTTTATGACATAATGAAGTTTAATGTACAAAAAATTGGAGAAACTATTAAGGATATGATCAACAAATGATTATTATTAATTCAATTGTTTAAAACAAGTGTACTAAGAGAATAATATTTTATTAATTTTTTTCAATATTTTTATATTAATTAATTATTATTATATTTCCATTATAATTATGATATATCATAGTAATAAACCCTACATTATATCCCTATTATTATTTTTTAATTATATTGTAACTATATCACCTCATATTCACTATTAATCATTATATGTTCATGTTTGGGTTAGTTATACCACCTAATTGAAAAATATTATGAATTTATATCATGAATGACTATGTGATTATAATTAATATTATAACATAATATAAAATTTTAAATAATTATTTTTTATTATTTTAGATATTTTATATCACTATTTAATTTATTAATTAAGAAAACACCCTTCAATCATCAAGAATCACTAAAACATGATTGTTATTGATTTAACCTTCAAGGATAAATCATAAAACAATCATGAATGAAATTGTAAAAACAATTATAAATCACCCATAATATTATATTTAATGATCTATTGTTGAATAAATTTTTAAGAAGAATAAATATAGATACTTCTATTATGAAACTAGAACAAACGATCAAAACTATAAACACCTGATATGGAAAATAATTATATTTCACATAGAAAATAAATTTTACTAAACATTATAGATGAAATTGGATTTATTAATGTTATGAATTTAGTGATTAATATAGATATGATTTTTATATAGGAGGTAAAAGTATATTTGTGGAAGTAGAGAAAATAGGTAAGGGTTTTCTATCACAAATTCCCCTCTTTGAGACATGTTTTGTATTATGCACATAATTTTCTTTATATGGTGCATATAAACTACCTATTTGAGATGATATATCATGAAAGGACTTTATTTATGGAATTTTAGGTCAAATTGTAATCCCTATATTTTAATATTTTATGAGTGAATTGAAACTCAATCCATAAGTGGGTATTTTCGCTTCAATTGTCATTATTTGGGACACATGCTATATTCACCACCTATTTTGATATTGTATGGTTAATTAATTTCCATGGAATATATTTTACAATTCTTATCAAGAAATTTAAGGGATTTAAAAGAATATTTTTGTAACCCTACAACATATTATTTGGATTAAGAGTCCCCCAAAATATTGTAAAACTCAATTGTTTCCATAGTGGAAAAACTATCACAAGTTTTGGTAATGTAAATGTGTGTAGTTTTAAAAAAAAGTATATCCATATATAGATACTATAAAGTGGATGTAGTTATTGAATAAATTCATATACAGGTAATAAATCTAAAAAAGTTTGGTTGAGAATTGACACAATCTTCACTATAATGAACAATGAATGGGTATTAGACTAAACTTATGTCTAGAAACTCTCGAAGGAAAAGATTTGGAACATTCAAATGCTCTTAATGAACCATGACGAATGATTTTTACAAACATTTACTTTTTAACCTACCAAAAAACTATTATATCCCATTACTATCTTCCATGGAGAACTGAACACATTGATAGTATGACCCAGACTGTATTTCTTTGATAAGGGTACTTCCTATTAATTTTAAAAATGCCCCACAACCACTATGTTGATTATGTGATTTTATCCTAGACATGCACATTATTAATTTTTGAATTTTAAATTATTTATTTTCCATGTTTCTCATTATATACATATATCCATGTTTTTATTAACCCAGAGGTTCCTTAGGGAATGGTAAGAATAGTATTTATGAATCTTATAGTAAATTCATTGTACTTAATCAGGTGATGAGTGGGTCTAAAAATTATATAGCCCTTTGATTCTTAAAAGGGTATCCTAAGACAAAAAAACCTTGGTTTTTTATGTATACATATTCCCATATTAGTATAGTTTCTTAGCATAAGGCCCTAACAACATGTTTTTGTTTTCTGACATTATGAATTCCAACAGTATGTGATCAATGGTTATTGATATCCTTGTTTTCATTTATTATCATGGATATAGAATTTATTTAGTTTCAGTTCATTATTGAACGTTGTAGTTTATTTATTCCTACCACATAAATTATTACATTTTTATATTATTATTGATTCCAATATATGCTCATCCTTACCAGGCATCTAAGATCAACCTTATTTGTTTTCCTTTTTCCATGAAACTTAGAGAAGAAATATGTATACCTTTTAGTGACATGATGGAAGGGTTAATATTTTTCTTTCAATATGTTCATGCTATATCATATATTTTAAAATGTAATTTATGTATCTATTTAGTCTTCTAAGACTACTAAAATGTTGGATCCTTTTGAGAACTCTTGTATTCTATACTAATAATGTAATATCACTACCCGATCTAGGTTTCTAGAGTCTGGGATGTTACACAATCAATCCATGTTTAATAAAAGAAATACTATAATACCATTATAAACCAAATAAACTCCAAATCAAAACTCACCTAAGAAAACACATATAAAAACGTTTAAAAAAATCGTCCACCCCATAGAAGGATTTTAAAAACTCATACACCTTAATTGAAAGTCATTCATTAAAAAATATCCCACTAATTTTAAATTATCAATAAACACACTTTTAAATAATTACTCTATTTAACATTAAAACAATTGTCCTTTATAAAATTTCAGAAGCATTAAAATCCCTTTCACATCCATTACAAAATTGTTTTCAAAAACAAAATACCCCATTCAAGATATTTTCCACCCCCCCAAAAAAAAATTTTCTAATACATAAAATAATTCCAAAGAAGGAAATAAATGATAAAAAACCATATAAATCATGTAAAAACCACATCCAAACACATAAATGCACCATAGAATTCCCTCATTTATCCTTATACCAATGTAAAATACCATTGGTACTAATTTGGATAGCATAGGAGGCAAGAAAAAAATTTGGAGAAGAAAAATCACTATGAATGGTATGGATGCTTGGGATAGTAAACTGTATTGCAACCACAAAACATGCTCTGAAATGGTTCTAGGACAATTTTCGTAGGATCCAAATGGTTTACCAGACTGTGCAGGCTAACTATGCAGCTCTGTTATCTTCCCCACTTTCACCTTTAAAACATAAGTCACCCCTCAAAATAATTATCAAGCAGAGCAGAGATCAAAAAATAATCTTAAAATATTAAAATACATTAAATACACTCAAATTAAAAATCAAATTCAAGACTCAAATACTAACCACCCATGGAGACTCAAGGTTTAGCGTGAGGAAGAGATGGAAAAGCACTTTCACACACTCTCCATTCAAGTCTATATGATGATGCTAGTATCCTTTATACTAAGACACACCCTAAACAACAATATAGTGCTCTAATAAATTTTTTTCATAAAAAAACAAGGTCACTACGAAACTGCGTACCTAAGTTGGTTTTTGGCACGAACGAAGGAATATTATTGATCACCCCAATCTAGAGACAAGTGTAGGGTATAAAAACACAATCAATGGGAATGATTTTAACCTATTAGACCAAAACCAAGACACGTGATCCACACATAAATATATAATAAACCATCCATATGTTGGATTCCCATGTCTAAAAATAAATACCTTGAAATATAGAAGAACATCCGAACAGAGTACAAATTAAAAGAAAATATATACATCTTAAAAACTGATAATTAATAATAATAAGAATCACCGTATAATATCTATAAAAATAAAGGACCAAGCTGATTAGGTTGATATTGGAGAATCACAAAACAAAAACCAAATTCAAACCAATATAAACTATATGAATGTAACACCAATGTCACTCTCCATATCCTAATACAACCATCACAGACAACCCAAAACCCAACACATGGGAGACTAAATCTAGGGAACCTGAAAAGAAGAAATAAAACCTAAACACACAGGATGGTGTATATAGGGTTTGAGAGAAACAAAGCCTAGTAGTATCTGACCAAGTATTTTTTATAAATCTTGTAACACCATGGGATTTTATGATTTTTTAAATACATTTAATTTCATCAATAAATTGCATTATAAGCAACACTGAGTTGTGATAAACAGAAATATAAAACTAAAATATTATTATTTAAACATTACCATTATTACCTACTCGATAAATTTATTTATATTAATAGGATAAACACATTTTTAAAATACATTGTGAAGGTATTATATGAAAAAAAAAATATTGATAAATATGTACTAAATTTTTATTAATGTCTTTATATGCTTCGAAGATGAATATTTTTATCATAAAATGTTTTTATTGATTTTTCTGAACAAATAATAAAATTATTTTTTTCAACTTTTGGAATATTTAACTAAAAATTGAACTTCATTTTTGGAATCAACATGTCATAATTAATAAGTGTAACACTCACCTCAATCATAAAGGGAACCCCATATCATCTCATCTTCATAGTTCAAAATCCTTTTAGTTTGGAAAATACCTTCCTAAATACCTTCCTTAAATTATTCCCCATGACTTAGAGTCCATTTTTTTGATTATGATACCCACCTATGAGAGCTTTTGGTGCAAACCTAAAGAGGTTTTCTGAAGATGAAGTACATTCTTATCTGAGAATTTCTATTTCTTTAATTCTTCAACATAATTCAAATATTTTTAACTATACTGATATAATTACACCAGTATCATCCTTATACTTTAATTTTATTTTGTTAATTTCACAACCTATATAAAATTCCTCCTATATCAAATGGGAAATGAAACTGTCGATCATGTGTACGGTGGACTATCATCTCATGAACTAATGTAATTCATTTTCCATCACTTCATTTAATAGATGGATATAATGATAGATTTAAAAAATATTTATGATATTTATGACATAATCATATGTCTTTAATTACAATATCACTTCTAAATTCTTATACTTAATTCCATTTAAAAATGACAACGTCACTCGTGCATATTTGTGGACTATCATTTTCATGAAGTGATGTGATACAACTTTCATTTTTTTTGACATGGTTGGTAAAAAGTATACATTTATTCAATATAAATGACATTAAAATTATTTTTTATAGGTGAATTAATACTTACCTTTCTTTGTTTCTATCCGTCAGAAAAATGGAAGCAACATTCATGTGTTCGTACAAGATACCATCTCAATGAATGATGTAATTCATTTTCCATAACTTAATTTTATGAATGAATCTAAATATGTTTATAATAAATTTATATGATATTTCTGGATATTATGTAACCATAACCAAAGTACAAGTACCAAATCTACCAAACCTAAACACACATGAAAATGAAGCAGTTATCATACAAAATAGTGATTTTAATAAAGAATTGTTAATGAATTATAGGTAAATGGTTATAAGTAAATAATATATGGTATGATATATATGATTATGGTTATGGATTATATTTATAATATATATATTTTTATTATCTAAGATATTTGAACATGTATGAATGAAAGAAGGATTTAGGTAAGGGATTTTCGACTCACTTTTCCTTCAATGAGATACATGCCATATTCACTACTTAGTTATTTTATGAGGTGAATATACTACCCTTGAATTAATTTTATTATTTATATATTAATTAATATGGTATATACATATCCATATAAGGTTATTTTCTTCAAAGTGTTTTCAATTAAAATTTTACCAAAGTGGAAAGGGGTTTATAATACAATATCATTGTTTTTCATGATTATCTATGATTCTGATTCTGATGATGAACTATTATGATATATATCTAAAGAAACTCATTAATTTTATTATACTATTTTTATTTCTAGAAATTAAATTTTTTATTTTCTTTTTCTTTTCTTGTACTCAACATTACATAATAATTATTTTAAGTAAAATTAACTTTATTTCTCTCTTTGGTAAAAATTATTTTCTCTTCTATGTATATGTTTTATAAAAATATTCTAAATAAATATTTCACTATTCTACCATGATTGTTTAAATTCATTTTACCCTTGTTTAAATTTTTATAAAATGGTTAAAAATGATTCTTCTTCTCATTCTTCGAATGATTCACTTTATACTTTTTACCAAAAATATGCAAAAAATCATTGTTTAAACATGTAAAACATGAAAAATATTTACCTATATCACTATTTCATTCACAAAAGTGAGAAAAAACTATTCTTTCATGTGTAAAAATACTTTATTTTGTGTTTGTGAGGTTTACACTAGGTTTACCATGTTTTGTTTCATATAGAAAATCATGTGGGGTTTGAATGTCTTTTTTTGGTGGTGGTAGAATAAACCTTTATTTTAGATACACCATTTTATTTAAAAATCCTTTATATCCAATTTGCAATAGGTTTTATTCATCAAACCAAAGCACCCAATGGTTTCCTTATTCATGTTGTTCCATGAACTTGTTTTCCAAATGCATGTGGTTATTGGAAAATGATTCTAACAACTCTTCGGGACTCACATTGTATGAGAGGATGGGAGGTCAGAATCAGCATACATTTTTTGTGGGAATTATTTCATATTTCAAGAAACTATTATATATTTAAGACATATTCATGGATCCTTTATCAAATGAAAAATATATACTGAGTCACCCTTATATTAACAATCAATTATTGTCATGTCATGGATTTAGAATCATCTGTATGTATCTGAGGTTCTTCATCGATGGAGACATCTATATATATTTGAGGTTCTCCATTGATGGTACCCTTTATATATAGATTAGTGATTCTTATATTTTTTATTATCATGACGCTGGTTCAAATCCACACAATGGGGGTGCTTTGGAAGTTATCATCATCTAGGAAGACATGAGTTGTTTTAATATTGGGATCAGGCCCATGAGAAGGTATTCCTACATATCCTTGTGAAAGTAATTAGAACCCATGTAGTTCAATGAAAACTAAAGGGACACATAATACCTTTTAAGGTCATGCGACGTAGAATAGACCATATAGTTTAATGTCGTGTGGAAATGATGTCTAGATGGAAGGTTCCTAGCCAAATATGGTGCAAGATTCCTTTGAAATGGACCAAGGTACCTAGAATTGATATAGCCTCATAGGTAGTATATGAAAATTTTAGGAATATGACCCATAGAAATTTTGGGTGAGTTTGGGGTACTGGGTTTATACATTAAAGAGGCTTCTAACGTATCCTATTTTTACAGGAATCAAAGAACTTTTAGTTCACAATAGTTTGGTATTACACCTATAGATGAGGACTATGATGGTGGTATTTGATTATGCTAATGAAATGATATTTACTAACCTCTAAGACCAAAATAATCACGATCGGTTTGAGAAATAGTAAGAATTAAAAAATTTGGAAACCCACACAATTTACTTCATTTGTTGGTGGATGAGGGTGATGATATATAAGGTGAGGGAATTCCCCATAAGAAATACAAGAGGCTTACTATAGGAGGGATAACCTAAGAGGGACTTTGTTCCTCATCTTCTATAAAATTAGGATGGTAGTCATGGAATGACATTTAAGAAATGATACAGGATTAGGTGTGTCTGTATCTTATCATGTTTTCAAACCCTATTGATCGAGGCTTACATATACATATGGATACAACCCGATTATTTTCTCATTATGGTAAACAGATGACATATCCTAGCCTAAGAATCCATTCATAATCATCCCTAATGTTGGGATCCTAGTTACCAAATAATGTATGGTTGAAGACATTATGAGGAACCTAAATATTAGGTAAGATAAATGAGGGACTTTTATTACCACGATAATGTATAATTGATAAGACACATTATTGTTAATTTTTCTATAATCATATATATTTGGAAGATTTTTTCGAGGTCTTGGTTTGGTCTTCCTTGTATGAGAGATACAAGGAAATAAGTTTCCCATAGATAGTGATATTAAAGAGGGATCAAAGGGTGTCTCACTCAGGTTAGGCATGGGTGAGTAGAAGGTGATTTTCCCAGGAAAGTCTTGAGAAAACTAAAGGTTCCTTGTATAGGGTAAAATTTGGTGAGCTGGAGATGCCTCATCCTAGGTGGACTTGGTCGGACATGATATTCCTCATGTAGGGTAGACCTGAGTGAGATGGAGATGCCTCACATGGGGTGAACCTAGTAGAGCTGGAGATGCCTCGCGCATGGTGGACAATGGAGATCTGGAGATGCATTACATATGATGTACTTAGTATATTTGGAGATTTTTATTAGGACATGAACAACCTAGTAATTAATTCTTGGGCTTGTAACTTCTCTAAGTTCCAAGGCTCTCCTCATATGTCTTTGGAAAAATGGTACTCAAGTTTTAAGCTATAGAAGATGGTTCTCCCTTGTAGTTTTGACTAAGTGTGTGTGTGGGGGGGGGGGTTACTCTCAAGTTTATTTCTATTTTAGACCTTGAGGGACCTCAATACACTGAATTTTTATAATTCTTTATTCTTTTGTAGGCTCGGGGAACTACTTGAGGGTTTGGAGAACTTGGGTGAAAGACTTGGGTGATCTGAGCTTCAAGAAGTCTCTTCATCTTTCTAGTCATGTCAAATAAAGAGAACACACACCATTTTTATAGAAAATACTCAGGACCCTGGGTGAAAGAGATCATTCATATAGGTCTATCACATAGGAACTCATACAGGTATTGGCTTTTTATGTTGGGTCATGCATGTTGGGCCTGCGCGAGCCTCTTGGCATGTAGGTGGGTTCCGTGTGAATTTGTGAGAGATATTTTATTCCCTTTTATCATATACTACTTGTGTAATTTTCCCTAAATATTTTCATCATCATTTAAAAAAATGAGTGTCATCAAATTCCACCCCCTCAGGATTGGGCATGATGTGGTAAATGAGATCTGATCCAAAGGCAGAGAGGAATATGGATATTGATGAATTATTTACTCATTGATTTCTTTCTACTTGCATGAACTTAGTTTATCTTCAAACATCATTACATACTTATTTCATGAAAGAGATACAAAAGATGGATTATATATTTCCACCACACAGGAACATCACACAGGTTTTTCGTGCTAGTCAACCACGTTATTCAGCCACACTAGTCATCCGTTCTAGTCCGATATGCAAGTGATTGAGTATCTATAAATATATTATTCAATAAAAATATGTACTCATAGTTCTAACACCTCTTAGTTTCTCTCTCCATGCTATTATTCCAAGCAACCCTTCTGTATTACTCTTTGGTTCTACTTGTCTCACGTACCTTTGGTTTTTATACTAAAATGTCCTCGGCGAGATACTTCTACCAAAACACTTGAATGATTTAATTTCATGAGGTCACTCCTTTTCTATATTTTATTAATATTAAAGAAAAATTTAATTAAAATACTTGATGCTAATGAACATCTATGTGTTTCATCTATATATTTTCAATGGAAAATCAAAGGATCTTTGATGAATAAGCTACCATATGTGTTAAAGAAATGCTTGATAATTTTAGGCCAGATTACTATGACATGTGTTAATCCACTCTTCCATAATAGGGAAAATATTTGAACAAGTACCGATGCGATTACCCACTAAGTGATCAGCTTCTACTTTAATAGAACATGCTTCTGTAATATTCCTTTATCCCAAAGTTTCATAGTTATTTAAAAAATTCTTGGTTCATATAATACACTAACTATCCCACTTCCAATATTTATTCTAGAGATGTTTTCATTAATGAGGGAACAATACCCTTTTCATGCATCATGCATCACAAATTATGTTCCCCATACCCAAAGATTCACACCCATGAGTCAAAACCTCCCTGATATCAATCTATCTTCTATGATTCCAAGATGGATCAATATAAAGGATAATATAAGGGTTGGTAATTCAGTTACAGAGGGGAAGTCAAATACCAACAGATTTGGGTGTACTAGGTGAACCAAAAATTTGTATATTTTGGAACCGAGCTGAATATAGTTGGGATTTATAAAGCTATCTGGGTGGCCTAGACATATGTGTATAATAATCCTGACATCATCCTTGAAATTTTGAGAAAATGGGTCCCTTATAAAAATACTTTTCATATGATAGAATATGAATTTATTATAATTTTATGGTAATTCTACATGATCTTGATATCTCCTATTCTCGAAGATATGTATGATGGATTTATCACTCCTAAATCAACATGGGATGACATTGAACAACCACTGACATCAGTCTATGATCTATTATAGTTTCCTCAGAAGTTGCTGAAAAAGGATCATCGCCCAAGGGTAGATGTTCATTCTAAGATGTGCATGAAGGCCTTCCTGGTAAAACAATGAGAGGATCCTAGTAGCTAGAACCCAACCAAATTTACTTCATTAGAGAATTTATGTATTCTTGGTATGTTTTTGGCCTATGTGAGAGCAAGGATGGTATGATTGGTGGGGGGTATACATTCTACACTGAAGTCCCTATGAAAACCTACTTTACTAGCTTCATAGAAATGTGGTTGAACACCTGCTTATTTTAATTTTGTGAATCTAATGGTGGTATGAGGTCAAGTATGTTTTTAATAGTATCTAAATTTTTACAAGGAAATAAAATAGGGTTGGCGTCCCCAATTTTGGAAAAATTTACCAATTCTTATTGTACATATACATTGGGAAGGCCCCATAACAAATTTCAAGGCCATTTCAAGTGTTGTGGGGGTGTATTGAGACACAGATTAGTTATTATTCTATGATGAGTGTATTTGAATTCCCTAAAGTATGGATTCATATGTTCATTTATAATATTTTTGGTATTCATCCCTTTTATTTGAATTATGGTGAAGTTTAACTAATATGAACATACTGAGAGTGATTAAATTCTTCTAATATGGTGATATTCCTATCGAAACATTCACTGAAAAATGCCTAGATAATGATGAACTGAGGCCATATATGATCTAATTTAGATATTGTGTGCTAGAAACCTATATTAATAGCAAGTTCAGATGTGAATAATATGCTCCATACAAATTTATTTAGTAGTTAAAGTGTCTGTAATAACTAAATGTATCACCCCACATGTTCTGTTTGAGAAACACCAAATGATTGTATGAAAATTCAGCATCCTCATAGCTTTGTAGGTATATAATGTTTCAATTAAGATACCTACACTAGGTGAAACTGTTGGTTTAGATATGGAAATGACTGGTTTTCTTCCAACCCTTAAGGGGTGTTAACAACAAGTTTCCCTCGAGTAGAGGCCAAAATGACAGCTATATGGGTAAATAATGATTTGAAGGATAAACCTAGGGATGATGAAATCAAAGATAAAAAATATTATAAAAAAACGTGGACATGGGCCACAGATTAAGGTAGATTTGAAAAATAACATCTTTCAAGAAAAGGTAGTCTAATTTTCGTCACCAAGATGAGACACGATCTTCGTTTTCCCAACCTCCTTCCAAAGTAGAGAGGCCCAAAAGAACATTAATTTCAAATGATTTTAGGTCTTCCTCAAAATAGGACACATCAAAATATGATTATGTGCATATTTAGGAGGTACAAGACTGGAAATGCATAACATGTGATGTCAAATATTTATAGGTATCTCTTTAATGTAGCATATATAATCCACAACTTGAAGATATTTTATCGGCCTTTGATGTTCGACCTAACACCAATTTTTATGAGGTGGGTTAGTATGTTTGTGATGTGACCGATGATAAAATACTAACCACAAAGTGTGTACCTGGAATGCTAGATCGATGTGCTATTAAGGGAGTGGCTAAAAAATCCAATAATAAATGCGATTAATTTGTTGATGCTGGTGATGTAAGATTCATTCCATTTCCTTTTAACCCATAATAATTTTGTGAGTTGAGAAACCAATATTAAGGGGTTACTTAGACATGAAGAAGGAGGCATAATCAAATCTATCCTCCCTGAGATATACTTCAATGGGAACCCCAATCGGGGTTTAGAGATCTACACCTGAGTCCAGAGAGTTATCTCTAGGAAAGAGATTAATAGAAAATGAGATGTAGGGGGACCCTTTCTACCTCTGGTATCTATGTTTAAGAAGTGTAAAATAGGCCCCATACCATCTTAGGTGAAAAAATATTATAGGGAAAAGATATTGGCCAGATGTACGTGTTTTAGTAAGTCTTTATAATTTCATTTAGTCCTATAAATTTCTTAATGTACCCATCTGACTATGCTGGATATTTGTAGGATATTCATCACTTTTTACCTCATGGGGTTTAGTGATTATACCTTAGGAATTGAAGAAGAATCTCTATACAGGGAAAGAACTATTATTGATAAGTCTATACCCCAGACATAGAAATTATTAGGTGACCATACTTTATCTTCCCCTATTGTTGTAGAAAGAGAAGAATAGCCTGGTAATAGAGATTATGCATAACTATACATCATATAACTATGAATTATTGTACCTTTTCATAATATTTTTGGATTGTAGAATTTATTGGAGGACCATGTGGTGATCACTAATAACCCTGTAACTATCTTGGGAGAAGCTGATTGGAGTCTCAGGTTATTGGAAGAGGGTGTTTCTATTGAAAAAACTATGGGTGAATTAATCAGAATAGAGTAGGTACCCAAACCTGATGTCCCATGTATCCCCATGTGTGAGGCTTACACAGGTATTTGGTAATTAATTAATGAAATGACAACTCATGATATGAAAATTTAAGACATTATTTCACATATTAATATCCCTAGATCTCTAGAGGAGTTCAAGGAATTTGATAAGGATTTATATTGGCGCAATTCTTTTCTTTGAATGAATAAACTTTACTCCAGATGTTTCAATAATGGATACTTGATTTGTACAAATTTTTCTATCGTAAATATCATTGATTCCATTAGTAGGTAGGGTACTGAGCTTCCTCACCCTTCTCAAATTGAGGTGGAATCCGTTCTAGACCATGATGTAGGGAAATCACAAGAGCCTTCTACTCTGGGCACTGAGAAACTTGAAATGAGTAACTCTCATCTGGATGTCCTTACTCAGGCTACAAAAGTTATAGATGTGGGGGATGATTCTAATCTACTAGTTGAAACACCTATGAGTTAGTATTTTTAACTTATCTAATCGTTGCCATTCTATTTTAATCTTTCATTCCTTAATGTTAATGATGAGTTCTACTTATTATCCAGTCCACTTAACTTTGGAGACTGAGCCTAAGGGAGATGCAACCATACCTATTAATTCAATAGTAGAAGGAAAAGATAATACTAATTCAGAAAAGTGGAACAAGTTTCCTCCTTTATTTTATTAATCATGGAGTATATATCTCCCTCTAAAAGTGGACTCGAGTCAGACTTGGAGGCATAAGATACCTTTTGTTCCATGCATGATTTCATTTGGTGAGAAATTAAAGGTTAATATTTGAGAAACCTATTAAGGATATACCATTGTGAATTCACAGACACCCAACCATGTTTTTTCACTTTGGGATATATAACATTCTATTATCAAACAATCCATCATGATGTGATGTTAATCATTCAACAATGGAAAGATGATCAAAGATTGTGGTAGGTTGAGGTGCAGCTAGTGGGAATCTTTGAAGATATTAGAGTTGTTGTATCCCATATATAGATTTTCCATTCCAAGGAAGTGATGAATAATTAGTGAAATATTGATGAGAAATATCTCCAAATGGAATGAATTAAAAATAATTAGATGTTATGAAGGAATAGATTATCCAACACCACAAATACTTGAGGAGGGTCCTATCACAAGGAATAGATTTCATTTATGTGGAAAAAGAGAAACATCATCATGATTAGGAATCCATCACCACACAAATTAAGGGGCTTCAAAAATCTATATATAAGGCTCAATACTCACATTAATAGATCATATCATATGTTTAGGAACACCAAGTAAAATTGGAATAGAGACTCTAACTTATAAAAGATCCTACAAATCCTGATATATGAATAAAATTGTTTTCATTCCTTGATCATTTGTTTATTTATTCCATTATATTGGCTACATTAATGCCATAATATAGTCATTTGAATAAATTTACTTGTGTCAATATTTCTGAATCATAAGGAAAGGAATAGAATAATGCTCCAAATTTTTCTTAGATCACTTGACCCAGTGATCATAACTTGATTATTATTGGGGAATTAGAATTGGACTCACTAACTTTTCACCTTTTCTAATATCCATTTAAGGTCTTGTAAGATATACCAATTTAGATGATGTTTTATGTCGAAAATATTTTACCAATAGTGTGGGAGTAACAACCGCAAATGAATTTTTTGGGCTATGAATATCCCAACGTCCCCTTACTTTTTTTAGACAACTTATATGTCATGATTCTGAGATTTTCATGTAGAAAGAAACATATATAGGTAATGAATACAGACCATATTTTAAAATAAGTTTCCATTATGATAATTTCAATTCACAAAAATATAAAATTATTTACTTCTAAGGATGATAATTCCACTTTTTGATAGGCTACTTTTTGGGCCACTCATTATGTACTACCAATTTGAGGCATATTATTCATAGTTAACTTTATGTCAAAATCCAATTCTCTTATTGTCAATAGAGAAGGAAAAACCATGAGGGTTTGAGTTACCTCAAGGACATAAATTATGGATCATTTGAATAAGGGTATTTGGAGATATAATGGGGGAAGTTATGGATTGATCCTTTCATTAACTAGGTGGTCAAGATCTCATTTTGATGTCGAGTGGACCCCACAAGGATTTCCCTACCCTGGTCAAACTCATGGGAGGGTGTAAGAGATATTTTATATTGTGGTTGAGCCAGATTAAATAATTTTGGCTTCAATACAAGGAGTTTTCCTTTTAATTAATTTCTTGAGGATAAAACATTCCTTAGATTTGATTATAAAATTGGTTGGTCATGAAAAAAATAGATGATCACACGATCTCTCTAATTTCACATGAGTCATGCTCTGTTTGAAAAAAAAAAGAGGATTTAGGGGGATTAACTAGATTGTGTGATCTCATCAGTCTCGGATTGTCTTTGATGAACACCACATGATTGATTTCATGGGTTATTTCTTGTAGTTTATTCTCATGTGATTGAGAACAATAGTTGATATAGTTTAAGGTCCCTAAGACTTTACCCATGGGTATATAGATAATTAATATAATAGTGTATGAAAATCACAATAGATGTCCGAATATACCTGTAAATAGAGGTAGAGGTTGTAACCCATGATCTTAGGGGATTTTGAAAGAGGATTGATGTGGGGTAAGTGCACAATGAATAACCACTGACGATGTATGGAAATATTCTCAAGTTATGATGGTGTCAATGAACATGGAGATAAAAGGATATCCTCTAATGGATGAAGGTGCCTATGGATAACAAGCTATTTTTGGGCACTCATTATTCTGATCTAATTTGAGATATATTATACACAGTAAAAATAAATTTTTCTGTCAAAGTTAAGCACTTTCATCACTGATAAAAAAATAAAATATTATGATGATCAGAGTTCCCCCTAGACAAGGGGTGGGATGTGTATAGGGGGATGTGTTAAAAAAAGGAATAATTTGGACCAGAATTGGCCATGGAGTGTGAGGTTTCTTACATAGATATGGATCACTTGTAGGTAAGGGAGACTCTCTTTTTTTCTGTGATGAGTTCTTAAATTAGGTAACCAAAATTAAGATCTCATGTATTAACTGGGGTCATGTGCAAGAGAAAAGGGACACATGATCATCTTTTTTTTGCTGTGGATGGACCAAGGTTAAGTAATCCAGGCATCACTATATATCTCATTGAAGTGATAATCATGTCACATGTTATTTTAAAAAATATATAATTAGGTGGTTTAGTAGGATACTAACACCGAGATTAGGGACCTCTCAGGTGAGGACAAAAGTCTATTGTGGTTTTACATCACAAAACACGGATGTGAACCATGTTTTTTTACATCCTGAGGTGAGGATTTTATCTTAATGTTTAAAACCATATGACCATGATGTCTCTATTTCCTTTTAAGTTTGTTCAATAAATACCTACCATTTAATTTTTTTTTTCTGAAAATAATGCTCTATAATTATCTAGGAATGAAGAGGGAAGGTAATAATCCACGGCCTTAGAGTTTCCAAATATGACAAAATGATATGGGACAAGTGTGAGAGGCATGATGGTAGATCATGTTCAAAAAGTTACTTCCATTGCAATGTTGTTAGGGTGCACAAAGACAAAAGAAATTTTTCCTAAGGAAAAAGGTACATATGATTGATGGACCATTTTGGGGAAGTCAATATGCAGTTTCAATTTTATGCATATTGTGCATAGACAATACAAATTTTCCCTTCCGATTTTATATCTTTCATCATCGATAGAAAGGTAAATATTATGTAGATATGAAATTTCCAAGGCATGTAGTATGTTTTGTGAATGGTGAATTCCTAAGTATAAAGGGAGAATTTAGGCTGGAATTAATATGGAATGGGTAGAGGTTTCCTTATACATTTATGATTTCTAAATTGTATATAATTAATGTATTTGTTTTGTCTACACCCATGATTTTATGATATAAGAGTCACTACACATCTTGTGGTAATAGGAATCAAGCCATGCATATTTCTAGATGGAAAACTCGCTACAAAAGTCTGATTTGTATGAAAGGTGGAAATTTTTTTGAATATAGACTTAAAAATGGTGTCAGAACCCATAATGGATTGTACCATGAGATCTATCTCATACATAGGAGAGTGGGGATATTTTTATATTGTGATTGAACCAGTGTAACACCTCGACCCCAGAATCCCAGATCCAGTGCATAACTTTATACCATTTGAATGATTACATGTAATCCAACCCCAAAGGAATGATCATTTTATAAATTTTGGAAAGACATATTACGAACACGATACCCATATTAGATTTGTAAATAGAAAATAAAACATGATAAATAATAAAGTGAAATGAATAGTCACCTTTAAAGTGTATTAAAATATTTATTCTTTATAACCTGATGATAAGAAAGAAAATAAGGGCGAGATAAAATACTCAATAATGGTAAGTAAATAGGAATTAATAATGAAATTATGAGAATAATCAACATTTAAAGGTAAATAATTGACAACACATTCCATTTAAAATAACTATATAAGTAATAATAAATATGGGAAGGTATGAAATTGAAACACAAGTAATTTAAGTAATAAAATTAGAGTATAATTCATCCATAGATATGTCAAAGAAAAATATCACAGGAAAATAATAACTGAATATAAATGAGAGAAATGATTAATTATTGTATTCTATGTTTCCTAGGAACATGGTACCTTTACCATCAAGACCATTCACCAAACATTTTATCATATCAGGGAAAACCCCATCTAATTTGTCTAACTAATTCATCTCATGAGACTAACGATGCATCCAAAGTCTATCTATAACAAGGACCCTCACATTCCATACCTATCCAAAGAATTAATCATATATCGAATAATCAATTTAACAACGTATAGAGTGCCTTATCAAATATTTTTTTTGAATAAAAGATAAGGATTTATCAATAATTTCCTACTTAATCAAATAAATGTCAAAGTGAGCACCATATGTAAAATCGTATATGGATTAAGAAATAATAATATCCATTACATGAGAAAATGGATATTTAAGACAAATTTAACGTACCATTAAAATGATCATAAAGAAAGTTATTGTTTCAAGATAAAGTTAAAAATCATGGAATAAGGTAAAATTTCAAAGGAAATCATTAAACCCATTCTAAAGGAAAATAATTTCTAAACATTCCAAAGCGTCCCATACCACAATGAAACATTTGAATCATAATACCCATAAAGGAATAATGATAATGAAATTTTTAATATCATGAGACTAAATATATTTATTATATAACATGTAAAAGGGTAGTATATACACCATATAAAAGTTAATTGTTTCCTAACAACAAAAAAGTCTCAATGCAATGTAAATTGAGAAGAAATCCCTTAAATTATCCTTAATTTTTGTGTGTGGTATTTAACCTCACTTATAATGGTTTAAAACATTCTAATAACTTATACTAGAACCATAATCATATTTATGATATTATATATGATCTTATTAAAATATCTGATTTCCCATTTTAGTGTTATTTCACTATTTTCACTATTTTGGGTGTTAATTTCCTAGTTTCTCAAGTATGTTTTGACTTGTAACATGTTACTCATATTAATTAGATAATGGTTTCATCATTTAAATAATATAAAATATGATATTAATATCATATTTATTAAACATATATGTATTTATAATTATCCAAAATATTTGTAGATAAGAAATGAAATGCACCGTTCATGGAGACGGTATGTCGTATGTACACAAGAATGCTACTTTCTTTCCTTTATCATATTTAATGAATGAAAAGTAAATGATATATATGTATATTATAATTATAGTATAATATATATTTCAAATATTCCAAATATTTTTATTAAAACAATAATTTATACATTCCATGTATAGTGTGAACGAATGACTTTGCTTTGAGGGGGTGGTAGTCCACGCTTTCACAAACAATGTCATCGTATTTACAAAAAATGAATACACATAATTTTATGAGTTATATAAAAATTACATAATAATAAATAAATTTATATATATCATATATATCATATATAAACATCATTTTTATCATAATTATCAAACATGAGAGTCGATAAAGAAAAAATTAATGACATCGTTTTGCAAGGCAGTAGTTTTCCGTACACATAAATGGTATGTTTATTACCCTTTAGATAGAAGTGTGGGTAAGTTTTGTTATAAAACATATAATAAAAATATCTCAGTATATTTAGGATACTTAGGTTATTATTTAAGCATGGAATAAGGATAATTGAATGACTTGAGAAAGAAATAAAACTAAACAGCTTGAGGAAGGATGTTACCTTTTATTTGGGTAACTCCTTTTGGTTGGAACTAAAGGGATTACTTGGTTGAATTTATGATAAATGTGAGGCTTAATGGATTAGGGGAGGGATTTTTAAGATCTATATGGGTAGATCATGGTTGGTAAAAATTGGATTGAGAGGTGTGAGGAAGTGGGAGGCGTGAGTTCCTTCTTATAGTAGAGGAGGAGTGACATTCTTGTAAATTTCTTGAAAGGGAATTAATTCCACATTTTTCCTATGAAACATTTATCCCATAATGGTAAAACAGTGATAAATGGGAGTATAGGTTATAAATAGTTCCATAAAATGGACTTTTGACATGTTTATAGGTCATTTTGGGCCTTAAGTTTAAGGTTTTGTCCTTCGTTATGCTATTTGTTTTCTTAATCATTGTAATTAATTTTAATCAGATTCTATAATATTTTTGGTAAAATAATAAGTTGAGATTGTTAGATGTTATATGTTTTTATGATTAAAAATATTTAATCCATTTTACTAAATTCCATACACATAAGTGGCAGAAATTAATTTTAATTAATCCTGCTGATGGTATGACAATGCAGGGTTTTAAGGTAAAAAATTTCAAAAGTTTGCTAAGTTTTTATATCTAACTTCAAAATTTAATTGATTATAATGAACTAGATTAAATTAATTGATATATAATTTATTTAATGTTACTTTAAAACCAATTAAAAATACAATTTAACCTTATAATTAAATTAGATGAATATTCAGTTTTGAATTAAAATTCAGTAATGTTTACTACTCATTAAAAAATGAAACTTCATAGAAAAATACCAAAAATTCACCATAAATTATTTTGTATTTTTTTATTTCAAAAAAAAATTATTTTTAAATATAAAATTTTTAAAAGTATCAAAAATTTTATTGAAAATTGGTTCTCCATTAAAAGGCGGTAAAAGTGCATTTAGAAAAATATTGATTTTTATGAAAAATATTGGGTTTGTTCTTATCTTGTGATTATAAAATCTATTCGATGAATGTAAAAAATATTTTATTGAATATATAATATATAAATTTACTATATAAACTCTCTAAAATTGTTAAAATTTGACTGACTGTGAAAAATGAATAAATAGTGTTTTGTTTAAATCAAGTGTTGTGTGTATTGCAAACATTTCAACAAAATTGAATTTATTATAAAAGAAGAATATGTTAATGTCTTGGGGTGAAAAATTATCTACAAATTATATAAATTTCATCCTTTCAATTAAAAATCAATCTCAATAATCAAGGGATTTATATTTGAAAATAAACAATTGTTGAAAAACCCACATCATTAATAGGGTTAATAAAACATCTTATTAATAAGACAGAAAGGAAGGTTCAATGGACACGTAAATAGGTTCCCTGGTAGGATAAAATAGGTGGAAAATGGAAACATGGATATAGAAGATAAATCTAACAACCATGTTCTGATAGAGAGTGATAGAGAACATGTTCATCTGGAAGTTGGTAACTACAAATCCTTAAACCACTATTAGGAAAAAGGTTATTAATATCATAATAAATGATGATAATATGACAATATTTTTGTCTCAATACAAATTTTCCTATAGTTGAAGAATTATTTAACTATATAAGAATATAAGTTAATATAAATTTCTATTTTATAAACACAATCTTATCCTTTGGTTGTGCCTTGAACTATTTGTACTTATTTTCTTAGCACATGATGCATCATATGGTGAAGTAATATATTAACCCCTAAAACTTCATAAAAAGATCAACTTAAACTATTTCATAAATGGTTAACTTTTCCAAAAGATTATGATCCAATACTTTAGAAGTAATATCACCAAATTTCTAAAATGAACTTATCAAATAACATGAATTGGATTTTAATCATCACATACCAGACATGTCAATATGGTAATATATTAAATTACCCTAAAACCTTATTGAATACATGTATGATTTTTATAAGTTAAATATAACCTAGATTATTTGATATATTACTTAAATCCAAAAATGATGTAAACTCCATCAATGATAGCATAAAAAAATTCATAGAGAAAACATTAATCAATTCAAAGTTAATCATCACTTATCCAAATCAATCATCTATTTATCCAAAATAATTTTCTCAACATTAGTAACATATTAAGGTAGGTGCTGATCCCAAGCACCTTTGAAATCCATAGATCAAGCTCTCAACATATATTCTAGAGTTTGAATTGTCCTCTTAGACTGACCGTCTGTCTGAGGATGATAAGTAGTGTTGAAACTCAACTCTGTATCCAGAGTATGCTGAAGACTTCGCCAGAACTTTGAGGTAAACCTCAGATCCCGATCAGACATAATAGAAAGTGGTACTCCATGCAATCTTACCACTTCATTTACATATATCCTGTCAAGCTTATCCAGATTGAAATCCTCTCTAATAGAAATGAAGTGTGCAGACATTGTAAGACGATCAACTATGACCCAGATAGCATTATTGCCTTTGGATGTTTTAGGAAGTCATGTGACAAAGTCCATAGTGATGTTTTTCCATTTCCATTCGGTTATGGATAATGGTTGTAACATCCCCTTAGACTTCTTTCTCTCAGCTTTAACTTGCTGAAAAACCAAGCATCGAGAGACATATTCAGCAACATCTCTTTTCATGCCATCCCACCAGAAGTACTCTTTCAGGTCCCTATACATCTTCGTGCTTCCAGGATGAATAGAGAATGAAGAACTACGAGCCTCATCCAGCAGCTCTTTCTTTAATTCTGGGATGGGAGGAACACAAACCAGATTCCTGAAATTTATTATCCCATCACAATCATGGTTGAATTCAGGAACATTTCTCACCTTCTTTTATAACTCTACATCTTCTTTCTGTGCCTCTTTAATATTAACATGTATAGATGGTTGAACATTCATTTGAGAAAGATATGATTTTTCCCCTTTCATTATAATTCCAAGATCCATCCTTTGTAAATCCATAAATATTGCATCTTTTGTGATCCTCATCATGGATAAAATTGCATGGTCTTGTCGACTTAATGCATCTGATACCTTGTTTGCTTTCCCAGGGTGGTAATAAATTGAGCAGTTGTAATCATTAATCAGCTCCAACCATCTTCTTTGGTGCATATTCAGATCCTTTTGTGTGAAAATATACTTTACACTTTTTTTATCTGTATAAATGTCACACCATTTTCCATAAAGATAATGCCTCCAAATCTTTAATGAAAAGATTACCGCAGCTAACTCCAAATCATGAGTTGGGTAATTTTGCTAATGGATTTTCAACTATCGTGAGGCATAATCTATCACCATATCATTTTGCATAAGAACACACCCCAATCACTTCTTGGATGCATCACTGTAGATCACAAACCTTTCTCCACTACTGGGCAGTGTGAGCACAGGTGCATTGGATAACATTCTTTTCAACTCCTTGAAATTCTATTCACATTCCTCCTTGCAAACAAACTTAACTCCTTTCCGAGTCAACCTGGTGAGTGGATTAGTTAATCGTGAAAAATCCTTCACAAAACGTTGATAATATCCAGCCAAACCAAGAAAACTTTGAATATCAGTTACTGTTGTTGGTCTCGACCATCTTTCGATAACCTCTGTTTTTGCTGGATCCCTAGATATCCCCTATTTTGAGATTATGTGACCCAAAAATGAAACTTTTTGAAGCCAAAATTCACACTTGGTAAATTTGGCATAAAGATTCTCCTTTCTCAGGGTCTTCAATATAATTATCAAGTGATCTTCATGTTATTACTTTCTATTTGAATATACAAGAATAATGTCTATAAAGACTACCACAAACTGATCAAGATAGTCTATAAAGACTCTATTCATCAGATCCATGAAGATAGTGGGGTCATTAGTAATACCAAATGGCATCACTATAAATTCATAGTGTCCATACCTTGTACGGAAAGTCATCTTTGGTATATCCTCACTTTTGACCCTTAATTGATAATACCCTGAATGAAGATCAATCTTGGAAAAGTATTGAGCTCCGCGTAGTTGGTCAAATAAGTCATCAATGCAAGGGAGAGGATATTTGTTCTTGATAGTGATCTTGTTAAGTTCTCGATAATCAATGCAGAGTCCCATTGATCCATCTTTCGTCTTAACAAACAGAATAGGTGCTCCCCTAGGTGACGCACTAGGGCGTATGAACGCCTTATCAAGATTCTCTTAGAGTTTCTTCTTCAATTCCTGCAACTCAATTGGGGCCATTCTATAAGGTGTCTTTGAAATAGGTAAAGCACCTGGTACGAGTTCTATTGAAAAATCAACTTCACGATTTGGTGGAAGACCCGACAATTTCTCCAAAAAGACATCATCAAACTCCCTTACAATGGGAATATTCTTAATCATGAGTTTCTCACCAACCATTTGAGATAAATAACCTTTATTTATTGGAATCAACACCCATAAGATGGAAGAAATTTCCACTGGAAGGTTATGTTCATCCTTGCATCGATAGACGATCAAATATTGATCTGGAATATGAAATGTGACTTCCCTTATTTGGTAATTGATATGAGCTCCATATAGAGAAAGCAAATCCATGCCAAGAATCACATAAAATTCCACTATAGGGAGGATCACAAGATTTTCAGGAAGCACTTTCCCACAAACTTCAATCGGAGAAGAATTATAAACTTTTGATGCGACTATTGTTCCATTAGGGGTTGTCACAGCTAACTCAACATCTAATTGTTGATGTAATACGGTCATACCCTTAGAAAATTATTCATAAATAAAGGAGTGGGTGGATCTAGAATCAAATAAAACATTTGCTACTTTATAGTGGATGATAAGTGTACATTTCACCACTTTGTTATCATACTCCACATTGCTGATAGAAATTGCATGTGACTTTCCTTTGCATTTAGCCTTAAGAGTTTTTTGACGTCGATCATCATCAACAACCCTTGGATTAGGGAATTGATTGGCATAATTCCACATTTCCTTTCACTTTTAACATTGAACTGTAGGAGGTGCACTCTGTGTAGCCTTTTTATTGTTCGCATCACTAAACATCTTCTTCCCACCATTGCAGCATTCAAATGCTCGATGAACTTCCTTTCCACATTTGAAACATTTACTTGTCCCTTTAAGAAAACTCCCTCCATGTTCCTTTTCACACTTTGAGAATAAGGGAAAACTCATCTTCTTTTTAGTGTGCTCTTTATATTTTCCTTTGAATTCCATTTTCCTCTTCTTATCAAACCCATATGACTGATGGGTTACTCCAATATCCATATCAACTTTGAGATCACATCGAACGATTTCCTCATAGCTATTGAAGTCCCTTATGGCTAATTCCCTTCGAAGACTTGGTTTTAAGCCACTAAAGAATCAATCGATCTTACTCTCAGGTTGGATAATAATACCAGAAGCATACCTTGTAAGTCTTGTAAAATTTTCTTCATAGGTACCAACAGATTCATCATCCTTTTTCTTTAGTTCAAGAAAATCCTTCTCCATCTTTGTTTGGAGAATACAAGGGAATTACTTATTGAAAAATAAGTTTTTGAACTCGTCCCATTCCATGGAATCAATTTCATCTCTTGGACTCGTATTCTTTATAAGATTCCACCATTGATCAGAATCACCTTCCAAACGATATACTACTAAGGTGACTTTATCATGTTCAGAACATTGAAGAACTGAAAATATCTTTTCAGTAGTACTGATACATTGTTTAGCAACTAATGGATCAGTAGACCCGCTGAATGAAGGTAGACACTGTCTCATGAAGGATTCAACAGAATGTTGCTCCTTCATTTGCTCATTTGGAAGTCCTGCATGATTCATAGCTTGAGAAAGTTGTGTGAGCATGTCTACAAGATTTTGCATTCCATCTCCCATACCGTTTGGTTGCTCAGGGGGACAATCATTTCATTTCCCGTCGTATTCTACATTAACATGGTTCCTTCAGGTTCCAACCATTGACTAAAACCAAGAATAATAGTGTGAGCAACACTAATTATAATAGGAAAACCACATAATCAAGAATAAAATTTCACACTGAAGGTCTTATCCTAGGTTACTCATGGACATTTCTAAAACACTAATATTGTGTTCTATGCTTAGACTTATCCTTAGGATTCTTACTAAGGCATTCACATCCTAGTTTCTAAAGGTTGACTATACCTTTCATCTAATACCACCTATAAAGAACCATACTCTACATAAATTGTTAGTACTTCAAAATTGAATTACACTCATTACAACATATAACAAAACCATGAAAGGACCATATGGGTATAGTGTATTTAGAAACTAGGAAACATAAACAACTGGTTCATAAAGCGTCTACAATCTCCCCCATTTATTTCATCATATCTATAGTCCCTTTTGCAATATATTACTTAATAAACTTCTTCCTGACCTGGGGAAATAAAACATACAAAAGGGTGAGCTCAAATGCTCAGTAAGGGTAAAAAAAGAAATATCAATCACATCATATTCATAAGAACATAACATTTTGGAAACCTTACCTTGCAAAAGAGATCAAAATTTCATAACATGGGATAAATCATGGTAGTGAAATATAATCACAATAATCATAACTTAAAACATGAAGCTTTGTTTAATCAACACATAATCATAGAGAATCATTTCTTATTAGTCAAGGTTCATTTACAAGACTATCTTAGTGGACAAAGTCCATTTCTGAACCGAGTTCATTCCTCGTTTCAGTCCTGTTTCACTAAATCGGTTTAAACTGCCATTCCAGCCATGTCTATCTCATGAGATATAAAATCTTTACCCAATGCATTGGAGGGAGATATAGGTCCCACCCCTCTCAAAATGATACCATTATTATGTGTGCCACAAAATCATAAATCATACATCATTGCATAACCCATGTAATAAAAATGGGATTCTTAAACATCATGACTGTTGGAACCACTTTGTGTATAGGTTTGTATTTGTTGTCAATAGTGGTCAATGGAATATCAAAATGAAAGAGATCAATAAGTACTCCAATAAAATGGAGTAATGGAAGCTCACAATGAAGGAGATCATGAAGTACTCCGATGAAGTAGAGGAGTAGTGATTCAGATGATTGTTGTGTTGATCATAAGCTCAAAGAACATGTGTCAAAGGTGATACATTGTTTACAACAATGAAGAATGTTAGGAGTAATATATCCAAGGATGATTAAAGCAGGATGGTGTTTTTGGATGAAGACCATGAAATTCCTCCTTATTGCATAAGAACCATGGTCTTTGATGAAGACCATGAAATTCCTCATTATTGCATGAGAACAATGGGTTTTGATGAAGACCATGCAATTACTCATGATTGCGTGAGAACCATGCTAGAGACTTCTTGACGGATTGAATCACATGGTTTGCATGAAGTTGATCATGACGATTGATGAAGGAGGCAATGTGCCAATGAGTTGACTTATGAAATGTCCATGCACATCACATTGTCATAGAAGATGATGGTACTAAAGCTGTTCCTTCAAAGAATACATATCACAATAGTGGAGTTTGTGATAAAAGAAAAAGAGTTGTTGAAGGATACATATCACCAAGAAGAAGTGTTGTTGAGGTGATCGTGCTTGTCGACAAAGCAAACAAACAACATACAAATTTGTTGACAAAGGAGATTCCATGGTGACATGTCGTGTTCAAGAGTTGTGGTCAATGATCTATGTTTGATTCAAGAACATCTATAGAGGAATGGATGATCTGGAGGTGGTACAAAAAGAGCAGATCCAAGGTGGCGCCGTTTTCCAGTGTTTTCCAAATTTCAGGGCCTCAAAATCAACAAATGAAGAAGAGTGATTTTGGCAAAGGGACTTGCGCGTCATACTCTTGGAGGATAGGAAACTTGCATGCAATATGTTTTTGAAGATCAAAGCATCAAAATATGGCAAAGGGATAAGGGTCGTGCAAGTTTTGGTGAGGTCGCACAGGTGAATTATGTGCCGAGAAGAGACTTGCACGCCGACGCCTTGAAAGCATTATAACTTGCGCGCCTATGGTTTTTCGAGATCAGAAGGTCCAAATTTGGCAAAGGCAAGATGTTCGCGCAAGTTTGGATGTTGATCGCGCAAGTTCCCAGCAGGGGCTGAGACTTGTGCGCTGATGGATGACTTGTGCGCTGCCGCGCAGGGGGTCCAGTTTGCCTATAAATACTGGACCACCCCTCCTCATTTCTCACGGAGCTCAAGGCTTTGAGATTGTTCGAGCTCTCGTCGCGCAGGTGGTTGAGCCGCGCAAGTGGTAGTTGGGTCACGCAAGTAGAGGTTGCGCGCCAACTGTTGGTTGAGCGCCCCAGGAGATTTGGGCAAGAAAGGAAGTGAGTCGCGCAGGTTTAAAGTTCAAGAAGGCAGAGTCGCGCAGGTTCTTTTGTGACACTTGCGCGCCAGTTTATACTTGCGCGCCTAAGACTTGCGCGCCGGGGGAGACTTGCGTGCTGGGCTTGAAAAGGATATCCAAATATTGTTGAAGCACACCCGCCTTTTTGGAGCTGCACAAGAGCTAAAGATTTCCTGATACTTTAGGTGCAAAGCGAGATTGAAGAAGAAATTTAAATGATACATGCATGATCTCATGCATACATGGTGAATTGATTCTAACGAATGCCGAGTAAGCTGAAAATCATTTATTGAGCAATCACATAAGTGATTGTGATTCAGGCAAATGAAGACAAGGGGATCTAGTGCATTAAGTCATTGCACTAAAGAAGAAAGTTTGAACTATAAAGAGCATCAACTCTGAACCCTGATGCAAGAAAAGTCTCATGCTGAACATGAGACAAAGAACATCAATGCACATTTATTGAAGAGACCTTCACGTCTATAAACTGAGTGGGATTTCACGAACGGCAGTGAGCCAGGGGCAGTCAACGGGAGTGACCCGAGGGATGCAGTGAGCTATCCCTGAACAATTGTAAAGGCAGTGAGCCTGGGACAGAGTGACTGTACCCGAACCTTTGTAATCTACAGCTAGTGAAGCATAGTGGATTTAGGTACGACCGACAACCTTTCGGCGTATGCTCCTTGGACGTAGCCCTTAGTGGTGAACCAAGTAAAAATAGTTGTGTCATCTCTCTGCATGTGAATGTTTAATTGCTGATCATATCCATCATACAGGTTTAAGTAGTTCCTACCAATGTGGGAACAAGATCCACAACTAAAAGAAGAAAAAGTTGCCACCCTGATTCACCCCTCCCCTCTCAGGGTGTCCCGAGGTCCTACAAGTGGTATCAGAGGCAGGTTAACGTATGTTGGATATTCTCCAGTAATTCTATTGAGAAGAGGATTTGAGTTTCTTTCCTAGAGTCAAATAGGAAAAAGAAAGAGAAGAAGATGATGAAGAAGTCCCCCACATCCAAAGAAGATACAGTGTCTTGTTCTCCATGCCATTCCAATAATGAAGAAACATCAGGCTTGGAAAGTATTGAGCAGGTGGCTCAGGATTCTTCCAGAGGAAAGGATGACACCCCCTATTCAAGCTTTCCAGAAAAACTCAAAACATATCTGCATGATCTTTCTGAAGAAAGGGTTTCGATTATTTATAGCCTATTATAATCTATGCAGGTTGTGATCACTCAATTAGAAAGGGAAGGTGACAATATGGAAGAGGGTTTGGAAAGAAAAGTTATGGAAAGTATGAAGCTCACCAAACAGGTGAAAGTCTTTGAAGAAAACGAGGCAGTCAATAAGACTCTAAAAGAAAGGATCCATGCACTTGAAGCTGAGCTGAAGAAGAGAAATGAAGTCGAGAATTTTTGTTTGGAAGAAACTTCCATTAAATTCAGGGAACTTGACTCTTTGTTACAAAACAAAGTTAAGATGCATGAAGATGAGGTTGAAAGGTTGAAGAAGACTTGTGAAGAGAAGATGATCACGATTGAAGATCAGAAGATCATCCTCAATATTGTGGGTCAAAAATTGGAAGCTCAGTTGACCAAGATTGAGAACACACATATTGAGACTTCACAAAAGAATTAAATGAGTGATGCTTGCACTCAATGTTCGTTGGAGGAGTCTAAAGCTGAAATGCCTCCAACATGTGATAAGAATATTATGACCACTATTGATTATCCACATCAAGAATTAGTTGCTACTGGTACTCAATGATCACTAGAGGATTATATTGTCAAAAGACCTCCAACATGTGATAAGAAGATCATGACTTCACTCTTTGATCTATCTCAAGCAACTGAGAAAGTGAAGGTACCATCCAAACCATCTTGTACTCATATTTCTAAATACACTCCTACAATCAGTGAAGGTGGGAAGAAAAGTTCTAAAAAAGTATGGATGAGGAAAGGTGAGAAGAAGAAACCTATCACCATGGCTAGGGTGGATGGGAAGAAAAAGGAGGAAGTGAGATCCTCAAATAGAGCACAAAATATTAAGTAGATGGCCCAACAACTTAATACAAAAGACACAAAGAAGAAAAGATTTGTGGGTCAATGTTGGTGCTGCAATAGATTTGGGCACTGTGCACTGGATTTTCTATATAATCCCTTACATGGAAAAGCACAGAGAATGCCTATATCAAAGAGAAGGAAGCCAGAGAAAAAGAAGCAACATCAGCAAGTTCAGAAGCATCTGTTTACTGCAAACAGATTTGGAATTCTTGATAACATCTGTGATGTATGCAACGACAGCGGTCACAATGCATGCACATATCCACATCAAGATGCTTTCACTATCGAAAAGAAAAGAATACCTCTGATGCCGTCAAAGAATGAAGCAGCTACCTTGGGGAGAAATCAGAAGAATGTTGTGAACACACACTTCCCCAAGAAGATCTCAAGTAGGGAAGCTGAGAAGACCCATGATTTTAGGTCCATGAAATTGAAGTGTCATTCATCCAAAAGAAACACTAAGTGGGATGAATCTCGGATGAACCCATGTGGAAGACCTAAACCAGCTGAAAAAGTTCCAAATGACATATTGGTCATCTGGCCAGAAGATTTGAAAAGAATAAGGAAACTTGGAGATGAGAAGGCCAAGGTTGGTGACAAAGGAAAAGGAAAACTTTCACATGATGAAGACACGGTGCAGGAGAGATTGCAAACAAAGAGAAACACACGTGTTAAAGAAGTTATGTGTGAGAGATGCAAGAAGTTTGGTCACATTGCAAATGGTTGCCTAAACTTAATACCAGAGCAAGAAGCAGTCCTTAAGAGGAGTAAGAATGTATCATTCATGATGGCTGCTAAGCAGAACAATTATCCACACAAAGTAGAAGAGAATGTGAACAGAGCCATGCCACACCGACAGATTTCAGAACATATGTTTAAATGTGCAGGCATGAAGACTGGAGTGAACAGAGGAACTTTCACTAGTGCAGAAAACGTTTTTTACGTCGGTTATTTTTAATTTTTTACGTCGGTTTCTAGACGATGTTAATACGTGCGACGTTATAAATAAGTTTTTTGACATCGGTTATTTAAAAACCGACATCAAAAACATAAAATCGCGATGTTTATCACGTTGGTTATTTTAGAACCAATGTGATAAAGGGCCTGGAGAATGGTTTATCACGTTGGTTATTTTAGAACCGACGTGATAAAGGGCCTGGAGAATGGTTTATCACGTCAGTTATTGAAGAACCGACGTGATAAATGGCCTGGAGAATGGTTTATCACGTCTGTTCTTAAACAACCGACATGATAAACAGGGGCGAGGGGGTTTATCACGTCGGTTCATATAGAACCGACGTGATAAACTGGGGTGAGGGTGGTTTATCACGTCCGTTCTATAAGAACCGACGTGATAAACCAGGCTGAGCGTGGTTTATCACGTCGGTTCATATAAAACTGACGTGAAAAACCGGGGGAGGGGGGTTTATCACGTCGGTTATTGTATAACCGCCGTGATAAACCAGAGGGAGGCGGTTTATCACGTCAGTTATTTAGTAACCGATGTGATAAACCATTTTCCAGGCCGTTTATCACGTCGATTATTCAATAACCGACGTGCTAAACCATTCTCCAGGCCCTTTATCACGTCGGTTATTAAATAACTGACGTGATAAACCATTCTCCAGGACTTTTATCACATCGGTTATTAAATAACCGACGTGATAAACTATTTTCCAGGCATTTTATCACGTCGGTTATTAAATAACTGACGTGATAAACCCAATTTTTTTAAACAGAATGCAGTGATCTTCTCTCCACCAGAATCAACCAGAAAACAAATCAAGAAATCGTACCACAAAAACAGAAGTACATCAAAATTAAGCATGTACATAGATAACATATAAAACTTACCCACTAGACAGTATCCACCCTCATTTATACCCCATGGACAGCCCTCCCCCACCCCGTTGGAGCCCTCACCCTCATGTATACCCCCTGTACAGCCCTCCCCCACCCCATTGGAGCTCCCACCCTCATGTATACCCCTTGGACAACCCCTCCCCCACCCCATTGGAGCCCCCACCACACTCCTGGACTGCCCCCCGACCCCCGGACACCCCCAAACACCCCTCGACAACCCCCCACCCGCCTGAACAGCACCTCCTCACCCCTCACCCCACTTGACAGCCCCCACCACACCCCTGGACAACCCCCCCACCCATGGACAGCACTCCCACACCCCTGGACCGGCTTCCCACACCCATGGACATCCCTGCCACCCCCCAGGACTGTCCCCCCACCCCACCGGATAGCCCTCCCAGACCGCTGGACACCCCCAACCCCACTGAACACACCCCCACACCCTTGGAACCCCTCCCCCACAGACCCAAATCCATACCAGAAGAACCATAAAAAGTAGACCAAAACAAGAAGTAGAGAAAAATTAAACATTCACTTATATAGCATTCAAAACGTACACTGTCAGCTTCAAAAAAAACTAAATCAAACCTAAACAAATACCAAATACACAATTAAAATGACAATATTCAAAATTACATTTTACATCACAAACAACTAAAATTCAATCAAACCTGTAAAATAATTTGACCACTCCACTTGTACGTGTTTGATGTCTTCAGCAGTATAGGGTTGAGGGTCATAAAAAAGCTACAAATGAAAAAGAAGATAGTTAACGTGTATAATGAATAAATCAAATTGAAATATTATGGCAAAGTTTAAGAGGAAATCATACCAGGTCAAAATTCACAACTGTCCCAGTTGTTATTATTTTATACATAAATCTTAACATATAATATCCGCATTCGATGAGGCCTTGTTGTTCATGAAAATTCTGTTTTGAATGAGTGTAAATTCAATATATTATTTTTATGTAATAAATCAAAAAGTACAAATTATAAATGGAAATTTACCTTCGCATTTACATATTTGATCTTTTCATTTCTTTTCTTTGTGTTTTTTCGAAAGTAGACCCATGCACTGTTAGAAAATAATACGAATGGGGTAAATTTAAAATTCATTATTGTCACGACCCGTCCTCGGGGCCCATGCCGTGACTACCCCAAGCCCGCCTTCCATAGGCCAGGGGCTGGCGACTAGCACCAAAGGCGAAAAATCCCGATAACTGGGAAGGCATTGCCTTTATAAAAGAAAACAAGCACCACAGAGTACATGCGGAAGAAAAACACTAAGTAGAAAAGAAAAGTTGAAAAGTAAATGGGCCAGAATACAAACCCAAAAGAAAGTACGACTACAACCGAACAAAGTACAACAGCAAAAATACAAACGGTTGGAAGAAGGAAGCAGCTCTTGGGTCATCCTCCTCGGACCCTACCTGAAGGGTAGGTACAGATAGCGCAGCTCCTGGTCGTCCACCATGGATCCTACCTGAAGGGTAGGTACAGATAGCCTCCTCCATGCTCTCGTCCGTCAACCTCCTCAGTGAGTCGTCACGTCGTGTAGTCCACCTCCGGGTACTGAATCGTCGTGTAGTCCACCTCTGGGTACTATCCAGTCCTCGAACACTCAGCCTCCGTCAGCACTGCCCGTCGTCTGCAACCAACACAACGAGGTGCAGGCATAGCCCGTGCAGAGGTGAGTATAACGATACTCAGTAGGGACCCCGAGACCCTCAAGGTCTCACTAAACCAACAAGGATAACCACAAAGAAAATCTCAACAGATAACCTCTACTTAGGTATATGCCCATACATATACCTAAGTTATCATGTAACCCATCTCAATCATGAGGAAACACAAGGATCAAAAGTCTCAGCTCAAACCAGGATTTTCATTATCAAAACCGTAACTGCTGAAGAGCTCCGTCTCTGGAGTGTACAGTGGTCCTGTCACGACTCCGAGGTACTGCTCACTAACCTAAGACTGCTGAAGTACTCCTCCTGTCGAGTACCGCGGGTCAGACACCCAGACACAGTAGTGCTTCCCGCCGAGGTATGTCACCCAAACACAGTAGTGCACACCCCCTAGTAGCCTGCTGAGGTACTCTCCGGACGAGTACCGCGGGTCTGCACTGTCACACAGGTAGTGCTCTGTCCGCCATGGGTCTGCACCTCAGAAAGTAGTGCTCCGTCCATAGGGCTAGTCGACTCACTCCAAGTCGAGTCGGTCAAGCAGTCGTCAGGTCTCAGCCAGTTACACGGTCTCCGTACTCCCGCACGCTCATCACTGGGAGGGTCCGCTCCACGAGCTACAGGTCGATACTCCAAGTATCTCAAAGTCCCATGAAGAAGTATCTCAAAGGACCGCCTCGTCATAGGGGTCTCAACACAATAGACAGCGCGTCAATTGGACGCCCAGTCTGTGAGTTATTAGCCTTTTCATCCCAGGGGCCCGGTTGGTTTCGTGAGCGAACCAAACCCGGTCGTATCTCAACTGTACCCCGAACTCTCATAGGGTATACTCATAGGGACTGTTTCTCAACGAGATCACCAACACCGCTGACGGTTCGTCAAACGGACGTTCTGTCAGAAAGGTATCAGCTTTTCCGTTCCAGGGGCCCAGTTGGATTTCTGTGCGATCCAACCCGACTACTATCCATCTGCATCCAAATCTCGGGCGGAGAATGCCAAAAGTTCCATATCGTCAACAGGAACTCAACGCAACAGACGGTGCGTCAATCGGACGCCCGGTCTGAGAGTTATTGGCTTTTTCGTTCCAGGGGCCCGGTTGGTTTTTAAGGCAAAACCAACCCGACCGTACTCCACATGCATCCAAAGCTCAGGCAGAGTATTCCAAAAGATACGTCTCATCAAGGGGAATTCAACGAAACAGACGGCGTGTAAATCGGACGCCCGGTCTGTTAGTTATTGGCCTTTCCGTCTCAAACTCACCCTGGGAAACTTCCCAGGAGGTCACCCATCCTGATCACTACTCTAGGCCAAGCACGCTTAACTATGGAGTTTTAACCACGTAGGCTCCCGAAAAGGAAGGTGCACCTTGAGTATAGTATACCGAAACGACCGTCTCGATCCAAGGATCGTGTTGCCCCTGACGGCGAGTCGTTCGGAGGCCCGTAGCCCAAGATACGGGCATTTGACCAAAAGTGGTCCGAAACTGGGGGTCTGGGCCCAGGCCGACCCGACCCGACCCCCCCATGGGTCAGCCGAACCGGGTCGACCCGCCCCGGGTGGCGACCCGACCCGACGTCCCGGCCCGGCTCGGAAAACCCGGCCCGGCCGGCGGCGCGGCGGCGCGGACCGGCGCGACGGCGCGGACCGGCACGGCGGCGCGGCCTCGGCGCGGCCTCGGCGCCGTTCGGGTGCCGCGCGCGGGGGGCAAAGCCCCCCCCCCCCCTTTGAGAACCGCGACCCCTTAATTGGGGCCGCTTTTGAGACCCGGCCGGGGGAATTTAATTCCCCCGGTCTCCACTGCCCGGTCGGTCCGCACTGGCCGGCCGGTTTCGCCAGCAAGGACCGGCGACGGCCGGTCCTTCCTTCGCCGACACCGGCGGCCCGGTGCCGGCCGCCGGTCATCTTGCTCCGCCGCGGCCCGGAACCGGCCGCGGCCTATGCCGTTCGGCGCGATGCGACGACATCGCTTCCCTCCGCCGCGGCCCCGCTCCGGCCGTGGCGCCTATGACTTTCTTCGACGCGACGCGACTGCGTCGCGTTCTTGGATTTCTTTCCACGGCGCGGCGCGACGGCGCCACGCGTATCTTCCACAATAAATCGCGTGGTGCGACAGCACCACGTTTTCTCGTATCATGCTCAAGAAACCATCACGAAAAACAAAGGAGGAGGGTCGGCCGTGTTTGTGCAGTCCGACCCCCTCGCGTTATTCGATAACAAAAAGGGTTTTAATCCACGATCATCACCAAGTTTTTATTCACAAACAATTAAATAAATAAAAACCCTCAATCATCAACCGCTTGATCGGACGGTCCGCGGATCAACCTGGTATTGGTTGGTCCGCGCTCGTCATTTTTTCTCAAAAGATAAGATAATTCCAAAATAAATTCCCCTACCTCGGCTTCAAGAACGGAGTTCTTCAATGACCCGCGGAAGACAAGCATCGCGGAGGTCGAGCGACGTTCCATCTAGGTTGGTGGGAGAAGAGCTCGGTGAAGTCGAGCTGAGACGTCACCCTCTGTATACTTTGTAGGCGGCGGTGCTTCCCTTCCTTACTCCTGTTGAAGATGGTCGGAGGTGTTGCTTCACGTTCTTCGGAAACGTGGAACGTTCTTCCTCGAGAGGTTAGTGATCTTCCAAGAGTTCTTCTCCTCTCCTTAGTTCTCCCCACAAGGTTTATGCCAACCCAAACAGAAGAATATAATCTCTCTTTTTAATGTTGGCAAAATGAATTCAAAAGAATTCAAACACTCAAAATAATTAATTAAGTTGGTTTAATTAATTAATTGCAAAGTGTTGGCAAGAATTTAAAAAGATTTAAATTCAAATAAACCATACTTAACTCACCTCATTAATTAATCAAGTTGACAAATATTAAAGAATGTGAGTTAATGGGGAGTTGGAATGTGAGGGGTTAAGAGGGTTAGGGAGTTTAAGGAATTTGAAAAGGTGGGGGGGTTCGTGTTGGCCCCACCCTTTCAAATATCCACACATGGGAAGTTGGATGGATGTGGGCCCACCACCAACTTCCCATGGGAGAAGTTAACCACTTAACATTGTTAAAATTTGATTTAACAATTTTATTCACTTTTTTAATTAAACCCCAAAAATTAACTTCTCCTCCCGCACAAACGAAACTACTGTAAAGGTTCTCTTAAACGATTACCGGCATTGCGAGTTCATCGGTGCAATCGGATTTCAATTCCGAGCACCGGTTCAAAAGATAGAAATTCCCGCTCGCTTGTTCACTGAACGTACCCGAGCCAAACTTTGGATGTTAATTCCGGGCACACCGGGCCTCGGAATCAGGCGCCGTCAGAAACAACGTTCTTGTAAAATTCCAAAGAAAATTAAGAAAAAAATTTCCTTGAAATTTCCAGGTCTTTACAATTATAATATATAAAACTATTGAGAAATTGAAACTTACTTTTCCAATATATTCTTAAAACTTGCCCGCACATCACCATGAACAGAGCATATCCAATAAAGAGATTTCTCCCTTTGGGAAAAAATCCCTAACATCCAGTGATTACTGATAAAAGGAAATTTAATGTTAGTGGTTTTTTATGTTAAAAGATAATTAACACTTTGAGAGAAATGTGTTTCATACCTCTCACAAAAAGGCATCATCCAACATTGTTGGATTACATTCTTTTCAAATATTTCAGAAATATAAACCGTTCTTTGTTCCTCAGTCAATGCACATGCTTCAGGGGAAATCAATTGCGGGTCCATGAATCCCTATACTTCTATCAGTTCATTCCTCTCACAAATTTTATAAAGATACCTAATACAAAAAATATATAAGTATACATTTTTAATAAATATAACGCAGGGAAAAGGTGTTAAGACTTACATGGAAAAAATTTGCACCACGTTGATGCCCAAATTATCTCTAGTAACAAGCTCCATGATATCAGATTGTGTAATCCCCACACTTATTTCACGTCCACAAACATGAGATTCCATTGGAAACTCATAAAAACCCAACAAAAAATGTGAATATCTTGACAATCTGTCAAGACCACTGGAATCTGTATCTGATGTCATAGCTTGTTGTCTTTGTTGTTGTCTATACAGTATTTCTTTACCTTTGAAGTATTCCTGTGAAAAAAAAATTGAGAATTATAGTAGTTTTCAAATGATAAAACAACTTTAATAAAAAAATAAAATAAAAGATATAACATTCATACCTCTATGGTAATGAGTCGAAGAAGTCTGGATGGCCAAACTAAAAAATGGTCGATACACTGTCCAACTGTCGCCACCTCATCTGTAGGTATTGGTACACTAGCTGATCTATCTATAATATCCTGTACAGTGACCCTCTGATTCTCTACCTCTAATTGTTGATGATGAACTGTATCTCCTATACAATATACCAACCCGTATGCTACTATATGATGTTGAGAATCATCAACATACAACTCGCAATATGTAGGAAGCTACGACGGAGGCGTAGGATAACAAATGGGGTCCGCAGGATGAGGTGGGGGAGTGGGAGCTACTGGCGGAGGTGGAGGATAAATAATGGGGTCTGCAGGGGGAGGTGGAGGAGTGGGAGCTGTAGTCTGAAATTGTCTTTGCATTTCTGCAAACATAGACTACACCGACTCTCTAATATTGTCTTCCATCGTCGCATTAATATGTTGAACTTCAGCCTCCAAGGATTCTATTTTTTTTATAAACCCCCTCAATGTTAGAAGTTGAAGAACGTGGAAACACTTTTCTTACCAATACACCTGCCGGATATCCTCTTACACGACCAGGATGTTCGGGCCTTTCCAATGCTGAAAATAAAATATCTTCCCTCCCAGTAGCTGTAAATGTCCCCTCTAAACTCTGCTCCTCAAGAGAGTCCTGTATTAATTAATTGAAAATTTCTGTAATGATTGAAACTTATATGAAGAAAAAAAGTTAACTTAAATAAATTAAATAGATATCTTACAATCCTCTCAGCTATGATTCTCGATTCTTCTGAAAGATATTGCCCTTTTTTCCCTTCCGAGATCTCTTCCATTTTTCATGTCTAGATGGAGGGGATGGAGGGGCCACCACTCCAGAGCTTGAAGACTCAGCTCTTAGTTGTTGAAATTTTTCCGCTATCATTTTTTCTTCCAATAATGTATACCCTCCCCAAGATAAACTATGAGGGTATACATTTTTAGATTGGATATCCTGATCAGCTTTCCTTGTTTGCTGTAATTTAAGAATAAGAAATCCTTAACAAAACATTAATAAAATAATTTATATAAGAATGTTTATAAAAGTTTACATTTCCCTTACCAGAAATGACTCTTTTTTTCTACTTTCAAAAAATTGTCTCCATGTGTCTTTATCTATAAAAGGATATATACGACATGGATTGTCATGACTCCTATGACCATAAATGAAATCAGATGAGAGGGTTGATTTGAAATCCCTCCATCTACTGGAAGCCAACGATAAGCATTTCTTCCTGACTCCTCCAGTGTCAGGAATATCAAATGTCATCTGATAAAGAAGAGGTTAAACATATTATATATACTAGAAACATTAAAAGAATGGTCAAACAATGACAAAAGATCTTACCAAAATCGTCTCCCACAACTGAGAGATAATCGCTTTATCTACACCTCTCCAATCATCATACAGAATTCTCACTTTGGTCTTAGCCTGAGTTGCAACAAAACTCTTAAAATCTTTGGTATTCGGACCTCTAGGAATATCATCATCATCAAACTCAACTAATATCCTCTGATCCTGTGTACGGGCAAGTGATAATTTTGGTAAACATGTGCACCCACGTTTACCAACCTTTGAGCTCTTTGTCGTAATAGGAGCATGTGAATGTTCATCCCCAGAGGTATGATCAGCAATATGCTCCTCTCCAGAATCATGTAGTTGATCATCTGAATGATCTGTCATTATCCTTCAAATCAAAAAAAACAAATGTCAGTTCACAAATATACAAATTCAAATATTTTAATACTACTGTAATCAGAAAATAGAAAAGTGTACTAGGTTACATAATAGTAAACATTGGTAATATGGTAAGCATGTTAAATAATGGTAAAGATGGAAAAGATGGTCAAGATGGTCAAGATGGTAAAAAATGGAAAAAATGGTAAACCTGGTAAACATTGTAAACATGGTAAAGTAATTTTCAGTGAACAAATATGCAAATTCAAATATTTTAATACTAATGTAATCAGAAAATAGAAAAGTGTACTAAGTTACATAATAGTAAACATTGGTAATATGGTAAGCATGTTAAACAATGGTAAAGATGGAAAAGATGGTCAAGATGGTCAAGATGGTAAAAATGGTAAAAATGGTAAACCCGGTAAACATTGTAAACATGGTAAAGTAATTGTCAGTGAACAAAAATAATCATTTTAAAATTCATGTAATGTTTATAAACATGATAAAGTAAACTAAACAAACTTAAAACAAACAAAAACATATACTTATTTTATTTTAAAACATGTTTTAATAAATAAAAAACTTACAATATCTAACATTTATGGAAAAAATAAATGTAAACAAGAAATAAACATATGTTACCTGTAATTTTAGTAATGTACAGATGGATTTTTTTCCCAAATTCCTTCGTCGTGATCGTTCCTTATGGCACAAACTATGTCTTCAACATGATCGTCATTATGTTCTGTTAATATTTCCATGGAAGTAGGGATCTCACATAAATCATCATATTCATCAAGTTCATCCTCACCAACATATTGTTTTTTCCCTTGTAAAACAACATCCCACTGCATATCTGATTGATCTACTACATAAAAAATTTGTTTTTCATGTGTTGCCATTATAAAAGAATCAGCTGTGTCATCCAATCTATTCAGATTAACAAGTGTCATTCCAAATTCATCGTGTCTGACACTGTTGTTACCGTTAAACCATTTACAGTTAAAAACGGGAACTTTAATTTTAAAGTAATCAACCTCCCATATGTCTTCAATCACTCCATAATATACATTTGATGCAGAAATTGGGTTTTTTTCCTTAGCGCTCAAAAAATGCATTGCTTCTGCAAACACCAATACACCACTATTCTGAACTGCACTTCTATTGTCCTAAGCTTTTGTATGAAATTTATAACCATTAATGTCATAACCAGACCATGTTATCACATTTAAACATAGACCACCCACTATCCATTTTAATGTCTCTGATACATCTGATCTACCAAGCAAAGTCTTTTTAATCCATGACAAAAAAGTTTTTTTGTGCTCATTCAAAATCCACATTTCTTTCTTCTTTGGATGACATTGATTCAACTCATTAATATGCAATGTGATATATGGTTGAGCATCAGCTATGTTATTCAAGATGTATGATTCTAACTTCTTCATCTGTTCAGCTGACAATGATTTGACTTTCAAGCCATGAATCCCCTTTCCCTCATTATTAACTCATTCATGGCGAGATGGAGGCAAACCTATGTGTTGCTCCATAGCCAAGTAGCTCGTACAAAACTCTGCTACCTCCTCAGAAATATACTTTTCAATAATGTAGGCTTTAGGTCGATATAGATTTTTAACATACCCCTTTAATATTTTCATATACCTTTCAAAAGGATACATCCAACGAAGATATACAGGTCCACAAAGCTTTATTTCTCGAACCAGATGAATCATTAAATGCACCATTATATCAAAAAAAGTTGGAGGAAAATACATTTCCAATTGACAAAGTATAAAAATTGCATCCTTTTCCAAAATGTTCAAAGCATTCACATCAATCGCCTTGTTACAAATTGAATTGAAAAAATAACACAACTTCATTATAGTCTTTCTGACACGAATGGGCAATATTCCACGCAATGCAACTGGTAGAATTTTTTGCATCATGACGTGACAATCATGTGATTTCATACCTATTAACTTCAAGTCCTTCAATGAGACAAAATTTTTTACATTATAAGAATAACCTTGAGGATCTTTGGTATCATGAAGACACTGACAAAAGCTAATTTTCTCCCTCTTCGATAATGTATGACAAGCCGGGGGAAGAAATGTTTGTCTTCCTTTAGGAGTGGGAGCTAACTCCAAACGTATTCCCATTGATAGTAAGTCTAATCTTGCATTCAACCCATCTTTAGTCTTTCCTTTAATATATAACAATGTTCCAATCAAAGAATCACAGATATTCTTCTCCACGTGCATGAAATCAATATTATGTTTAACTTCATGATACCTCCAATATGGTAGCTCAAAAAAAATTGACCTTTTCTTCCAAATATGTCTATCATTACCATATTTCTGTGTCTTTCCCAATGTCACGTCAAGGTTTTTCACCCTCTCAAAATACAGATCAGGGGATAAAGGTTTTGGAGCAGTATCAAATTCTTGTGATCCATTAAATGCCTTTTTTAGTCTTCTATAAGGGTGTTCCATAGGCAAAAATTTTTGATGACCCATGTACACTGTTTTCCTCCCATGATGCAATTGACAATAGGACGTCTGTTGTTCGCAAATTGGACATGCTTTATGCCCTTTAACACTGTATCCAAACAAATTTCCATACGCTGGGAAGTCATTTATAGTGAACAGAAGCACTGCATGCAGTTGAAAATATTCCATTTTATAAGAATCATACACCCTAATACCATCAGCCCATAACAGTTTCAAATCATCAATCAACAGTGACAAGTAAACATCAATATCATTACCAGGTTGCTTTGGACCAGAGATCATTGTACTCAACATGACATATTTTCGCTTCATACAAACTTCAGGAGAGAGGTTGTAAATTACCAATAAAATATGCCATGAACTATGTGTGCTACTGAGTGTTCGGTATGGATTCATTCCATCTGTGCACAACCCTAGTCTGAGATTTCTTATTTCATTTCCAAATGTAGAATACTGCACATCAATTTTCTTCCATTGTGGACAATCAGCTGGATGACGTTTTTTTCCATCACATACCCGCTCTTCAGCATGTCATCTTAACCTTTTTTCATCATGTGAATTAGCAAATAAACATTTGAAATGATTAATTATAGGAAGATACCAAAATACCTTTGAAGGGAGATTTGTAATCTCTACATCACCCTGTGATTTTTCTTTCACCTTAAAACGCGATGTCCCACATTTTGGACACTCTAACAGAAATTCATATTCCTTCCTATATATAATGCAGTCATTCGGACAGGCATGTATTTTCTTGTATCTCAATTCCATCGGGCATAATATTTTCTTGGCTTTGTAATGTGAATCTGGAAGATCGTTATCTTTTGGAAGAATGTCTTTCATCAATTGTAGCAGCTCTGTAAAACTTCTGTCACTCCATCCATACTTCGCCTTCAGGTTAATCAATCTTAACACCGCCGACAAAACCGTAAAATCTGTACAACCGGGATATAATGGTTTTTCAGCATCACCATATAGACGTGAAACTGTCGGTTCTATCTCAATTTGTTCTTCTACAATATCGCAAATCATTTCTTCAATTCCATCGGAGTTACCATCTTGAGAATCATCATCATCAGTGACATTCCGTCCAGTTTCACCATGCCAAATCCAAGGGTTGTAACTCGGATTAAAACCATGACATATCAGATGATATTTTATCTCTCTACTTTTCAACTTCTTCATATTCAAACATTTCAGGCATGGACAGAAAAAAATGTCACTACTTGGAACATTTCGTTTTGAAAATTCCAAAAAGGCATCAACACCTTCCTCAAATTCATTTCTCATTCGATGTGCCGTAATCCAACTTCGACTCATTATTACCTATAACAAATATCAACAAAAAATATATATTTTTAAGATAAGACAAATACATGTTTATATGAAAAAAATCATAATTTGAATGTAAAACAATTTAAAATATAAAACAAATCTATAGGTATTTAAAAAAATATGCTTGAATATTATTTTTAAAACAAAATATAGTTAGATATAACAGTTTTAAATTTCATTGAATCAAAGAAAACCATGACGCCTAATGATTCTCCAAATAAAATATACATCAATAAAACATAAACAAAATGATTTTTTTCTGGAATAAGTGAATATGATCAGATGATACACATTTATAATAATCTCATGCCAATATACTAATAAACATGTTAAAATATAGGAATACCTAATGGAGCATATAACATGTGTTATTCATGCTTGTTGTTCAATCATTATGATCTAAAGTACTCAACACTTTCAAGTGCCAAAATCTTGAAAGTAGTAGTAGTTTTCATAAGTACCCAACACCAAATAGCTATACATCGTAAGTGTCATGTTAGAAATATGAATATAGACCATTTGTTTTATGTTTAATAATTTGTCATATTATCTGATCATTCTGATTATATATTAGAATTACTATATCCTTTTGATCCGATATATAATCTAAGGACATTAATATTTCTTTAGAAAAAGTAATGTTAATATCATGGTAATGTAAAAAAAATTATATGTCAAACTATATATATGTAATAGCAATAAAAAAATACATATGTGTTTGGCCTGGGTTTCACACATAAAACAACTCATCTCACAGATTAAATTTTTGAATCATCCTACATAATACTTATTTTTATAACTTAGGGAATGAAAATAATAAAATTTTTGATTTATGATACTCATTATGGGTAAACATGATATATATAAATATAATATCTAATCTCATAAAAAGATATCCATGGGGGTATAAGAGCATACACAAAGCACATGATCAAAAAGATAAGTGAAATAGTTCTATATAATCATAGATCATAAAACCTGAGTACAAGTATAACAATTTTAGCATAACATAAGACATGATTTATATGATATTGGGAACATGATTTAAAAAACCTTATTCACAAGATCACAACATTGGTATGTGGAATAACATAAGAGTGTGGCACAAACATAATCATATAAGTCATAACATATGTCAATGGAAAGCATAGTTTCATTCACCTCATATTGGGATATGTTAATCACCTTTCCTATAATTTATTATAATATTTCTTACAAGACACATCACATAACACATTGGACATGGTATAACCATCTGTATCCCATATTGATCTATGATATATAATGCATTGTCGAATGCATTAGAAGGATATTATGGACCCAAATGTCACATAATGACTAACCATATATATGGGTGAATCGTGATCATCAAATCATTTATAACACTTTCGTAGATCAATTAACTAAAAAAAATGAAATGAGGGTCATAATTGTTTTTACAAAACATAATAATTATTAATACATAAAAATGTGTTTGGATGGTAAGATAAGATAATATACCTAATTAAATCTAATTATCGTTAAATTATTTCTACCTAGATAGAAAAGACCTTTATAAAAAATATAATTTAACTTGAGAATGAAAAGAAAGTACCCTTTACCTTTTTTATAATGAAAAATCTGAAAAGGATGATAATAATATTTAGGTATTATAATTTTTTTATGAATTATTAATAATAAAAGAAATCACCTCACTTGGTTTTTTTGAAAATTGGACATACCATCATATTCAAGAAATCAGATACACTTTGCATGAAAAGGTCCATCATTTTTAGGAGATGACTGAAAGAAGAAATGTATTATCAGACTCACCATGAGTTTAGAATGAAATATTTGATTGTAATAGGTATGAATTGATATTTTTATGAATGAAGATGAAAACATATGATGGTTTTCTGATCTAGGAGTTCTAAAAATCATAATTTTTTGAAAAAAAATTATGATGTAAGAATGTTGAATGAAATTTTAAGGATAGGTATTACCGATTGTACCTGGTCCAATTTAATTCATGAAAATCATTTTCTGGACAATCATATTGAAAATATGATTTTAAGAAAATAAATACTACCAATCTTCATCCAGAAAGATACATTCCAGCTAAGTAGGAAATAATAATTTTGCTGGAAGAATGGAACGTTACAATACCACCCATTATTTTTCAGATTTTGCTGAAGCTAATCCTCAATGTTTTAAAATTAATTATTATTTCTAAATGATTGAATAATTTGAATGGTTGTGAAGTCAAATATCTATGTTCTCATGGTCATAGAAATATTTTTATCAGATATTGATTTATTTAGATACTTAAGAGGTTGCTCGTAATGAAGTTGCTGGTATTCAGATGGATCAATATAGCGATCATATTGGAGTTGTTACTGATTCGTATTTCAGAAGAAAAGATGAAGTATAAGTGGTTTAAGACGCTTTAATGAATCTACTTTTTCATTGTACTATAGAATCGTAAAGCGTATATCAGAATGAAAATCTAGAATAAGAGTTAAAAATAGTCTTATCCAAAATACACCTGCTTGAATGTTGCGAGTTGAATGTTGCGAGTTGAATGTTGCGAGTTGAATGGACATAATAACCATTTTCAATAACAAAAAATTCCACGAGATTCAAAAACGAACGAAAAGCACATCAAGAATCGAAACAAAAACGAACGAAATAAATTCGTGGAAGGCTTACTTGAATGTTGTGAGTTGAGATGATAGATCCGAGAGGAGTGAAGAAGATAAACAATGAATCCAAAATGAGTTTAACGCAGGTCGATCGACGAGCCGATTAGGGTTTACCGCGCGAGAGAGAGACGAGCTGGCGGACTGTCAATCGAAAAATCGTAAATGACAGACCACGGGCTTTAATTTTTTTAAATGTTTTATAACGTTGGTTATTATATAACCGACGTTATAAACTATTTTTTAACTTTATAACGTCGGTTATCTTAAAACCGACGTAAAAAAGCTCCCACGCATTGGTTTTTTACGTCGGTTATAAGATAACCGACGTAATAAACCAATGCGCGGGGGGGTTTTTTACGTCGGTTTCCAAATAACCGATGTAAAAAAACCCGATATCGACGTGTTTTTTACGTCGGTTATTTTATAACCGACCTAAAAAACCAAAGCACGGGTGGGTTTTTTACGTCGGTTATTTGGAAACCGACGTAAAAAACCCGATATCGACGCATTTTTTACGTCGCTTATCAAATAACCGACGTAAAAAACCAAATCCCCGGGGGGTTTTTTAGGTCGGTTATAAAATAACCGATGTAAAAAACCCTGCGCTTTGGTTTTTTACGTCGGTTATTTGATAACCGACGTAAAAAATGGTGACTTAAAAAACGATTTCTGCACTAGTGTTGGTTGAGAAAAGGGCCTCAACCAAGCAAGTCTTCCTAATGAAGCAAGAAGGAACCACCTAATTACTGTAATCATTTGTGTATTGTAATTGTGCTAATAATGTAGGTAATTGAAGGTGAAGCATGCTCTTAGGGGGAGAACATGAGAAGTAGTGAATGTTGTCAACTCTTGTTAGCCAAGCTGAAGAAGTTTCCATCCTTAGTAGATTCTTCAATTGATATTCAAAGATTATGATGATGAAGGATCACTCTTGATGAAGATGATGAGGAGTGTTTCCCTTGAGGGGGAGAAGAATGAAGAAGCTTCCATAATCACGGTTTCAATAAATATCAACTCCAGCTGGACTAAAAAGCGGTTACTCTGTGAATTTCTTGAAGAACACGCCAATGGAGAAGGTATGTCATTTCTCAATCACTATATCTTGGTTACTCAGATCAAAGATTATTTTACAAAGGGGGAGTAACTGAATTGATCAGTGACACAAAGAGAATGGAAGTGCCCCAAGGTCACTTATCCTGCCGATTTCACTTGAATGTTTTCGATCTATTTGCTGATGTGAGTGCAGGAGTTTCAGGTTGATTATTCTCTATCATAGTTGATCTTCTTCTACCTGGAATTAAAGTGGTAAACCCTTGAAGACAAGATACATGATTTATCATCTCATGTTGGTATCATGATCTGTGGATAATGGACAGCCTTGTTGACTTAATCAAATCCTCTTGTTTTCTACACCGAGAATTGCTCAAGTAGACATAGAGTGAAATGATTAATGAAACATTGCTTAAGTGTGGATTGATACCCTCCCTACCATGTGCTTTGTATTTCTTGTCTATACGGGGGAGAGAAGGTGAAATGAACGTTTGAAAAGAAAAGATGATTGAATAGAAGATTCTCATTTTGACATTGACAAATTCATTTCAGAAGATGTATAAGGTATTGACAACAAAATACAAAGGGGGAGATTGTTGTAACCACTTTGTGTATAGGTTTTTATTTGTTGTCAATAGTGGTCAATGGAATATCAAAATGAAAGAGATCAAGAAGTACTCCAATAAAATGGAGGAATGGAAGCTCACAATGAAGGAGATCATGAAGTAATCTGATGAAGTATAGGAGTAGTGATTCAGACGATTGTTTTGCTGATCGTAAGCTCAAAGAACATGTGTCAAAGGTGATACATTGTTTACAACAATGACAAATGTGAGGAGTAATCCATCCAAGGATGATTAAAGCAGGATGGTGTTTTTGGATGAAGACCATGCAATTCCTCCTTATTGCATAAGAACCATGGGCTTTGATGAAGACCATGAAATTCCTCATTATTGCATGAGAACAATGGGTTTTGGTGAAGACCATGCAATTACTCATGATTTCATGAGAACCATGCAAGAGACTTTTTGACGGATTGAATCACATGGTTTGCATGAAGTTGATCATGACGATTGATGAAGGAGGCAATGTGCCAATGAGTTGACTTATGAAATGGCCATGCAAATCACATTGTCATAGAAGATTATTGTACTAAATCTATTCCTTCCAAGAATACATATCACAATAGTGGAGTTTGTGATAAAATCAAAAGAGTTGCTGAAGGATACAGATCACCAAGAAGAAGTGATATTGAGGTGATCGTGCTTGTCGACAAAGCAAACAAACGACATACAAATTTGTTGACAAAAGAGATCCCATGGTGACATGTCGTGTTCAAGAGTTGTGGTCAACGATCTATGTTTGATTCAAGAACATCGAAAGAGGAATGGATGATCTGGAGGCGGTACAAAAAGAGCAGATACAAGGTGGCGTCGTTTTCAAGTGTTTGCCAAATTTCAGGGCCTCAAAATCAAAAAATGAAGAAGAGTGATTTTGGCAAAGGGACTTGTGCGCCGTACTCTTGGAGGATAGCAAACTTGCAGGCCATATGTTTTTGAAGATCAGAGCATCAAAATATGGCAAAGGGATAAGGGTCGCGCAAGTTTTGGTGAGGTCGCGCAGGTGAATTATGTGCCAAGAAGAGACTTGCGCGCCAACACCTTGAAAGAATTATAACTTGCGCGCCTATGGTTTTTCAAGATCAGAAGGTCCAAATTTGGAAAAGGCAAGATGTTCGCGCAATTTTGGATGTCGATCGCGCAAGTGCCCAGCAGGGGCCGAGACTTGCGCACCGATGGATGACTTGCGCGCCGCCGCGCAGGGGGTCCAGTTTGCCTATAAATACTGGACCACCCCTCCTCATTTCTCACGGAGCTCAAGGCTTTGAGATTGTTCGAGCTCTCTTCGCGCAGGTGGTTGAGCCGCACAAGTGGTCGTTGGGTCGCGCAAGTAGAGGTTGCACGCCAACTGTTGGTTGAGCGCCCCAGGTGATTTGGGCAAGAAAGGAAGTGAGTCACGCAGGTTTAAAGTTCAAGAAGGCAGATTCGCGCAGGTTCTTTTGTGACACTTGCGTGACAGTTTATACTTGTGCGCCTAAGACTTGTGAGCCAGGGGAGACTTACGTGTCGGGCTTGAAAAGGAGAGCCAAATATTGTTGAAGCACGCCCGCCTTTCTGGAGCTGCACAAGAGCTAAAGATTGCCTGATACTTTCGGTGCAAAGCGAGATTGAAGAAGAAATCCAAATGATACATGCATGATCTCATGCATACATGGTGAATTGATTCTGACGAATGCCGAGTAAGCTGAACATCATTTATTGAGCAATCACATAAGTGATTGTGATTCAGGAAAACGAAGACAAGGGGATCTAGTGCATTAAGTCATTGCACTAAATAAGAAAGGTTGAAATATAAAGATCATCAACTCTGAACCCTGATGCAAGCAAAGTCTCATGCTGAATAAGAGACAAAGAACATCAATGCACATTTATTGAAGAGAGCTTCATGTCTATAAACTGAGTGGGATTTCACCAACGGAAGTGAGCCAGGGGGAGTCAATGGGAGTGACCCGAGGGACGCAGTGATCCTGGGACAGAGTGACTGTACCCGAACCTTTGTAACCTATAGCTAGTGAAGCATAGTGGATTTAGGTACGACTGACAACCTGTCGGCGTATGCTCCTTGGACGTAGCCCTTAGTGGTGAACCAAGTAAAAATAGCTGTGTCATCTCTCTGTATGTGAATATTTAATTGCTGATCATATCCATCATACAGGTTTAAGTAGTTCCTACCAATGTGGTAACAAGATCCACAACTAGAAGAAGAAAAAGTTTCCACCCTGATTCACCCCTCCCCTCTCAGGGTGTCCCGGGGTCCTACAATGACATCATAAAACAATTCATATAGGATAAAGGAATTCATAAAAATAATTTCATCACAACATATTCAAATCAATGTAATAATAGGGATAGAAATATAACCCTTTATTATCTTAGATGGAAAATAATTTTGATAAAACACTGGAACTCCATTCTTGAGGAAAATATCCTTTCTACTTTAAAAACATTTTTCCTTTCTTAACATGTCATAAAATTTTAAACTAAAAGAAGTTGATTAAAAATAAACTTGAAAACTTGTAAAGGAAGCTTCTTGGAAATAATGTTTTAAAAATCCACTCATTCCGTATATGTTAAAAAAACATTCTTCTCATACTTTTGTCGGAAAAGTCAAAAAGTACTTCGTATGAATAACGACAAAAGATTCCTTTCATATCTTTTTACTAAAAACTCACCGAAGGGTAAAATTGGATTTAAACAATTTTAGGTGGATGGAAATAATATTACATATTGAGGAAACATGGATGTGGATGATAAAATACACCCCAGTAAATTCCAAAGTATAAACAATCTCGGATAAAAATGAGATTGTGATATTTTCCCTTACCTTAGGTCTGATTTGCTTCATAAGTGTCTGAACATCCTGTATAATGATTTAAATAATGTCATTGACTTATTCCAGAATCATACTCATTGTTATGATATCATATATGGTCATATTCTTAGCTTATTATTAGTAACATTTCATTGCTACTTGTTATTCGGGTGTTTATTACTTTTTGTTCTTATGCGTGTTTTGCCGAATAAATTCTTATTATTCTTTTTAGGTTATAGAAACCTCATTTACAGAATAGTATCAGTGTAATATATATCATATTTATTCACTCAATTCATTTATTAAATCATTATGCAATGAAAATCATGTAGAACAAGTTGCATAACATCGTGGAGACGGTATTCCGTACGTACGCACGAGCGATGATATCATTCCAATGATCGTGGAAATTTATTGGATTGTATGTATACTATTTCAGAATCAATATAACTTTACAATAATCATATACATTCATTCTTTACACCATTATACCCATCCAAGTAATGTGGTGGTGGAAAATAGATTCCACCACGGCGTGGAGACGGTATTCCGTACGTACGCACGTGCGGTGATTTCGTTTTCCATAGGATGGATAGATGGTGAAATAGGGTTGTTTCATACTTATAATAGCATATCAGTATATGAGCGACACTGATGTTATTAATTCATACTGAAACAACTAAATAAGAATAAGTGGAAGAAGAAATAAAGTTGAAAGAATCGGTAATGGACATTACCTCTTCTTTGAAGCACTTCTTTGAGACCTCCTTTTAGGGCACTAAAATTGGTCTTTGAAGAAGAGCAGGACCTCTAGGATGTTTCTAGGGAAGTGGAGAGGAGAAATTGGCAGGGTTTGGCCGAGATTGAAGGCTCAAAGTGGTGTGAGGAAGAGAGGGAGGAGGTTCCCTTTTATAAGGGAGGAGAGGGGCACCTTTGGAAAAACTAAAAATATTATTTTATTATAAAGCCATATTCGGTTTTAAATAGCTCCAAATTAATTTATTTCGATTCTAAGGTGGGGATGGGTCGAAATCCTCTCATAAAATATAATTTGGACAAGTTTAGTTTACTATTTTAACCTTATCATTTAGATTTAACTTTAAGTTAGATAATGTTACTTTTACCGTGTCTTTTTGTGTTCTTACACTATAAGGCTAATAAACTTACTATAAAAAGCCAAAAGAACCCCAAGTTATTTATTATTAATATATATAACCTTATCTAAGTCATTTTTCCTAACCTTAGATTTTTAGGAATAAAATAACAATTAATAATATAATATTTGTTTTAAAAACTATTTTATGTCAATTTTGACACTGTTTAGTAATTGAATTTTGTAAAAATCATAACAGAATTATTAGTTCAAAAAAAGTTAATTAAATCAATACTAACATGTCATATTAAACTATAAAAGTAGTGTAATTCATAAAAATTCTCAAATTACATTTATTTGGGTATTTATAACATCAATTATGTCAATATTTAATTAGTAAGATAATTACTGCATCATCTTTGTGTCATAAATAAATTAAATTATTTAATGTCTAAAAATTAAAAATAAAATACCATTATGTAGGAAATATTATTAGATTTGTAATGAATATTTATAGTCTAATATATCTTATGTATGTCCCTATATTAAAAATTATTTACTTATTAAACATTGATTTTAACTATTTTAACCCTTCTTTATATAAATTAATAATAAATGTCCTAATCTAATCCAAGTGGGACTAAATGGTCATATTGTATTCCTAAGGTTTTTTTTTGGTCGAATTACACTTATCCAATAGAATTAGGACATGTGTTAGGGTAATAATAATATCATTTTTAACCTTAATTACCCTATTTACTTTTAACCGTGGTAAATAAAAGTAAAAAGTTACTATTCAACAAAAATTATTTTTAACTCATTGAACCATATTTTACTTACTGACATCAACCGTGTCTCTCAGATTTTTGAAATTCCACTCACAGAAGCGGTAAAATTAAGTTTTATGTAAATTTGCAAATTCTCCTACGAGGTGGGTAAAAGACGGTGAAAAGTTCAATAAAATTTTTATATATCTAAAATTTTTATAAAATTACTCAAATGAATTACATTGAACTTATATAGATATTATGTATCAATTTTGACATAAAATAAATAATTATTTAAATAAAAAGTCGGTTTTTAAATAGTAACCCAGTGTTTTCACTATTCATCAAAAATTGAAAGTTTCCAGAAAAATACCAAAATTTCACCCTAGGCTAATTTCAATATTCCAAATCCAAAAACAAAGTCCATTTTGAAAAATAAAATTTAGAAAATTTCAAAAAGTGGTTATTACTATTCATAACGGCTAGTTTTAATAATATTTTTATAGCATATCGTTGTTTAGTGAAACTCGGTTTTGTGTACGACGCAAGCTATCAAGGAAGGTCGCGATTCTGTGTAAAGAAAGCCAAGATAGTGTTGTGTGTAGTGAAAGATTCCTTTGATGATTTATATAAAATAAATACAAAATATTTCTTATAAAAGTCTCAGGTGTTACATTCTACCCCCCTTAAAATGAATTTCGCCCTCGAAATTCGTCACTTGTAACAAACAGATGAGGATACCTCTCCATCATCATATACTCAAGCTCACATGTAGCTGATTCTAATTGGTGGTTCCTCCATAAAACTTTCACCAAGAGAGTGGTCTTGTTCTGTAGGAATTATTCACTACGATCGAGAATCTCTATCAGCTGTTCTTCGTAAGAAAGATCTTGTTCCAGCGGTACAACTTCTGAGATGAGTACATGTGAAGGATCAGGTATGTACTTTCTCAGGAGAGATACATGGAACACACTGTGAACTTGAGAGAGATTCGGTGGAATCACCAATCGGTAAGCTACCTTCCCAACACGATCCAGTATTTCGAAAGGACTGATATACCTATGGCTCAACTTTCCCTTCTTTCCAAATCTCATTACTCTCTTCCAAGGAGATATTCATAAGAACACTTTATCACCAACTTCAAACTCTAATTATTTTCTTCGGTTATCGGCATAACTTTTTTGTCGACTTTGAGATACTCTTATATGTTTTTGAATAGATCAGACCTTTTCTGCCATCTCATCTACAAGATCAGGTCCTAATTGCTTTCTTTCCCCAACTTCATCCCAGCAAGTTAGAGTCTTTCATTTCTTTCCATAGAGAGCTTCATAAGGAGCCATCTAAATACTGGAGTGAAAGATATTATTATAAGAAAATTCTACCAAAGGTAGGTGTTGATCCCAACCTCCTTTGAAATCCATAGAGAAATCTCTCAACATATCTTCTAGAGTTTGAATTGTCCTCTCAGATTGACCGTCGGTCTGAGGATGATAAGTAGTGCTGAAACTCAGCTCTGTATCCAGAGTATGTTGAAGACTTCACCAGAACTTTGAGGTAAACCTCGTATTCCGATCAGATATAATAGAAAGTGGTACTCCATCCAATCTTACCACTTCCTTTACATATATTCTGGCAAGATGATCCAGATAGAAATTCTCTCTAATAGCAATGAAGTGTGTAGACTTTGTAAGATGATCAACTATGAACCAGATAGCATTATTGCCTTTGGATGTTTTAGGAAGTCCTGTGACAAAGTCCATAGTGATGTTTTCCCATTTCCATTCGGGTATGGGTAATGGTTGTAACATCCCCGTAGACTTCTGTCTCTCATCTTTAACTTGCTGACAAACCAAGCATCGAGAGACATGTTCAGCAACATCTCTTTTCATGCCATCCCACCAGAAGTACTCTTTCAGGTCCCTATACATCTTCGTGATTCCATGATGAATAGAGAATGAAGAACTATGAGCCTCATCCAGTAGCTCCTTCTTTAATTCGGGGATGGGAGGAACACAAACCCGATTCATGAACTTTATTATCCCATCACAATCAAGGTTGAATTCAGGAACATTTCTCACCTTCTTTTGTAACTCTACATCTTCTTTCTGTGCCTCTTTAATCTTAACATGTATAGATGGTTGAACATTCATTTGAGAAAGATACGATTTTTCACATTTCATTATAATTCCAAGATCCATCCTTTGTAAATCCATAAATATTGGATCTTTTGTGATCCTCATCATGGATAAACTGGCATGGTCTTATCGACTTAATGCATCTACCACCTTGTTTGCTTTCCCAGGGTGGTAATGAATTGAGCAGTCATAATCCTTAATCATCTCCAACCATCTTCTTTGGTGCATATTCATCTCCTTTTGTGTGAAAATATAATTTAAACTTTTATGATCAGTATAAATGTCACACCTTTTTTCATAAAGATAATGCCTCCAAATCTTTAATGCAAAGATTACTGCAAATAACTCCAAATCATGAGTTTGGTAATTTTGCTCATTGATTTTCAACTGTAGTGAGGCATAATCTATCACCATATCATTTTTCATAATAACACACCCCAATCCCTTCTTGGATGCATCACTGTAGATCACAAACCTTTCTACACTACAGGGTCGTGTGAGCACAGGTGCACTGGATAACCTTCTTTTCAACTCCTTGAAATTCAATTCACATTCCTCCGTCCAAACAAACTTAACTCTTTTCAATTCAACCTGGTGAGTGGATTAGATAATCGTGAAAAATCTTTCACAAAACGTCGATAATATCCAGCCAAACCAAGAAAACTTCGGATCTCAGTTATCGTTGTTGGTCTCGACCATCTTTCGATAACCTCTGTTTTTGCTGGATCCATAGATTTCCCCTCTTTTGAGAGTATGTGACCCAAAAATGAAACTTTTTGAATCCAAAATTCACACTTGGTAAATTTGGCATAAAGATTCACGTTTCTCAGGGTCTTCAATATAATTCTCAAGTGATCTTCATGTTCTTCCTTGCTCTTTGAATATACAAGAATATCTTCTATAAAGACTACCACAAACTGATCAAGATAGTCTCTAAAGACTCTATTCATCAGATCCATGAAGATAGTAGGGGCATTAGTAAAACCAAATGGCATCACTGTAAATTCATAGTGTCCATACCTTGTACGGAAAGCTGTATTTGGTATATCCTCCCTTTTGACCCTTAATTGATAGTACCATGAACGAAGATCAATCTTGGAAAAGTATTGAGCTCTGCGAAGTTGGTCAAATAAGTCATCAATGTGTGGGAGAGGATATTTGTTCTTGATAGTGATCTTGTTAAGTTCTCAATAATCAATGCAGAGTCTCATTGATCCATCTTTCTTTTTAACAAACAAAACAGGTGCTCCCCAAGGTGACGCACTAGGGCGTATGAACCCCTTATCAGGATTCTCTTGGAGTTACTTCTTCAATTCATGCAACTCAATTGGGGCCATTCTATAAGGTGTCTTTGAAATAGGTAAAGCACATGGTATGAGTTCTATTGAAAAGTCAACTTCACGATTTGGTGGAAGACCCGACAATTCCTCCGAAAAGACATCATCAAACTCCCGTACAATGGGCATATTCTTAATCGTGAGTTTCTCACCAACCATTTGAGATAAATAACCTTCAATTAGTGGAATCAAGACCCATAAGATGGAAGAAATTTCCACTGGAAGGTTATGTTCATCCTTGCATCGATAAACGGTCAAAGATTGATCTGGAATAGGAAATGTGACTTCCCTTGTTTGGAAATTGATATGAGATCCATATAGAGAGATCCAATACATGCCAAGAATCACATCAAATTCCACTATAGGGAGGATCACAAGATTTGTAGGAAGTACTTTCCCACAAACTTCAATCGGAGAAGAATTATAAACTTTTGATGTGAATGTTGTGACATTAGGGGTTGTCATAGCCAACTCAACATATAATTGTTGAGGTAATACGATGATATCCTTAGAAAATTCTTCATTAATAATGGAGTGGGTGGATCCAAAATCAAATAAAACATTTGCTACTTTAGAGTGGATGGTAAGTGTACATTTCACCACTTCGTTATCGTACTCCACATTGCTGATAGAAATTGCATGTGACTTTCCGTTGTCTTTAACCTTAAGAGTTTATTGATGTCGATCATCATCAACAACCCTTTGATTAGGGCATTGATTAGCATAATTCCCCATTTCCTTGCACTTGTAACATTGAAGTGTAGGAGGTGCACTCTGTGTAGCCTTTTCGTTGTTCGCATCAGTAGACATCTTCTTCCCATAATTGAGGCATTCAAATGCCCGATGACCTTCCTTTCCACATTTGAAACATTTACTTGTCCCTTTAAGACAACTCCCTCAATGTTTCTTTCCACACTTTGAGAATAAGGGAAAACTCATCTTCCTTTCAGAGTCCTCTTTAGATTTTCCTTTGAATTCCATTTTCCTCTTCTTATCAAACCCATATGACTGATGGGTTACTCCAATCTCCATCTCAACTTTGAGAGCACATCAAACGATTTCCTAGTAGCTATTGAAGTCCCTTATGGATAACTCCCTTAGAAGACTTGGTTTTAAGCCACTAAAGAATCGATCGATCTTACTCTCAGGTTAGATAATAATACCAGAAGCATACCTTGTGAGTCTTGTAAAATTTGCTTCATAGGTACCAACAGATTCATCATCCTTTTGCTTTAGTTCAAGAAACTCCTTCTCTAAATTTTTTCGGAGAATATGAGGGAAGTACTTATTAAAAAATAAGTTCTTGAACTCGTACTATTCCATGGACTCAATTTCATCTCTTGGCCTCGTATTCTGGATAATATTCCACCATTGATCAGCATCACCTTCCAAATGATACACTGCTAAGATGACTTTATCATGTTCAGAACATTGAAGAACTGAAAATATCCTTTCATTAGTACTGATCCATTGTTCAGCAACTAATGGATCAGTAGACCCGCTGAATGAAGGTGGGCGCTGTCTCATGAAGGATTTAACAGAATGTTGCTCCTTCCTTTGCTCGTTTGGAAGTCATGCATGATTCATAGCTTGATAAAGTTATGTGAGCATGTCTACAAGATTTTTCATTCCATCTCCCATAACGTTTGGTTGCTCAGGGGGAAAATCATTTCATTTTTCGTCGCATTCCGCATTAACATGGTTCCTTCGGGTTCCAGCCATTAACTACAGACAAGAAGAATAGTGTGAGCAACACTAATTATAATAGTAAAACCACATAATCAAAAATAAAATTTCAAACTTAAGGTCTTATCCTAGGTTATTCATGGACATTTCTAAAACACTAAGATTGTGTTATATGCTTAGACTTATCCTAAGGATTCTTACTAAGGCTTTCACATCCTAGTTTCTAAAGGTTGACTATACATTTCCTCTGATACCAATTATAACGACCCATAATTTACATACATTGTTAGTACTTCAAAATTGAAGTTCACTTATTACAACATATAACAAAACCATGAAAGGACCGTATAGTTATAGTGTCTTTAGAAACTGGGAAACATAAACAAATTGTTCATAAAGCGTCTACACTGTCTCCCATTTATTTCATCATATCTATAGTCTCTTTTAGAATATCTTACTTAATAACCTTATTCCTTGCCTAGGGAAAGAAAAAATACAAAAGGGTGAGATTAAATGCTCTGTAAGGGTAAATAAAAGAAATATCAATCACATCATATTCATAAGAACATAACATTTTGGAAATCTTATCCTGCAAAAGAGATCAAAATTTCATAACATGGGATAAATCATGGTAGTGAAATGTAATCACAATAATCATAACTTAAAACATGACGCTTTGTGGAATAAACACATAATCATAGAGAATCATTTCTTATTAGTCAAGACTCATTTCCAAGACTATCTTAGTGGACAAAGTCCATTTCTGAACTGAGTTCATTCCTCATTTCAGTCCTGTTTCACTGAACCGGTTTAACCTACCGTTCCAGCCATGTCTATCTCATGAGATATAAAATCTTTACCCAATGCATTGGAGGTAGATATAGGTCCCACGCATATCATAATGATACTATTCTTATGTGTTCCACAAAATCATAAATCATACATCATTGCATAACCCATGTAATAAAAATGGGATTCTTAAACATCATGACATCATAAAACAATTCATATAGGATAAAGGAATTCATAAAAATAATTCCATCACATAATAATCAAATCAATATAATAATAGGTATAGAAACAAAACCCTATATTATCTTAGATGGAAAATAATTTTGATAAAATACTTTAACTCCATTCTTGAGGAAAATATCCTTTCTACTTTAAAAACATTTTTCCTTTCTTAACATGTCATACAATTTTAAACTAAAAGAATTTGATTAAAAATAAACTTGAAAAATTGTAAAGGAAGGTTCTTGGAAATAATTTTTTAAAAATCTATTCATGCCGTATAAGTTAAAAAAACATTCTTCTCATACTTTTGTCAGAAAAGTCAAAAAGTACCTCGTACGAAAAACGACAAAAGATTCCTTTAATATCTTTTACTAAGAACTCACCGAAGGGTAAAATTGGATTTAAAAATTTGTATGTGGATGGAAATAATATTACATATTGAGGAAACATGAATGTGGATGATAAAATACACCCCAGTAAATTCCAAAGTATAAACAATCTCGGATAAAAATGAGATTGTGATATTTTCCCTTACCTTAGGTCTGATTTGCTTTGTAAGTGTCCGAACCTCCTGTATAATGATTTAAATAATGTCATTGACTTATTCCAGAATCATACTCATTGTTATGATATCATATATGGTCATATTCTTAGCTTATTATTATTAATATTTCATTGCTACTTGTTATTCGGGTGTTTATTACTTTTTGTTCTTATGCGTGTTTTGTCGAATAAATACTTATTCTTCTTTTTATGTTATAGATACCTCATTTCCAGAATGGTATTAGTGTAATATATATCATATTTATTCACTCAATTCATTTATGAAATCATTATGCAATTGAAATCATGTAGAATGAGTCGCATCACATCATGGAGACAGTATTCCGTACGTACGCACGAGCGATGATATCGTTCCCATGATCGTGGAATTTTATTGGAGTGTATGTATACTATTTAAGAATAAATATCACTTTTAAATAATCATATATATTCATTCTTTACACCATTATAACCATCCAATTAAGGTGTTGGTGGAAAATAGATTACTCCATGACGTGGAGACGGTATTCCGTACGTACGCACGCGTGGTGATTTCATTTTCCGTAGGATGGATAGATGGTGAAATAGGTTTGTTTCATAATTATAATAACATATAAGTATATGAGTGATACTGATTTTATTAATTCATAATGAAACAACTAAATAAGAAGAAGTGGAAGAAGAAATAAAGTTGAAAGAATCAGCAACAGACATTACCTCTTCTTTGAAGCGCTTCTTTGAGACCTCATTTTAGGGCACTAAAATTGGTCTTTGAAGAAGACCAGGTCCTCTAGGATGTATCTAGGGAAGTGGAGAGGATAAATTGTCATGGTGTTTCCTAGATTGAAGGCTCAAAGTGGTGTGAGGAAGAGAGGGAGGAGGTTCCCTTTTATAAGGGAGGAGAGGGGCACCTTTGGAAAAACTAAAAATATTATTTTATTATAAAGCCATATTCGGTTTTACATATCTCCAAATTGATTTATTTCAAAGATAAGGTGGGGATGGGTCGAAATAATATCATCAAATTGAATTTGGACAAGTTTAGTTTACTATTTTAACCTTATCATTTAGATTTAACTTTAAGTTAGATAATTTTACTTTTACCGTGTCTTTTTGTGTTCTTACACTATAAGGTTAATAAACTTACTATAAAAAGCCAAATGAACCCCAAATTGTTTATTATTAATATATATAACCTTATCCAAGTCATTTGTACGAACCTCATATTTTTAGGAATAAAATAACAATTAATAATATAATATTTTTTTTAAATACTATTTTATGTCACTTTTGACACTATTTAGTAAATGATTTTTGTAAAATTTATAACAGAATGATTAGTTCGAAAAAAGTTAATTAAATAAATAATAACATGTCCTATTAACCTATAAAGTTAGTTTAATTCATAAAAAGTCTCAAATTACATTTATTTGGGTATTTATAACATCAATTATGTCAATATTTAATTAATAAGATAATTACTACATCATCTTTGTGTCATAAATAAATTATATTATTTAATCTCTAAAAATTACAAATAAAATAACATTATGTAGGAAATCTTTTTATATTTGTAATGAATATTTATAGTCGAATATATATTATTTATAACCCTATATTAAAAATTATTTACTTATTAAACATTGATTTTAACTATTTTGACCCTTCTTTAAATAAATTATTAATAAATGTCCTAATCTAATCCAAGTGTCCCTAAATGGTCATAATTTATTCCTAAGGTTGTTTTTGGTCAAATTAAACTTATCCAATAGAATTAGGATATGTGTTAGGGTAATAATAATATCATTTTTACCCTTAATTACCCTATTTACTTTTAACCGTGGTAAATAAAAGTAAAACGTTACTATTCACCAAAAATTATTTTCATCTCATTGAACCACATATTACTTACTGAAATCAACCGTGTCTCTTGTATTTTTGAAATTCCACTCACAGAAGCGGTAAAATTATGTTTTATGTAAATTTGCAAATTCTTCTAGGAGGTGGGTAAAAGACGGTGAAAATTTAAATAAAATTTTTATATATCTAAAATTATTATAAAATTACTCCAATGAATTACATTGAACTCATATAGGTATTATGTATCAATTTTTACCTAAAATAAATTTAAATAAAATAAATAATTATTTAAATAAAAAGTCGGTTTTTAAATAGTAACCCAGTGTTTTCACTATTCATCAAAAATTGAAAGTTTCCAAAAAAATACCAAAATTTCACCCTAGGATAATTTCTATATTCATAATCCAAAAACGAAGTGAATTTTGAAAAATAAAATTTACAAAATTTCAAAAAGTGGGTATTACTATTCATAACGGCTATTTTTAATAATATTTTAATAGCATAGCATTGTTTAGTGAAACTCGGTATTGCGTACAACGCAAGCTATCTAGGAAGGTCGTGATTGCGTGTAAATCAAGATGAGATAGTGTTGTGTGTAGTGAAAGATTCCTTTGATGATTTATATAAAATAAAAACAAAATATTTCTTATAAAAGTCTCGGGTGTTACAAACTTTATATTGAATCACTTTTCTTGGTACCATTAAACATATGATCTCAAATATTTAATGAAAAAGTAATGCAATACAATCCTTATATATTTCAAAATTCATATAATGAGAAAATTATCAATGAAATAATTTTAAAAAATGTTTCTTAGATCCAAATACAAGAATAAATTAATCATTCCGATTTGGTTGTGTCAATAACATAAGCTTGTCATTGACACCATAGCTTCTTCCGAGGTATATTATCTAGATGATTGGGGCATTATTTTGAACAATTCCCCACCTCATTATAGTGTTAACACTGAATATAAGCATTTTCCTTCTTCCATTTTCATTATTTTGCTTGGTTACCCCTTTCTCCACACTTATAATAAACTCACAATACTTTCAATCATTTACCTGGGTGATTCATTCCATAGTTATCACATGTGGGGAAATCCTTATTTCTCTTCTTGGATTTATCTTTTATTTTCTCTTACTTTATCTTCTTCTCTTACTTCCCTCTGAATCCATAGTACATGTAAAATTCCTTCTCTATATTTATATAAAATAAAACTATTTAATCATATGAAGAAAAGTTTTTGAGACACTAGTGCCCTTCAGAGACTTATCTTAAGTCCTTCAAATGAATGATTAATCTTGCATTATGTGTTGCGTATGATATTCATAGTATACCTTGATAACCTGTTAAAGGTTTCTTCATACTACACAAAAAATTATTCCACATTTTGATTTAATCTAATTAACACTATATTAATCTCTATTTTTTTCTCATGAGGGAATTATTTATCAAATAATGTCTCCTTAAAATTTTTCCATTCCATGAGTTCTATTTCTTCTTCCTCTATAGTATTCTGGACTAACGACCACCATTGATCCGCCTCACCATTCAAACAATATATTGAAAGTGTAACCTTTTACTTTTCACCAAATCCCAATTCCATTAACATATTCTCCAAATACTTAATCCATTTCTCAGACTCCATTGGATTAGTATCCCCACTAAATGATGAGGTCCTCTATCATATAAGGTGATACAACATCAGAGAATCTCGCTATTGAACATGTTGATTTATCTGGGAAAGGTTATATGTTATAACCTGATTATGCTTCCCAAATATATCTGTAACTTTCTCAGTTATAATACTTTATATATAAAATTTTTTAGTAGTTAAAACTCTATATTGTCCATGAGTATTGATACCATTCTTCATTCTAGGTGTCATTTCTATACAATAGAACATACTAGATTAGATCATAAAATTATAAACATCGTATAATTTTTAACATTGTGTAACACTTAGCATAAATTGAGAAATTTATGCATAGTAAATCTCATAATAAAAAATATTTTTTTTTGATATATTTACTTTCAAATCATTCATAATGGTTTGTAAAGAAAATGTGAATTATCCTAAGAGTATCACATGGGAGTGTCAAACCAAGTGCACAGTAAGGGACATTGTCTTGTACCAGGTTACACTGAGCTAGATCCAACAGACATTTTTGGAGTTGTTAACCCTAGGTATATCTTTTCTTGAACCACGTCCAGTCATAGTATCCAGACATGGATGTATTGATAGGAAGACCCACATAATCTCTACCTTAACAAAATTATAGGATGTTATTATATACTTATCCACAAATTATATCTTAGGGTTATGTTCCATAATATATGTTCTATATATATAGTTTCCAAGGTTGTGGATAATATTCCATTCATACCAACAATAATTCCCTGACCTCAGAATATTGGAGTCAGTGAATTATTTTATTACATTGGCATGATTACATGGAATCAAATCCTGAAGGACTGATCAATTTAGCAGTTTTGGAAAAATAAATACAAACTTGATTCCAATATTATATTATTAAATTGAAAACAAAACATTATTCATAATAAAATGATATTAATAGTCTCCTTGAAATATTATTCAAATATTTATTCATTATAACCTGGGGATAATAAACAAAATAAGGGTGAGATCAAATGCTCCGCAAGTGAAATTAAAGAGTAATAAATAATAAATTGATGAGAATAATAATCATGGAAAGGTAAATAAATTATAACACATGAAATTTCAAAAAAAAATAAGGCATAAGCAATTGGTAAAGGTACTAAACTAAAACATATGCCATTTAATCAATAAACTGAGAAAAGAATGTATCCATAAATATGTCAGCAAAAAAATATCATCGATAAATGATAACTGATTATAAATGTGGGAAATGATTACTTATTGGATTCCATGTTTCCTAGGTATATGTTATCTTTATATTTAAGACATTTCATAAGATAGTTTTTCATATCATCTAAAAAACCATCTAATTTCTCCAACTAATTAATCTCATGAGGCTATCAATGCATCAAGAGGATATCAATAACTGGGCCCCACCCATTTATTACCTATCCAAAACATTTATAATATTACTAATAATTGATTTAATAATATAAAATTTTCCTTATAAAATATATGTATTGACTAAAAGATATAGATTTAGAAATAATTCCACAGTTAATCAAATAACTATCAAAGTGAACACTGTATGTAAAATGGTATACGGTTTAGGAAATAATAATATACATAGAATGAGAATATGTATATTTAATAAAAATCTAATGTACCATAGAAAATTATCATAAAGTAAGTGATTGTTTCAAGATAAAGTTAAGAATCACAAAAGAAGGTGAGATTATAAAGGTAATCATTAACCACATTCTTGAGAAAAATAATCTTTAAACATTCCAAAGTGTCCCATGCCACATTGAAACATTTTAATCATAATAAAAATAAATTAATAACATTAAATAAAATTTATAATATAATTATAATAATTATATTCATTATATAACATTTAAAATGAAATTTTATAAACCATATAAGAGTGAATTGGTCCATAATAGAAAATAAGTCTCAATGGAATGTAAATTGAGACAAAATCCTTTACCTTATCATTGATTTTTTAATGTGGTATTTAAACCCATATATATTTATTTATAATATGTTAATAACTTATATTATATTCATACTAAAATTTATAATATCATATATTATCTTATTACAATATCTTATTACCCATTTGTTAGTAATCTTTCATTATTTTCACTATTTTGGGTGTTAATTACCTAGTTTCTTGAGTAAATTTTGACTTTTTTACATAGTATTCATATTAATTAGATAAAAATTTCATCATATCGAGAATTTAAAACATGATTTGAACATCATATATATTCATTATATATGTATTTATAACTATCCATAATATTTGGAGATACAAAATGAAATGCGCCATTCATTGAGACAGATGGTCTGATGTATGCATAGATGCTACTTTCATTTCTTTGTCATATTAAATTAATTAGAAGTGAATTATATATATGTTTATTATAATTTCAATATTATATATATTTCATATGTTTCACATATGTTTATTAAAACTATACTTTATATGTTCCATGTATAGTGTGAATGAATCATGTCGCTTTGAGTGGGAGGTAGTCCACTCTTCCCCAAATGACGTTATCATATTTACAAAAAATGGAAAGCATAACGGTATGTGTTATATAAAAAATAAAATAATAATAAATATATTTATAAATATAATATATATCTTATATAAATATGTTTTCCATCATAATTCCCATCCATGAGATGCGGTAAAGGGGAAACAAACGACATTGTTTTGCGAGGCGGTAGTTAATCGTACATATAAACAGTAAGTTCGTTACCCATTAGATGAAAGTGTGAGAAAGTGCAGATCAAAAAATTATAAATACAAAAATATCATTATATTTTGGATACTTATTTTTTATTTAAACATAAAATAAGGATAATTAAAAGAGTATAAAAAGAAATAAAACTAAAGAGTTTGTGGAAGGATGTTACCTCTTATTTGGGTAACTCATTTTGGTTTGCACAAAAGGGATTACTTGGATGGATATATGCACAAGGTGAGTCTTCTAGGATTATGGTATGTATGTTTAGGAGATATTTGTTCAGATATTTGTTGAAAAAAAGTGGATTTAGAGGTGTGATTAAGTGGGATGGGTGAGTGTCTTTTTATAGTGGAAGAGGAGTGGCATTCTTGTAAATTTTTGGAATGAGAATTCCACCAAAATTTTTCCTATGAAAAGTGGATACAATAATGATATAAGGTAGATAAAATGTAGTTTAGTGATGGAATATTTCTACAAAATGTTCTTTTGAAAAGTTTATAGGTCATTTTGGGCCTTAAAATTAAGTTTAGTTCTTTATTAATATATTTTTTCTCTTGATGGTTGTAATTAATTATAATTACCTTCACTAATATATTTTTTGTCAAAAACTAAGTTTAATTATATATAAATTATATATTATTATGATTCCAAATATTTAATCCATTTTTTCAAATTTCAAACAAATACTTGGTATAAAATAATTTAAAATTAATCCCGTAGACGGGATGATAATGCGTGTTTGTAAAGTTAAAATGTTCAAAAGTTTTCTAATATTTTATATCTAATTTCAAATTAAAATTGATTATAATGACCTGAATTGGATTAATTTATATATAATTGATATAATTTAACTTTAAAACATACTAAAAATATAATTTAACCTTATTAATAAATTAGACTAAAAAGGAGTTTTGAATTAAAACTTAGTAGTTTTTATTATTCATTAAAAAATGAAACCTCATAGAAAAATACCAAAAATACACCCTAACCTAATTCTTATGTTTTTATTTAAAAAATTAATTTTATTTTTCCATATAAAATTTATTTTAGTGATAAAAATTGGATTTAAAATAGGTTCTTCGTTAAAATATTATAAAAGTACCTTTAAAAAAGTATTGATTTTTATGTAAAATATTGAGTTTCTTCTTATCTTATGAATATAAAATAAATTTTATGAATTTAAAAAACATTTTTTTGAATATATAATATATAATTTTATTATATAAACTATCTAAAAGTGTTATAATTTGATTTAATGTGCAAAACATGACTAAATAGTGTTTTTTTAAATCAGGTGTTGTGTGTTTTTCCTAGTTATGAAAAAAAATAATTTTTTTCTAAAAGGAAAATATGTTAATGTACTGGGGAGATACAACCAAGATATAAGATCCAGGCCTCACTAAATATCACATTGTAATGAAAATAAATCGATATGTATTTCTTGGATAGAGGTGTGGTGGGAGACCAATACCAAGGATATTTGTACTCTTGGGAAAGGGACATGAAAGGAACAATTTTACATCATGAAATAGATGTAAACCATGTAGTTTAATTTCATGTGGTAAAGATTTTGGGTATGAATCTATGTTTGTGAATCCCGGACCATGATAACTCTGACATGAGTTGACACATCTCAATAATGCAGTGAAACCCTTTCTAAAATTACAAACCCCACTGATCCATTATTGGCATGAGAAATAAGGACCATAAAAGGTTTCTTTCACCACACTAAGGTAATTAAAAGAATGGATATGGGAATTTTCATCATGTGGTGGTTGGGACAATATATAGGGTCTAGGAATCTCTTCAAATCTCATTTGAATGGTAATCAATCCATATATAGTTTTGGGAGCATTTTAACATTGAATGAGGGGGACATAAACTATATAGTTTAATGTGATGTGGTAAGGAAGAAGGTTACTGAAGTGAAAAAGAAGGGATTTGGACCTATAAATGTTATATAGGAATTTGGGAAATCATCTCATAAGTGGAATCCCATTTTTTTGAAATAAGGATTTCTGACCTGGTTTCCCAAGGCAACATATAATTGGTACATAGGTTAAGACTACACTTTAACATTATGTCCTGAAGAAGTTTTTGTGAAGTTTAATGTCTGGTGATAGAGACGACATGTTTTAGGCCTTTTAGGGTCATGTGACAAGGACCTCTACACAATGTTTAGAATTTTCCATTAAGGAATAATGATTCCTTGTAGTTTAGGGTCATATGAATAGAACCAATAGTTTGTGTTCTTTGGAGAGAAATTCTTGAAATTTATAAGGTAATAGCCTGATTTGAATAGGGGTAATGGAGGCCTAGTTTCATAAAAATTTATTATCAAATTAAACTTTGTGATGGGATCATCTAAAGGAAAAATATTAAGATAATTTGTGGCTATACTAGATACAAGAGGCCTAGGTTTCACTATATATCCCACTAAAATAGAAATTAAGACATATGTAGTTCTAAAAAATAGTGTGGTAGATAACCAATATTATAAGGGAGGCATCCTCTCAGAAAAGTTCCAAAGGAACCATGACTTTTAAATTCATGCAAGGAGGATTATTCCATGCAGTTTAACATTATACGGCTAGGAATAATTGATCGTGTGTTTTAAAGTCATATGAAGAGGACCTCTATGTAGTTTATATTTATACAGAAAAAATTACAGTGTCCTATATTTTAGGGTCTCACAACTTGGAACATGTAGTTTATATTATTTAATGTTATAATGATTTGATCAATATGAGGGTGAAAAGATGTCATCTCTAGCCAAAAAGTGACAAAACCTATAAGATAAGAAGCCTTAGGGAATAATGGTTAGAGAAAAAAATCTTATAATGGGATGTATTTGGTGTTTGGTATAAGAAAGAGGCCCTAGGATTCACTATGTATCTCATAAAAGTGATAATAAATCCATACATAGATCTAGATTTTTATATGTTGGTGGCATGGTGGGAGACAGACACCAAGATTGGGGACCTCTCAGAAAAGGACCAAAGTATGACACAGTTTTACATCATGTAATAGGGATGTGAAACATGAAGTTTTATGTAATGTATCAAGGATGTTTTCATATAGTTCAATATCTTATGATGAGGAAATGTGTCATGCATTTTAAGGTCATGAAACTACATATGTGGTGTCTTTCAATTTTGTATCTTATAAATAGGACTGTGGGGTTGATCACATAAAGTATTTATTGAGAAAAATTTCATTGGAAGGGTATATAGTGTGCTCCTCATCCATCATGAAAAATGAGTAAGATCCATTGGGATAGACATTGTGTATGATGTAACATCCTTTAAATTTTTTTTCATGATTTGAGGGTTTCTTTCCTTGTATTATTGGAGATTTAAGTTCTAAAACCAGTTCTACTTGAAGGAATAAATAGAGACAATATTTCTTGTTGAAGGCTCATGATATCCAATTTTATCAAACTTGTTAGTGATTCAAGGTATGAAACCTTTTTTTCATCGAGTCACCCAACCTCATATAACCACTTATGTGATTTCTCTTCATCTAATATTTTTCTCTATATAGATATTCCGAGTGAGGGAAATTGGACCTCAATGGGTGTCACTGCCTCTATTCCATAAACCTCTGAATATGGGGTTTCTTGAGTAGCGGTGAAGGTTTTATTTCTTTAGGACCAAAAGGCATGCATGAGTTTTTTAGGCCAAAACTTATTTTCTCTAACCACCATTTTATAGATAATATTTGATAGAGTTTTATTTAATGTCTATATCAATACATTTCCCACTACATGGTAGTGTGAAGACCGGTTGGATTTGATGTTGTACTTATGCTATAACTTCTTCAATTTTAAAGATAATAAGTTGGTTTTATTCTCCATTAGTAATGTTTGTGGGAAACTTAATATAGTGATGATGTTTGAATTCAAAAAATTGATGATGATCTTGGTCCTGGATTTCTTAATAGGTACCTCTTTATCCCATTTTGAGAAGAAATTGGTAACGGTAAGGGTGAATTTAAAATACTTGGTTGTAGATGGGGGGTATGACCCTACAACATCCATTCCCTATATAGTGAAATCAAAGATAATTTAGATGCATGTATCATATCTTGTGATTGGTGGATTATGTTGGCATAAATTGGAAGGAATGAAACCTTTTGAGGAATTTTATTCAATCCTGTGTCATCGTAGGCCAAAAATACCCAAGCCTCCTGATTTAGTAAGAAATACTGGTTCTAGATGATGGGAATAAGAATAACCAACATTAAATTCATTCATGGAGGCAATAATATACTATCTATCAATTAATCAGAGTAGAACTCCATTGAATCTTCACTTATAGATAACCCTCTGATGACCTGATCTATCATAGAGAGTGAAATTGACTACCTATCATTGGATCTATTTTTTTCTATATCTGTGTGATGGAATAGTACCATTTTGGATTTATTCCTAGATGTGAATAATCCAAAAAAGTTCATAATTATCTGGTTTAGTGTTGGAGTTGAGCTTATTCATCTATTCTATACTACTTTGAAAAATATGTGATAGGATTGTGTGATGGGATATGCTGATGATGGTTTATCATGATTTTGATCATCCAAGGCTACTATAATATTTTATAAGGCGTATGTTGGAGCATTTTTTTAAATTTTAGACGTGAGTTAGTGTTGTATTAGAGGGGAATTATTCCATCAACCCTCGAATATAATTAAGTGGGGGTATAAAGACTCTTTTTTGATGGAAAAATCATCATTGATATTATTAATCACTATCTCAGAGTCACTTTTGATTCTCATGTGAGTCGCTAAAATTTAAAAGGACAATTGCAAGCCTTAAATGAGGTATTTTTATTCATCCCCTTTCTTTGTTCATCCTTTTTATAGTAGTAAAGAGTATGGTAGAACTTCCATTACTGGAGAAATGAGAATGAATCCCAACCTGATTTTTTTATCTTAGGGTTATCCATCTTCTTTTCATCTAGGATCTTGGATTCACCATCAAAGTAAATTTCCCACATTTGGGTAGACTCTTGAATGGATAAGATCACCTTGTTTGGTAGTTTGGTACATACCCACACTTCTTCCATAGAGGGGTGCTTTACAAGGAAATTTTCTATGGCCTTACCATTTATCGCCATCTAAGGTACGAACAAGTGTCAAACTATTGAAAAATGACTACCCATCACACCAAACGTACAATCAACATTGGTTGATTGAGGATAAATTTGAGCAAGTCATTTCCAAAGATCAAATTGATGTCGTGGTGTTGAAGATAGTTCTTAAATTATTAAACTATGAAAATTAGTACCAAATAGATATTACTGATATATAAATACCATGTCTTATTGTTCATCATGGTATGATTGAGATAATAAATGTTGTTTTCAATACATGATTATGTTTCTATGCAATAATGGGACCCAATGACAATTCTAGATATTCCACATATATGATGAGTAGATTTAGTTCAACTGGAGGAATCATCACTGGTGGGATCATGAGATATTTATTAACACTATTGAATTCTTCTTATTAGTCACCAGTCCACTGAAATGTTATCTCTTTCCACACCGACCTAGTGAAGGAAAAAACTTATATAAGAGGTTTGTTATAAAGATTCGAATAATGGAAAGTTCTTTCTATTGTCTTCTCAACTCTTTGAGGTTTAAAGGGGGTGACATACCCAAGATTGAAATAGAATTTTTAGGGTATAATTTGATTCCATGATAGAACACTACAAAGTAAAGAAATTTTCTGTAGGAAACACAGAAAGTGAATTTAAGGGGGTTCATTTCGAGACTCTGTTTTCATAGTTTGAAAAAAAAATTCAAATTGGAAAGATGATTGAAATATTGGTATGATTTCACAACCAAATCATAAACATAACACTTGAATAATTTTCTCAGGATGAGTTTGAAGATGTGATGCATGGAATGTTGATATGTGGTGCCAACATTATTTAAACCAATGGCCATCACCTGATAGTGGAATAATCCCTCAGGGATATAAAGGTATATTATTACTTTTATTATAGAGACATTTGGATTTAATTGTATCCTGAATAGATATCCATGAAATAGAGTTCTTGATAGATAATCATATCATTGATCAGAAGCTCTATAATCATAATTGGTATGTAATCTTTTGGATAGTGTTGATTGAGGTCTCTTAAATCGATGAAAATCAAAATCTTACCATTATTATTTTGATGGGGATAATTTTGGAGATCCATTTTAGGTACTAGAATTATCAAATTAATTTTTCATTGAAGAGATTTTCAATTTAATATTTGATCATGATGGCATGAGTCAAATGTGGGCTTATAATTTCCTTCTTATAACCCCAATTATCTCGTATAAAAAAAGTGATGGGTAACCACATTAGGATCATGTCCTAATAATTATTTGTAATTATAGAAAAACAAGTATTAGTGTTACTTCATAAAAGAGGTGTAAATTTTATACTCATCAAGGGGAATAACTATAATGTTCAACATCAGTCACATATCCTCCTCCGTACCCATATTTATCTATTTGAGTTCATCAATAGTGGTGGATAATCCTTCCTCAAATATTAGAGGAGCATATATGTGGTCTTATTCTTCTTCAACCTCTCCCAATTTCTCTTCCTCGTCATATTTATTTATTTAAATGTTGGGATGGATGGGATGGAAAGGGGAATTATTAATGTTTTGGGGGAGGTTAGTGTTTTGAGATCCATCTTCCCACAGTGATATAATGACCTCATTAGATTTTGCTGATGGAGTGGTCTGGATGAAGATCAAGATATGATTTTTTTGGAATTTTTATTTGAGGTATCTCTACCAATGGAAAAATCAATTACCTCTTTTGTTCCCTCAGATTCAGCTAACAAGGATGATATCAGGAATATTAGTGAGTACATCTTTGAATATGAGCTTATGTATTTGACTTGACGAATGGGAAGCACATATTAATCACTAATGTCTTTGAATGGGTTAGTAAGGGTTATTTCCATACCTTTTGGGGTAAAAATCCAAGCAATACAATCAATTATGGGTTGTTTACCCTATCTTTGGTAGAATCATGCATCAATATATTAAGAATATCTTTCTGGATGGCTAGGAACTCAAATATGGACACTTGATTTCCAAGATAAACATTCAACTTAATGCATCCAAGGGGTTTATATTCACTTTAATCATACCAATAAAGCATTAAAGATGAATAGGATAGATCAACTTCAACATATCCCAATAGACAAAATTTTATGACCAGAATGAGGTTGACCCCTGAGCTATTGTTAATGAAATATTGATTGAGGTTAATGTCATCTAATTAGCCTGATATGTGTAGGGTCATGATATATCCCTGTATAACAACATCACTTTTTGTTGTTCTATGAAAGGGATAATTGCATGAAATTATAAAGGGTCAACCTTGATATAGTATACCTTGATAGAAGTAAAATCATCTTTATACTCTTTAGGGAATGGAAATGCCTCTATAAGTGCTTCTCCTAGATCCATTGATATGTTGAGAGCATCCAGAATAAAAAATTTCACTGGAACTACGATCAACTACGTCAGGTTGTCATATATTTGGGTCAAATGCCTAGGTTTTATTATGGATATGTAAAAACCAGAGATTTGGTGAAATATATTTTAAAATGAATTTATTCTTTTCGATATTTTGGAATACAGGTAACATTGAGTTTAACTTGCGTAACACGATACTATGAGTTTAAACAAAACATATCATATTATTAAAATATTATTATTTTATAGTCATCACTTAGACATTAAAACTATAATTTAACAAATTATGAAAATATATTTTTGAACCATGTATATAAAATGAATTCTTTTGTGAGAAATTAATTAAAAATTAAAATAAAAACCATTTTTATGAAAACAAACTTATTTTTAGAAAATATATAATAATAAATACAATTTTAAACTTAAAAATTGTATTTTAACAAAAAGCAGTTTTGTCCCCCTTTTGCACACTTTTTTTAAAAAAAATATTTAAATTTTTAGGAAATTTATTTTTAAAAATATATTTTATTTTTTAAATGATAATTTCAATATTATCTTAGGGTTAAATTTTGAAAAGTTTATGAAAAGATTAATTTTTTGATGAATAGTAAAAAAATACCTACTTTTAACTAAAAAATGTATTTTCGTTTAAATTATTTGTTTTGTTAATTTATATTTAAAATTGGTTTCAAATTGAAATTGGATAAATTATAAATATATTAACCCAATTTAGATAATTTTAACCCTTTTAATATTTAATTATGTTATAAAAACCATGTAAACTTTTAAATATTTTCTCTTTGAAAATATTCTTTCTCGTCTTATATGCAGGATTTATTTTAAATTTAAATTTCTTACTTATATAAAGGAAAATTGAAAAAATGGATTCAATAATTTTAATCAGAATAATTTATATTATATAATAAGGTCAAATTAATTTTTGACCATAATTCATAGTAAAAAATGTAAAAATTATTTTTAGTTGTTAAGGTAAAAATGGGTTTAACAGAGGGTTAAACTAAAAAGATAAGGGTTAAAATAACCTAATAACTTGTATAAAATATATTTTGTGTCCAGTTTGTCCCTATATTGTATAGGGTTCTATATTAATCCATTTATGACCCATATTAAATGTAAAAAACATTGATACAACTTTTTCTTTTCAAAAATTACAAGTGTTCCACTCACCTAAATTTAAAAGCCACCCATATGCTCTATTATTCACAACTTCAAACCCTTTTTTCAAAACATAACTACCAAAATACATCCCTAACTTCCATACTAAAATACTAGAAGTATTATTTTGGGCATAAAGTAAACCTATGAAGGCTGTTGGTGTAATCCTAGGGAGGAAACCTGAAGAAGAGGTAATGTTCTTCAACGAGCGTTTTTATTTTATCTCTTACTCCACCTCCTTAAATTATTATTATAACATTATTATATAGTAACATAAGTATATTAAATATACTTAGAAGTTTTTATGTTAAGTTCATGACCTAAAACAATCTTCAATTTCATCAAATGGGTTACAAAATCATTATTTGTGTATACAACACATTACCGCCCTGTGAACCAATGTCATTCCTTTTTTCCACAACCACCTCTCAAATTTGGGTATGATAATGAATATAATATATATATTATATTTTTAAAATAATTATACCTATATATTAGTTATATCATATTTTCCTTTTTTACTTTCCATTCCGTAGGGTATACGATAACGTCGCTCGTGTGTACGTCGGACTATCGCCCAGCGAAGCGATGAGATTCTTCTTTCACTAATGCTTTAAAGGGAAGGATTTAAGGATAAATTTAATGAATATATGTGATAAAAATTATATAATTATGATATTCATGACATATTTATCATTTTGAAAATATAAAACATCATTTTGTTTTACGTTTTTACTCACTGAAAGATGATAACGCCATTCATGTATTTGTGGACTACCGTCTTCATGAAGATTTGTGACTCTATTTTCATCACCAAAACACATGGATGAAATATATAAGTATATTTGAAGAATAAATTTTTTATTTATTATATTTTTATAATTTTTAAAAGATAAAATATTACTTCCCATCTTTCTATAATTATCATTGAAAAAATGGAAATATTACTCATGTGGGCGTACGACCTACCTTGTCCAGGATCATAAAGTACTTCATTTCTAAAAACCATCTTTCATGATTGGTAATAAAATTATAATTGATGTATAAATATGATTATTATTTCATTATTATTATTCTATAGATTATGGAACTGTGACCAATTTAATAGTACTGAAAATAAATAATCAAAATATATGTGAAAAAGAAAGCGGTTATTACCCAAAACATGATTTTAACAAGGATTTTGTAATTAATGAGTACTAAATAGTCATAAGTAAATCATATATGGTATAAAATATATAATTATTCTTTTATAATAGATGTATAATAAAATTATATTTATTTTAAAGGATTTTATAATGTGTACACCAAAAGTCGGGATTTAAAGTAAGGGATTTCTAGTCTCTCCCTCTCATTTTCTAGGTGACATATGAAAATTCATGAATCATTTATTTTTTTGGTGTATAAATATTATATTTGACATGTTATATCATTAATATCATTATTCAAATTATATTAAATGATTTATTTTTTGTTTTTATTTATATAGGATTATGATTCAAAAGATTATGAAAGAGGTAAGGCATTTTGTCTCTCCTTTATTTTCTATAAGACATAATCCAAATTCACCTTGTATTTTTTATGTGTGGTATAAAATCTCCATGAATTTATTTCATTATTATTCTCTTGATAATTATTGGGATTTACATATCCATTTAAGTATCTCTATTTAATGGTTATTATGGTTCCAATGATACCAAAGCGGTAAGGTATTTTTTTCTCAATTTTCCTTTTTTGAGACATATGTTATATTATACACCCATGTTCTTTTATAATGTGTATATATAGAACATTTGAAATGTAATATTATCTATTTATTTATTCTCATGATAATCTATGTTTCATTAAATGTTATTCTTTCATGGTAATTAATATTCAAAGTTATCTAAGTGGAAAGTGTTTTATGATATAATCTCACCATTTATTAGGATTGTTCATGATTATGCTTCCAATGATGAAATATTATGTACTACCACCCAATAAAATTGTTAATTTTATTATATTATGGTTATTTCTTAAAAATATATGTTTTCAATTCATTTTCATCCCTTTATGTACACAAGAGCTTAGAATAATGTTTTTAATAAAAATTATCTTTATTACTCTCTTCGGTTGAAAACTCCTTTTACATAAAAAAAAATATTTTATAAATTTTTTTTAACATTAATAAAATTACTTACTAAATAACATTTAATTTTTTTTTGAATTTTTATAATTTTCTTTAAATAAATGTTCATTTCTTCTTCTAAATAATTCTCATTTGGATTCTACCGAAAATGTGAAAGGAATATTTATTTTAACATGTATGAAATTTACCTTCATCATTACCATTTTTTCATTTGAATCCTCTATTATAAGTTTTCAAGATTATTTTCAAATAAAAGGATTTCAAAAATATTTTATGACTTTTTTGTTTTAAAAGATGATTTTCAATGAAAAGTTATATTCCTCACAAAATTTTCCAACTGTCTTTTCAAAATAATTCTCCTTCTATGATGAAATCCTTTGATTCCACATTTTCTTTTAAAGGGATATGAACAAAGGATACCATTATTTTTTCCTATGAATGATTTGTGATTAAAATATGTTTATGAAAACCGTTTCTCTTCTAAGGGTTATACCATGATAAATTTATTATTAAACCTGATTCTTTTTCAGTGGGTTATACCATGAAAAAGTTATTATGAAACCTATTTCTCATCCATGGGTTATACCACGAGCTTATACCATTAGGTAATTCTTAATAGACTCACTTATTTTCATAGGATAGGGTATGATTAATTTTTTTTATTTTATTCCCTAGATCCAATTTCTGTGTATATTAAGATAACTTGTATTCATTATTTTGAGTATTAATAAACTATTTATCACATTAGGATTGTTTTTATACAAAACATAGCAAGTGAATATGTATAAAGATTATATTTTTCACTAAAAGGTCATAATTGTTCCCCTCTATGACGAGAACCCAAAAGTTCCATGAAATTATTCTTGAATATATGTTATATATTCAGATGAAATCCTTTAATGGGAACAAATGATACAAGATATCATGGGCGGAGACTCATTGGAATTCTAGGCATCTTCGCATGGTGTACTCCCTTAGTAATATATGGTGTAGGATATTATGAGAATGAGACACACCAGTTGGAAATGTACATTTATACGTTTCATTGGATGTTCTTATCTGAAGATGTGTGTATTGGTCCTTATAATTTAATATTATTATTAATGAGTGTCCCAAGTCGCGTAATTTGATGTATTGATGAAAACCATGAAAAAATATGTTTTTGGCATGGAAGGATATATTGGGAGCATCAGGATTAATATTACATTAATGAATAGTGTTAGAAAATATTTTACCCTTATATTATTTAGTGGATGTTTATATCTCAAGACCTTTTAAGGAAAATTTATAGCCAAAATAAATCAATGGCCATGGTGTTCTATTGGAATGATTGATTTCTAGAAAGAAAAAAATGGAACAACGGCCACATATGTTGATGGAACCAGAATGCAAAATTCTTGATTAGAGATGTCATGATAAAGAGATTATATTACACTATAAGTGTCTATATGAGGTATTATGCCATTGAAACATCAACTTATTTCTCTATGGGTGATTTGGTGTACTTCCAGATGCTATTATTGGAACTTAGCTTGCTTCATCTAATTTTCTCAAGAAATAGGCCTAGAGTGTCACACACTAAGTGTATCTAAATTCTCAGTTAAATAATATACTATTATTTATTATTTAACAAGTTGAATAAAAATTATTCCTGCATGGGATCTAATAATTATTGATGTTTTATTGATAACATATATTTTTTCACTAGTTATTCAAGAGAATATTATGTGAGCAGAATATTTAATTTTTATTTAGTGAAAATAATATTTATTTATTTATTGGAGAATAATAAAATTTTATTTATATATTAAATAAATAGTTATTTTTCAAGTGCTGATAAATATTTTGGAGGAATAGATGAATGAGTTTATAGGTCTGATGAGAAATAATATATATATTGAATATTATTTAATTAAATAATATTTAATTCTATTTGCATGTTAAGCATGTGTCGAGAAATAAAATTATTTTCATTATAGACATGGTTTTCCTTAGGGATTAAAATAATATTAAAGGTATTTTTTGCAATTATTTATTTCCAAATTTAGCGATATATAAACCAAATTATATTATTTATCCACGAGATCCAATTCACTTTTTTCACAACGAAATTTGGAGAGAATACTCTCAAAACCTAGTGAGCTCTCTCTCCATGAACTCTCACAAGAACAAAGTGTGATCATCCACCACCTTCCACTCTTGATTCTAGATAAATCAAGGAGAATCCTTTGAAAGAGATTTTCATAGAGATCAAAGGGAAACGATGAAATCGATAGGATCTACCTTGATAGAACATGAAGAGTCCTACTATAACGTTCATAGATTTTTGGACCATATGTGGATCACCACTAGATTGAATATAATCTTGATTCCTACAATGAAATGATGGTATGACATAGATCCGTTATTATATCCCTCAATGAAGAAATAATTTCAATTGAGGTAATTATTTAATTACATAAATTTATTATAAATAATATGTGATGATCCTTCACATCGGTTCAAATGATTATCCATTTTTAATATTTTTTGATTCATTTTTTGGTCCTAACAATTTTCATCATTTAAATATCAGATTAATTATTGATCATGAAAAAAAAATTGGGTATGACCCATTTGACGCATCCACTGTTCCTAGAAACTATAATTGGTATCAGCAGGGTCACATAATTATTTATAATTATTTAAAGTTTGATGACTGATTTACACATTTATTATTGGTACTCAATTCTAATTTAATCATTATTTAATCTGAATTTATTTTTTTTCTTACTCTTCAATTCTCATAAATATAATCAAATTCTTTAATTTTATGAACAAAATAAATTCAAAGTTCTCATCCTGAGGTGCCAAGGAGTCTGGACGGAGAACACAAGAGTATATGTTGTGTAACCTAGAGGTACATGACATGTATTAGTGTTTAAGACACAAATAATTAATTCATAATTAATTAAAGTTGACTGAATTTATTACATGAGGTGAATTTAATTATACACTGTGTGCTAACAAGGCCAAATTGGTACATGCTTAGCTCGAGTACATGTCGTGTAGCATGCATAAAATTAATGTAGTCCTTTAGTCATAGAAGGGCAGCATATCTTCTTACAGGTCCTACATGAATGGTGGTAATGTAACTCGCAGACCACATTCCGTGTAGACCATGTATACACCATGTACTCTGAAAGTTTCTTTGGCACATTTATATTACAAGTCCCTATGAATATTTCACAGATAAAAGGTGATAATAATACACATCGTGTATCTTAAATGTAAACTACATGAACTTTTAAAATATTATTTAGAATTAAAATTAATTCATTATACTATTCAGACCATATCAACAAGTACTTTCATTTAGTTATTAAGTTTATATGACACACCATGTGAATGGTTTCATATATATATATATAAATGTTTAATTAATTTCTATGTAATGTTTGGTTTGACATATAATGTATTAGTCATATTACATTTATTATTATACAAACATTTAAGCATTTCATGCTACATAAAAATACAAAAAAACATGTAAATTGAATGATCATTAAGTTTATAGTACATGTCATGATATTATGTGATAAATTGTGTATGACACTTTTTGTAAGAGTAAACAATAAACGAGTATAATACAAATTTGGTAGTTCTGATGGGTACTCACCATGTTTCCTCCAATGTATATCTTTTTTCATTATTAATTTTAAATAAATTTATTTAATTTATTTAAAATTTTTATGGATGAGAATCTCAAGGAAATTTGGATGAGAATTAATATAAAATAATTGATTAATTAAATTAGAGAATTAATTGACTCAAGTGAAATTTATATTAAATAAGAATGATTTGAATTTAATAATAATTTTATTAAATTCATAATTAATTACATGAATATGGATGATCATGTGCTATGACCAGATATTTGTATGTGATTGGTTTCGTTAAATTTATTACTAAATTAAACTATTGTCTTGTGTGTCATCTCTCCTTTCATTATGTAATGGTCTATGTTCCTGACACAGTCATATCATGGGATGTGAAAAAAATACTTCCCAAGTTAAAAATGTATTATAGTGGTCATCTTAGGTTGTATCCATATAGGAGAACACAAAAATCATGTTTTTCACTTGAAATTAGAGAAAGAAGTGAGATTTTTGTTGAAATTGTTTTATTTTAAAAAGAAACAATGAAATTAAAATGAATTTCAGACACAAGTTGATGAAGAGAGTGTTGGGGTTAGGGTAGGATCACCTTTTTTAATGTCATAATTTTAATAAAAAGTATTCCACAACTCTTTTTATTTAATGATAATTGAAAAGACTCCTCGATCGAGTTGTCAATAACCATTGGTTGAAGGAAGTAATAAAAACCACTCATGTGTGCATGAAAGCTCATAAACCATTACCAAAAAACTAGTAAAAGACATTATTGGGAGATTTTTCTCTTTGGAAGTCTAGAAACAATTTACTTATTTCACACACATTCCAATAATCACTGGATACTCAGCACCTAATGCAATCTACTCAATCAAGACAAACATCACTTAGTGGAGGGAGTTTAAAGATCTTCAACCAAAGATATAAATAATGAGGGTCACCAAAACCCAAAATATGATCACATTAAGAGAATTGGGTACCATTGAAAATATAAATTATTCAATAAAAAAAGAGAGAGTTTAAATTAATGCACAATACTCTGACATTATAAAATGAAAATTCCCCCTTACCCGATCAATCAAAAGATTTACCCCTCCATGTGAAGGGTAAAAGAGTAGAATGGGGAAGAAGAAAGCATTATAAAACTAACAAAATAAAAAAGAGAAATTTGAAATCTCTTCAAGGTTCTAATCCTCTTTTATATCCTCTCATTCAACTTCTTTAACCTATTTGAATGGAAGTAGACACACATATTAATAGGGTTTATGGGTGGAAAATTTCCCTCCATATTCTGTACATAGGAAGTTTGAGTTTATTTATCAGGATAAATGGATGAATATTTGGAAGGTGTCTCCATAAAAGTTGTTAAACTATCTATTTTTAATGTTCCCTATAAATTATAGCTTCTTTGGACAAGTTTAAAAATGGTTATGCCCGAATTAACTAAGAAACAAAATTTTTGTCCAAGGAGACTCCTCAAATACCTCCAATTTGGGGAATTAAATGGATGACTTAATGATTGAATTATCCATGAAATATAATGTGAAAATGAGTCTTGAAATTATATTTCCAATACAGGTGGAATCACTATATTTTGATATCTCAAGACTGATATATGCCTCTATTAATGAGTCGGGGTCCATTATGTCAGACAAAATATTTTCTCCAACTGATCGATTATTCTGGCCCAGTACATTATGAAATGGCTCTAGGTCTGAAAGATAAATTTGACACCCAAAAACAAATAAATCCTGTAAAATAAGAATCACTCAATATAGTTGGTAAATATGTTGTGATAATGTCTGATACACTTCTTCCCAAGTTAATCTTCCCATTCCATTGAAGTAACCTCTATTTTGTGCAAAGATCCATTAAAAATTTAGCATAATTTGCAATTTTTTTGAGGTCTTAAAAAAGGGTGATATTTATTTCCACTTTCTAAATGGTTTCCAGAATTTCTTTTTAAATATCTTATTCTTGAAATCTCTTTGATTCAATAATCCTTAATGGAATGGTGGGGGTAAGTCTTCCTATAATTTATTTTACACGTTCTTATCATAGGGTGTGAAGTTTTTTTTTACTAAGTTAATATAAAGTATTGTGGTCAACCTAGGTTGTATCTAGATAGGATCACTCAACAATCACATTTTTCACTTGAAATAATAGAAAGAAGTGGTGTTTATTTTCAAATTGTTTAACTTTAAAAAGAAAGAAAGAAATTAAAATAAATTTTTAACACAAGTTTATGTAGAGAGTGATGTGGTCAAGGTGTTATCACCTTTTTCAATGTCATAATGGTCATAAAAATCATTCTCCTCTCTTTTTATTGAATGATAAATGAAAATATTCCTTGATTGAGTTATCAATCACCCATTATTGTAGGAAGCAATGAAAAACACTCTTGTATGCATGAAAGTTCATAAACCATTACCAAACCAATAAGGAAATACTCGATGAAGATGTTTTATCCTTATAAATCTAGAAACAATTAACTTATTCCACACACATTCTAATGATCTCTAGATACTCACCACCTAACACAATCTGCTTGATCAAGACAAACTACACTGAGTAGAGGGAGTTTAAAGATCTTTAACCAAAGATATATATTATTAATGACATGAAAAACCTAAATATGATCACCTTAATAGAATTTAGAACCACTAAAAATATAAATCACTGAATAGAAAAAGGTAGTTTTAAAATAAATTTCAAGGATCCATCATTACAAAAGGAAAACTCTCCCTTTTTCAGTCACTACAAATCATTACTCCTCCATGTGAAGGGTAATAGAGTTGAAGGGGGAATAAGAGAGCATTATGAAACAAAGAATAAATAAAAGAGAAAATAAAATGCACTTCAAGGTTATAATCCTCTATCACAACCCCTCCTTCACCATCTTCAACCCCTTTGAATGGAAGCAGACACTCATATTTATAGGGTTGAGGGGTGGAAGCTTTTCCCTCTAGATTCATTATTTTGAAAGTTTGAGTTTATTTATCATCATAAATGGAATAATCATGATAATAACCCTTAATAAATGTTCTATCTTTCCCTATTTTCAAGCTACGAAAAAATAACATATTATTTGAAAAAAAATCATTAAATTTATGTCTGAATTATTGAACATGGATTTTTTTCCCGAGGAGACTCCCCAACTACCTCCATTTTTATCATTAAATATACACCTTAATGATATAAATTATCTATAAATTTTAATTTTAAAATGATATTATGATTTGTATTTTTCCTGCTACTAGAATAACCAAATTTTCATTTCTCTAGGCCAAGATATGCCTCCATTATTGAGGTAGTGTCCATTTTGTTTTCCAGAAAACTTTCTCCACTTGATTAATTTTTTTGGGTTATTGTGTTTTGAATTAGATCCGGTTCTAGAAGGAAAGGTCAAATACAATGATTAAATAAATCCTAAAAAATAATCACTCAATTTTGATAAAATGTTCAAAGGTTACACTCAAAATATAGAAGCTTTAGAAAACTATTAAATTTCCAAAATTAATCAATTTCCACAATTATGCCAAAAATTCACTAAAAATAATAAAATGATGAAAATAATATCATATTGATTAATAAAATGAAATTAAATCCTTAAAAAATATATGAAAAATTATAAAAATATTGGCTCTATCAATTCCACCATGCTCAACACTTAGACTCTTGGACAAGTCAGCCTCAAAATCAAATCAAAGAAAATTCAAAACACATACCCATGAGTTCCACTAATTCTTTATAAAGAATCAAAAGATATCATTTCTAATAAAAAACATTATTTCACGTACTTCATTCATATCATTCAATATATTTCTACCTTATTTCTCTTCCCATACAAACAAAATAACCACCTCAGATGAATGTTCTCTCATCTCAAAAAGGTCAAATTTCAAAAAGGGTTTTCTCTTCCAAACCCATTAAAGAGTCACTATAGGATTAAAGAAATCCTAATTCTCCTCCCTAAATGAGTTAAGGACATATTTTTATCACAAGAAATTTTCAGGGTTGTTCTTTGGCTTCCAGTTCGTAGGATTTACATGTGAATGATTCTAAGGGTTAATAAGGATGTCTTGACTCTTTTTGAAGGAAAATTACAAGATTGAAATTTTCACTCAAGTATGGTCTCATACTCACACCCCTTAGCTTCAAATAATCTTCATCACCATGAAATATAAAGGAAATTTCACACCATTAAACATTGAATTATAAAAAATTTCAATCTTCTTAAACATAATTTTTCCTGAAATCCCAAGATAGACAAAAATTTATTTATCCATTAGAAGCTCTAAAATGAAACAAATTATCTTACCATGAAAGATCTAGAAAGGAAAATATTTCTAGAGAATGAATTATTCAGAAGAAAAATTGTTTCTTAAATATTTTATTTTCTACCTAAAGTATCCAAAAATGAGTTAGCATAATTCATGATAAATTTTCCCTAGACTTATGTTTAACTAGATCATGTAATTTTACTTCAAGGGCTGGCTGGATAGGTAAAATTGGATTTTAATGTGGATAAAATAATAGAAATTTCATGAATTATAAGGTAAAAATTATTAAATTTATAAGGAAGTCCATAATAAACTGGATTCTCTTGAAAAGGGGTCTTTAAAAGGAAATAAAAGCCTCAATCATTTAAAACACAAGTACCTAAACCCCTAAAGTTTTGATGGGAATAAATCAAATTAACGTTAAATAAAGCATAGTTTGGTTCTAAAAATAAATGATTTGAATGAAAATAAGGTGAAAAAAGGGTTTAGAAGAATCATTGGAACGTTTTTTAAAAGATAAAGACAATGTGATGTGGCATGAGATTCAAAGATCAGAGTACTTTTCTTGGAATTCCATAATATTTGAACTTGAAATAAGGTCATTTTTAGTATTAATTTATGATAGGTTTCATTGAATAAATTAGTTAACTCCTTGAAATGGGTTTCAAAAATTAAAATTATAATCTTTTCAGCTCAAAATTTTCAAAAAAATATAAAAAAATTCAAAAAGAAGCATAATTTTTTTTTGAAAAATAGACATTTTTTAGAAAAATAGAACAAAAAAAACAAAAAACAAAAAACCTTAACTAAAAAGGTTCCCTACCCCACACATAAAAGATACATTTTCCACAATTAATTGATATTGATTTAACATGTAAGCAGATTTGAAAATGAATCCCAAAAATCAATCAAGTGTAGAGGAGAGGTATGACCTGCTGACTTTTATTGATAAAAAGGATTGAGGAGTGTGATCTCCTCCACTAGATCTGATGGAATGGTTACATAAAATTTCTTCATCCTGTTTCCATTAATATTGAATGTATCTTACTCTTAATCCTTTACAATATGTATAATATTTAAAGTATATACATGAGTAACTATAAATGGAACTTCCCATTTGGAATGAAGTTTACATGGCATCAACCTGAGTTTTGAGTTAAATAATAGCACTTTGTCTCTAGGATTTATATATTTTGGTTGGATTATCATGTCATGAACCACTCTTGTTCTCTCTTTATAAATCCTGAAATTTTCAAAAGATTATTTTCTAATTTTCTCCACATCATACAACCATAATAATATCTCTTTCCTAGTATAATCAAGATCCAAATTCATGTTTCTTACAAACCAATACACCTTATCCTCCAATTCAAAAGGAAGATGATAGAGTTTTTCATAAATCAACCTATATAGACTCATTCCAATGAGCTTTTATAGTTTTTCATGTAATACAATAATGTGTATACCAAAAATTGCCTCCAATATTTCCCTATTGTTTTAAAATCCTTTTCCAAAATTCCTTTTATTTATCAGTTGGACACTTCAACATGACCATTAGTGTGTGGATGATAGGGAGTGGCTATTTTATGATGCACTGCATACTTCTTCAGAAAATACTCTATTATCCTTTTGAAAAAGTGAGTCCCTTGATCACTAATGATGTCTTTGGGCACTCTAAACTAATAAAATATGTTTACCCTAACAAAATAGTAAAGAAATTTAGCATCATCAGTTTTGGTGGATTTTTCTTCAACCTATTTGGAAATATATTCAACTGAAATAAAGATACAAGAATTTATAAATGAAATTAGTAAAGGTTACATAAAATTTATCCCCCAGACATTAGAAATATCATATAAATTAAGTGTCTTTTGGGTAATTTCTTGTATCATTGAAATATTTCCATAAAACATCCATTTTTCAAACCTTTTTCAAGACTCATGAGCATATTTAAAAATGGTGGGCCAATACTTCAAGATTACAAAACCTTCCTTGTTATCCTTTGAGGTCTAAAGTGGAATCCACAAGATAAAGTGTGACTAAACTCAAAGTAAGAACCAATTTCATACTTATACAAACATATTATTATCACCTGGTCATTGAAAATTTTCCAAATAAATGGATCATCCCAAATGAAATATCTAGATTCATTTTTTAGTTTTTGAATATGGGGAGAATTTAAATAATATGGGACCTATGATTTTATCAGATAACTGACTATGTCAGTATACCAAGTCACTTCTCCTCCAATCAAGTAAAACTTGTCTCCTAGAATATGATAATTATGTTGTTGTTTGTGTAGAATTTCAGGTTCATCTGAGTTGGGAATCCTGCTTAAATTATCAACCACTTTTTCTTAGATCTCTTATTTTCTGTGATTTCTATGTTCAACTCTTGTAGTAGTAACATCCATCTCAATAGCTTGGGTTTCTCTTTATTCTTCAACACAAAGTTACAAAGAGATGTATGATCAGAAAAAACAGTGACTTTAGTTCCAAGTAGATATGATGTAAATATTTATATAGAAAATAAAACTTCTAAAACATATTTATCTATGGTTGTGTAATTGAATTGGATAGAATATAAGGTTCTTGAGTTATTGGAAATGACATTTTTCCTTCCCGCAATTCAATAAGAAAATACTACACCAAATTTTTGGTTAGAATCATCACAAAGTAGCTTGAATGGTTCTTCCCAAGTTGGTGGCTGGATCACTGGTGGTGAAATTAATATTCTCTTCAAGTCATCAAAGGATTACCTAAACGAACCATTGAAATCAAAATCATCATATTTGAAAATAAATCTATAGATAGGTGGAAATCTTACTGAAATATTTCATAAACCACATGTATAATCACACGTCCTAAAAATGATCTAACATGTTTTACACAAGTTGGGTAAGGCTATGAATTTATTACATAATTTTTTTTATTTATCCACTTCAATGATTTTTTTTGAAATGGAATGCCTAAGGAAAATTTATCTTTCAACCATGAAATTACATTTCAAATTAGATTATTTTTAATATATTTTTTCAAAACATTTTCTAGATTTTTCAAACAATGATCAAAATAATTTCCCAAAACTATGAAATCAGCCTTGAAAAACTCCAAGAAACTGTCAATGTGATAAAAAAAATATTCTTACCATGAAACTCTTAAATTTAAGTAGAGCATTACATAATTCAAATGGCATCATTTTATATGAAAAAGTACTGAAGGGACAAGTAATGGTTGTTTTCTATTGATCATAGGGAGAAATATGTACTTCAAAATAAACTAAAAATTCATCTAAAAATAAATAATGAGTTATCCCTACCAATATTTATAACATTTGGTTAATGAAGGAGATGGGGAAATCATCCTTTTGAGTGACCTGATTCAACTTACAAAAATCAATGCACACTCTCTAGATATTCTAAATTCTCATAGAGATTAATTCATTCTTTTTATTCCCTATAGTGGTTAGGGTAGTTTTTTTGGAACTACATGAATTGGGATAACCCATTATTAATCTGAGATGGAATAGATGATCTCATTTTCTAAGAGATTCTCGATCTTCTTCTTCACAACCTCTGTCAAAGTGAGATTCAGCCTCCTTTGGGGTTTTCTGATAGGTTTGGAATCTCCCTCAATGAGAATTTTATGTGAGAATATTATTAAGTTTATTCATAGGATATAACATAATATACAACCTATTTATTGGAAATTTTCTCTCAAAATATCAATAAAATATGTTTCTTGGGTTTCAGATAGATTATTATTATTTATCACTAGTAATTTCTCTCCCTCACAACGGTACATGTATTTCAAAATAGTGGGGAGTGTTTTTAATTCCAAATACAAGGGATTATCAAGAGACCAAATTAAATTGAGTTTATACACTTCCAAAGGTAATAATTCATGTATACAAGAAATAAAATCATGTTATACATCATTTAATAAATAATCAGTGAAATCATATATTACTACTTCTTCCCACGTGAAATCATAATATCTAGTGTGTTGGTAATCCACATGTACTGTGATATTTTCAATGTAAAAATTATCTCTTAAGGATAATAATTCATGTAAAATACCCAATTCTTCAATTGGATCAGTAAAAATGTCATGGAAGATTGAAAATATTGAGTGATCATCTGATGGGTGCCTCAAAGATTTAAAAATATTTAAGTGGACAATGCTATCTCAAAACTCCATGGCGAGCATCCCATCATGGAAAATCATGATGGATTTAGATTTATTGAATAATGATCACCCAAAAATGATGATTGAGTGTGATAGGATCCTATATTCTTCCATTTTCATCACATAATAGTCAGTTGGGAATAATATATCTTGGAATTTCATAAGGACATCCTACAGAACTCCTATTAGGAAGACTATGGATCTGTTTGCAATCTGGAACACCACTCTTGTGGGTTTCAAGTTTACCATATAAAAATAATTTTATACTAAGTGTTGTAACAAATTAACTGAATAACCTATATCACACAAAAAATTATATAAATTTAAAGAACCAATGGTTCATGGAATGGAAACCATCCCTGAATCTTTACATTTGGTTGGAAACTATTTTGGATAAGGGTTAAGACACTTGTTCCCAATTTGATCCTATCATTCCCTTAAAGTGTCGTCTTCTTTTTGAAAATATCCTTTAAAAATTTATCATATTTTTAATTTTTTAAGTGCTTCAAGAAGGGTGTTATTAATTTCTACTTTCCAGAAGGTATCTAGAATTTCTTTTTAATGTTGTTCTTCCTGAAATCTATTTCATTCAACCATCCTTGATGGAAATGATGGTGGTAATTATTTCTTCTCCATTTGTTTCTTTTTTAATGGTGTTTATTTTGTTTTTATTCTTGTCATATCTTTCTCATCCTCTTATTTATTCTCTTCCTCACTGTGCATTTTCACATTATTATAAAAATTTACAAAATCATTCTACCTCAACTCAGGTGGCCTTGATTTAGTTTCACAAACAACAGGTGGTGAAAGTTATTTTCCACTTCTTATTTATACCATGTTGAAATTGTCTTTTGGTTTTTTAGATCTTCTGTGAGGAGTTTTTTCCCAGGTTTTTATAAAGGATTTTAACAATACTTCCCACTATGTTTTCCAGCTTATCAAACTTATCCTCTTGGCCCTCAACCTTGGATTATAGTTGTTCCAAAGGAGGTCAGGTGCTTATTGATGGTTTCTCATAGGGTATTTAGAAAGTGTGTGTCTAGTGATATTAAGGCTGGTTATAATATTTCTTTTTCTGAAATAGTGGTGGGTTTTGTAGTTCTTGGTGGAATGGGGGTTGGTTTTGAAAATGGTTTTGGTTTGGGGGTATAACTTGATTATATTGGTTTACAAATCAATATTATAATTGGTTAGGATCTCTCCATACTTGATTTTTTTTAGAACTTTTTTAGTGGAAAGGACACCACACAATTTTCCATTCCCTGTATTTCATCACACTCATTAGTGAAATAATCATGGGATGAGGTTAAACCACATACCTTAGTTGGTTCTTGTTGGTCACCCACTTGTTTCAGGCCCATCTAACTCACCAAACTGGTTATCACTTCAATCCTAATTTATATTAAGGGTGATGTATGTGAAGTTATTACCTCATGAATACCTCTTATTATAGGACCTCTTGTACCAAACTGTTGTGAGTTATGGGAAATATTCTCAATCAATCCCTTGGCCTCTTCTAGTGACGTTTCTACCAATAAAACTCCAGATGATACACCCAAAAGGGATTTTTAATTGTTAACTAATACTTTTTGAAATAATAAAAGAATTTTATTCTACTAAATTTCTTAATGTGGGTAGTTTGAACATATATTTTTAAATATTTCATAAACTCAAAAAGGATTTCTCCAGATGATGGTTTGATGACATATATTTCCTCTTAGATGGATGTTATTTTGGAGGTGGGGAATAATATTTGTATTAATCATCTCACTATGTAATTCCAATCATGTACATATTCTAGTTATGCCCATACAACTATTATTTAATAGGTCCTTCCAATGAAAATGGGAATTCCTTCCATTTTACCTACGCCTCAGCTACACCTCAGGGTTTGAAAGTAAAGAAAACATATGTGAACTCTTTAATTTGTTTTTTTGGGTATTAAACTTCCAATCCATGAAATTTTGGATGAAACAGGATCTTTTTAGGTTTCATATCAAAATAATCTTGTAAGAATCATTTTTAAATAATATTATTTTCATAAATTAATTTTAGAGCACAACGGTCTCTAAGGGTTGAGTTCTAGTTTCCAGCCATAATGAAAGGCTCTAACTGAACACATGAATCTTCAATCAAGTATAGAAGAGATATTTCCTCAAATTTAGATTCAAAACTTTGTTTTATATGTTTATTCAACAAGGTTATTTCAATTTTAGTGTCTATGGGAAAATGTTCAGTGTTTTTGGTTCTAGTCGTGCAATTTTAAAAGGAAAACGAAGAATAGAAAAAAGGTTGTTGGAACCACCTACCCGGCAATGAAACCAAGTTTGAAACCTTCCTATAGTGGGGTGTGAAAAAAAAGTATTTCATAAGTTAAAATCCATTATAGTTGGCAACCTAGGTATTATATAGAGAGTAACACTCAACAATCATGTTTGTCACTTGAAATAACTGAAATAAGTGGATGTTGTCTTTGAAATTGTTTGAATTTAAAAGAAAGAAATAAATTAAAAGGAAATTTGAACATAGGTTTATATAGAGATGGGTTTAGGGTATGATCAACTTTATAAATGTCATCATGGTCATAGAGATCATTCTACCTCTATTCCTTTTGGAATATAAATGAAAAGACTTCACAATTGAGTTGTCAATCACCTTGGTTGATGAAAGAATTGGAAACCACTCCTCTATGTATAAAAGTTAATAAAACATTCCCAAACCACTAAGGAAATAATTTATTGGTATTTTTAATCATTATAAATCTATAAAAAATTAACTTATTTTACACACATGCCAATGATCTCCAGAAACTCACCACCTAACACAATCTACTCGATCAAGTCAAAGTGCACTGGACGAAGTGAGTTTAAATATATTCAACAAAATCTATAAAAAATTAATGAAAACAAAACCTGAAAAAAAAATTCATTAAGATAATTGGGAACCCCTAATAATATAAATCATTCAATTGAAAAATAGAGTTTAAAATTAATTTCCAAGACTTTGACATTACAAAAAGAAAAAACTCCCCCTTCCCCGATCACTCAAAAGCTTCACTCTTCCATGTGAAAGGTACTATTGTTGAAGGGGGAAGAATATAACATTATGAAACTAAGAAAAGTGAAAAGATAAAATAAACATCACTTCAAGGATAAAATCCTCCATAATAACCCCTCATTCACCTTCTTTAACCCCTTTTAATGTAAGTGGGAACACATATTTATAGGGTTGAGGGGTGGAAATTTTTTTATTCATATTTATTCCTTTGAAAGTTTGAGTTTATAATATTAAATAGCCTAATATTATAAAGGTTTATTAAGAAGATTTTTTAATTTATCTCTTTTTAATTCTCCGACAAAATTTTAGATTATTTGGATAAGTGTCCATAAAGTTATGCCTAATTTAATGAAGAAGACATTTTCTGCTCGATTATAATCCTAAACTCCCTCCACCTTGAGGGATTCAATAGATTAATTAATGAATAAAATTCCCCATAAAAGTTAATTTCAAAATGATATTATGAGTCATATTTCTTTTCCATCTAGAATCACTACATATTTATTTCTATAGTCTAAGATATGCCTCCATTACTGAGGTCGATTGCATTCTATCGGCCAGAAAACTATCTCCACATGATTGATTTTTATGGGACATGGAATTTAGAATTTTATATGGGTTTAGAAGTAAAGTTTAATCCCAAGAAAAAATTAATCCTAAGAAATAATCACTCAATTTTGGTTGAGAACTATAAAATTTATTATTGAAATACAGAAGCCCTAGAATACTGTTAAATTTTTAGAGTTAGGAAATTTCCATAATTAATCCCAAAATTAACAAAAAATACTAAAATGATTCAAATAATCTCAAATTGATTAATTTTTATTATTGAAATATTAGAAAAACATTTTAATAATTATTCAAACGTTAGCTCTATCAGTTCCCAGGGATTCTTTTACGTAAACCCCTTAAACAATTATTTGGTTTTCATCACCTGTGTGTGAGTAAATTCATATGTAATGGATAGAGCTCCCATGATAGTGGAGGTGGATCAAGTATGGATCTATGGTGAAACCAACCCAATAGAGATATATAGGTGGAAAGGTGGAAATATATAACACTAACCATAAATGGTTCAAGGTGTTTTTTCTCTAGGTTGATGATTAGTTTATCAACACTATATAAACTAACCATTAGTAAAAGCTCATGAAAATACCAATTTATTAATTTTTTTCAAGTTTCTTATTTATTTAATTATGGATGTTTTTTTGTGATCACACGAATTAATTAATTAACAATAATTTAAGATAAAACTAAAATAAATTGTCTTATGCATAAATATCATCTAAGACATCGTTAATCACTTAAGTAAATCCACTTAATATTAACAAGAATGTAATAAAGATAACAATTGGAATGTTATACATAAATAAAAAATCACGCAATTATATATATTAATTTTCTATAACCTTCCAAAAATTTAGTTTAAATTAAACCGTAGTTCAAAGTGATTGACCAAAAAAAGTTGGGGTGATTTCAATTATCAAATAATTCTAACTTGATTTTTTGGGTTTAATTAGCTTAGTAAACATTAATAGTATACTTACAATGTAACACCCCAAGATTTCATAGTGTGTTATTTCTTCAAAATAATTCAATAACTTGCACTACAAGCAACACCGAGTTCAATTGCACCATGACTTACCAAAAGAAAAAGCCATTAAAAGAGGTCATGAATAGCATTAACTACATTTTTAACTTTATATAATCCTTATAATTTTAGAATCCATATTATGAGTTTCTTAGTCATAATGCAAGAACAGATTCATTTTCAGTATTGCACTTTTATCAACTTTTGATAGTGAAACCTTTTTAAATACAATATTTTAAACTTTTTGACTAAATGGAGACATCAAACAAATTTAAAATGAAACATCCCAAGCTTCCACGGTACGCTTTCCTTTGAATAAAACAGTAGCGTGTGTTGTACGCAACGTCGAGTTTTAACACACACCACAACCGATCAAACTAGCCGTTATGAATAGTAATACCTACTTTTTGAAATTATATATATTTTATATTTGAAAATGGACTTCATTTTTGGATTCGGAATATCGAATTTAGCCTAGGGTGAAATTTTGGTACATTTCGGATAACTTTCATATTTTGATGAATAGTGAAAATTTCTAAATTTTAATTAAAAACAACTTTTTTAATCAAAATAATTAATAGTGATAAATTATGAATTTGAGTGGTTTTAAAGTATATTTAGAATATATTTTTACCATTCAATTTAATGTTTATCATTGGACATAATTTTACAATTAAACCAAACATAAACAAGTGTCAATCTTTTGATAGTTATTATCTCTTAAAAACACGCTTTTTGTTTTAACAGCGGGAATTAATTTTAAATTAATTTCTGCCACTTCTGTGTTTTGAATTTAGGAAAATGGATTCCATATTTGGAATCAGGATGTCCGAATTATGTAAATAGGTAACTTTTATTTTTAGACATTTTGAATAATTACTGCGGTAAATATTTTATTTACCATGGTTAAAGGGTAAATCCGGTAAATAAGGGTTAAAAAAATAATATTATAATAATACAAAATTACCCTAAAACGTGTCTTAACCCTATTGTTTGATACATGGTCGACCATGGGCATCTTTGTGTCAATTTTGGGACCCCATGGATCCACTTGTAAGTGATAATGACACTTTATTTTAATTAAGTTAAAATGAATACAAAAATGACACAAGCATATATCTTTTAGAAGAACAATTTTTACATAGGGTTATACATGTTGGATTTTCGATTATAAATATTCATTAGAAAGATCAACAGATTTCCTACATAATGATATTTTATTTATAATTTTTAGACAATAAATAAGTTATTTTATTTATGACACAATGATGATGCAGTAATTACTATAATAGTGAAAAATTAAAATAATTGATATTATAAATACCCAAATAAATATAATATGAAACTTTTAATGAATTAAACTAATTTTCTAGGCTAATATGATATATTAGGATTGATTTAATGGACTTTGTTCGAAGTAATCAATCTGTTATGAGTTTCACAAAAATCAACTATTGAATAGTGTCAAAATTGACATAAAAGAGTTCTTAAAACAAATATTATATTATTAATTGATATTAAATTCCTAAAAATCTAAGGTTCGGCCAAGAGACTTATATTATTATAGTTTAATCATTAATGGACCACTTGGGGGTCGCTTGGATGTATATAGTAAGTTTATTAACCATATTATATAAAAATACAAAGAGACATTGTAAAAGTGAAACTAATTAACTTAGAGTTAATACTTAAAGATAAGGTTAATATAAGTACCCAAACCTGTCTAAATTCTATTGGATGAGTTGTTTTCGACCTATCCCCACCTCATCCTTTGAATAGTCAACTTTGGAGCCTTTAGAAACCGAATATGAATTTATTATAAATTAATATTTCTAGCTTTTCCAAAGGTGCCCCTCACCCCTCTTATAAAAGGGCACTCCTCCTTCTCATTTCTTCACACCTCTAAAGCCTTTTGGTTCGGCCAAACTCTGCCCAAATACTCTCCCAACATCCCTCAATACAACCGAGAGGCCTTATTTTGATCAGAAAGCCAACCTAAGGAGCCCTTTTGATCAAATCAAAAGGAAGAACCCGAAGAAGAGGTAATGATTTCACCACCCTTTTCTAAGTTCATTTCTTCTTCCACTTCTTCTTCCTTTGTTCTTACCATTCTGAAATAATAACTCCAGTATCTCACATATACTGTGATGTTATTATAAATATGGTACAATCATATTCAGTATTCTATCCACCCTTTGAATAACATGTCACCATACATGCGTACGTACGGCTTACCGTCTCCACGTCGTGGTGTAATTGTTATTCAATATAATATTATTTGGATGGGTATAATAATGATGTGTAACTCATGTAAATAATAAATATAACATGTTAATGATTCTGTATATATGATATACCATCCATTTATATATTATTTTAATATCAAAAGAATGATATTGTCGCTCGTGCGTACGTACGGACTACCGTCTCCACGAACGCGATGAGATTCATTCTCCATCGTATCCATTCAAGTATAATTATCATTTGATGATTTAAAAATGATGTTTAAGGACTGTATATCATTCTGGATATGAATAAGATACAACAACCATGGCTTATGTAACAAAACATATAAAAGAAAATGAGTAAGTTAACTCCCGAAACGACGATAATTCTAAGATATTATTAACAAATCAATGTTAAAAGATCATATATGATATCATATTAATATATATGATTCTTGTATAATTTAATAACAACTATTTCACCATTATACAGGAGGTTAACCTACCCCAACCAAGGAAAAGTACAAGGTAAGGGTTATTTCACAATCTCTTTATTATCCGAGGTTGTTTATACGTAATAATCTACTGGGATTTTCTTTATCATCCACATCCATGTTTCTTCGAAATGTATTTAAAAACATATTTATTATTTACAAGAATATGGGTTAAATTCATTTATACCCTTGTTTGTCTTTTTGTAAGAGGTTTATAAAGGAATCTTTCCGTCGTTTTCAAAACAAGGTCCTTTTTAACCTTTTCGGCAGAATTAACATAAGAATGTTTTTTTTTCTTATACGGCGGGTGCGGTTATTTTCCGCCATTATAAAATCATAAAAGCTTTCCTTACAAGCTTACAAGAATATTTTCAAGAAAATGTTTTATTTTATATGGCTCTTAAATGATTTCAAAAATAGAAAGAGATATTTCTCTAAAAAGTGTTTTGATTTCATCTATGTCAACATCCTTTAATGGATTTTACGCTTATTTGAAGTTGATTTATTATAATACAAAACTTCTATATTGTATTGAAGGTTTTGTGATATGTTTGACTGTGGATGTGCTATTTTATACCATTCATAGTTTATGGTGAAACTATTGACATTTCGTATGCTAGTTTTAATCCGAATGTTTATGTTATATTTCAAACTTTTCTTCAGATGAATGTGCTAAACAAGTATGTTCCGGGTTGGGGACCGGTAAAAGTAAGCCCTCCAGGTTGGGGACTGGTTAAAGTAAGCCCTCCAGGTTAGGGACTGGTAAAATTATGCCCTCCGGGTTGGTGTCCGGTTATTAGAGGCACTCCGGGTTGGTGTCCAGTTATTAGAGGCACTTCGGGTTGGTGTCCGGTTATTCGAGGCACTCCGGGTTGGGTTCCGGTTAGAAGTAACCCCTAGGTCTTGGGATGAGGCCTAGACACAGAAATTAACGTTTATCATTATGCATTCCAACATTATGAAAGTGGTTATTGATATTGCATGTGATTATTCGATTAGTAGAATATCCATGTGAACAAGTAAATGGAATTATTTCATTTTACTTTTTCCATACTATGTTGAAGTTCAATTTTAAAAGGCTTTTGTTTTAGTTATACATTGCCTTAAATGTTTATTCTTATTGATGAAAGTTTCCGCTATATTGTTATCCTTACTGGGCATTTGAGCTCACCCCTTTTCTATGTTTTATTTTTCCCAGGAAGTGAAGATGTAAGTTATGAATGACCTGCAGGGATATTATGAGGGGATTGTAGTGTGGACTGTGGAAACATTATGTTGTTGTAGTAGTTTTTTGATTTTATGATGTAATGTAAAACTTATGAATATATCTAGTGTTTCCAAGGCTACTAAACCAATCGGTCTTTCGAGATTTTATCTTTCTTGTGATCATGCCAATGTTATGTAATAATGCACCGACTCTAGGAAACTAGGGTCGGGGCGTTACAGTTGGTATCAGAGGAAGTTTAGTACAAACCTTGGAAGCTAGATTTAGATAAACTCTGATTAGAGCACGTAGACCTAAGATGAACTTTGAGGATTAGTATAGAAGAACTTCCTAGAATTTTGGTATTGTAGAGATTTTGTGAGTTTTCCGAGCAATACGTCCCTGTCTGGATACGAGCAGGTAGAGGCGGCTCTGGCACAGATGTACCTAGGGGTAAAACCCGAAAACACCGCTTTGAGCTAGACTCGAACGGGAACTGGTGCACGACAACGGGCCTTGATGCACTCTTGGTTACGACACTCCCGGGGGATATGCTTAGGATAACTCTCATTTTCTTTACAAATCATTTTGAAGGGATTATGAGTATATACTTCCTCAAAGAAAACATTCTTATGATTATGGATTATATCCATAAATAGTTCAATTTATGTTAAGTGTTTTATAAGTATGGTATTATGTATTTTGATCCATAAACTGATCTAGTTTATGCCATTGTTTAGAAATGGCGCCCAGTAGAAGGAATGAGAACTCCGGAAATGCACATGATCCAAAGAGAAGGAAGGATCATATCTTTCATGGTCTTAAGCTAGAATTTATAAGAGAAATAGTCTCCCATGTATTATCATCATATGAAGAAATAATATCATGTATTGATAAGATAAGTAAAGAGATTACTGAGTCATATGGCTTTGAAGGGAAGCAAGAGAAGAAAAGGATAGAAGAGAGAAAGATGGATAAAGGGAAGAGGGAAAAGAAGAATTTTCCCATATGTGGTAACTGTGGAAAGAAACACCCTGGAACTTGCCTGAAAGGAATGGGAGTTTGTTATAAGCGTGGAGGAAAAGGGCACAAAGTACGTGACTGCAAGGGTAAGAAAATGGTTTCAAATGTACAATGCTTCATTTGCAAGGAGTTTGGACACTACGCGAACCTATGTCCCAGTCATCAGACTATGACGCAAATGATGCTATTGGATAATAATCAAGTTATGATACTACCACAGATGAAGAGGAATGATTAGAGTTCTTATGTTGATTATGTCAATTGAGTGTTGTATCAACAATGTACTTGTTACAATAATCATGGAGTATATAAGGATTGTACTGCAGTACTATTTCATTAAGGACTTGAGATTGTGTGGAACAAATAAAAGTGACTCAATAGCAGGATAAATTTTTGGAAAATATATGGTTAAGAGAATATAGTTCTGATACTGAGGAAGTGATTTTGGAATAATATGTGATTGTTTTGGATAAATTATATTGGATATTCTTGACTACCCTGGAACTGATTAATGATTTGTATATTCCATCATTGTTGGGGTTTAAAACATTTTTGGATTGATGAAGTATATCCAGAATTCTATATGGAATAAGGGAGCATGAATGTAATCAATAAAGATTATGGTAAATCAGGATGTTTCAGTGTATTAAAAGAATACATTATGAAGGTATTCATATGCTATTACGGGGTAAAAAGGATCTACATTATGTTTACCTTCCTTATAAATGTTAGACTATGAGTTTGGACAGAAGTATTTTGGATAGTTCTAGTTTGGATTATTTTGGATTGCCATAAAAGGACAACCCGGAGGTCGGGCGGCAACCCGTCGCGTCCGGCAAGGCTGCGAGACTTGAACCCGCAACCGAAGGGCGACAAGGGTGTATCACCTACCACTGGACTATAAGATGTCCGGGATTAAATAATTTAGTTTTTATTAAAAGATCATGTAGATGAATTATAAATTCGTTTATTTTGGAACCCTATACGAATAGTGTAAATAGAATTTTTTTTTACATTCAATTATCTTTTAGAGTGAAAGATGAGTTTGTGGTAGAAATTTATTAATGGATAAAACTCTAATTATAAAGTAAGTATATCTCTATATGATCTTAGCCAATCTCATAAAAAATTCCTCAATATTAAGAAAAGCAAATTAGAACAAAAATGTTTTCCTAGATGGTACCTTAAATCATCACTAATTTATGGCTTTGGGATTGTTGGCCTTTTCATAGCCATGTTCTCTACCACTCTCCATCAGGTAATTGATGGTTAGATTTTTCTTCCATATCCATATTTTCCTACATGGAACCCTAGTATGTGTTATTTTCGGTAATCTTCATACTTTCGACTCTTTATTTTAAATAGAGGCCTCGTTAATTCATTTTTTCGATGTGGGATTTCAACTTAGATATTTTGAAACGTCAAAAATGTGTTATCCCAATACCCTATATTTTGTTGAACCGATGGTACTTCAAATCATCATAGATTGATGAGTTTAAGGACCTCAATTATACACTTGTTTGTGATTGATGACCTCAATCACTACCTATAAATATTTACGTTTTTCCTCCAATTATATATCTCTAATTGCCACCAATGTTCTCCTAATCGATATCATAATTTGGTGGTGACCCTTTCATTTCTTTTTTCCTCATATTAAGACTAAATTTTAGTAACCCAATTTCCGATGTGGATTTTACCACAAATATATTATCTATTTTCAACCTTTTATTTTTGAAGAACAATTTCAAATTGCGAGGACACAATTTATTGAAGGAGGGGAGAATGTAACACCCCAAGATTTCATAGTGTGTTATTTCTTCAAAATAATTCAATAACTTGCACTACAAGCAACACCGAGTTCAATTGCACCATGACTTACCAAAAAAAAAGCCATTAAAAGAGGTCATGAATAGCATTAACTACATTTTTAACTTTATATAATCCTTATAATTTTAGAATCCATATTATGAGTTTCTTAGTCATAATGCAAGAACAGATTCATTTTCAGTATTGCACTTTTATCAACTTTTGATAGTGAAACCTTTTTAAATACAATATTTTAAACTTTTTGACTAAATGGAGACATCAAACAAATTTAAAATGAAACATCCCAAGCTTCCACGGTACGCTTTCCTTTGAATAAAACAGTAGCGTGTGTTGTACGCAACGTCGAGTTTTAACACACACCACAACCGATCAAACTAGCCGTTATGAATAGTAATACCTACTTTTTGAAATTATATATATTTTATATTTGAAAATGGACTTCATTTTTGGATTCGGAATATCGAATTTAGCCTAGGGTGAAATTTTGGTACATTTCGGATAACTTTCATATTTTGATGAATAGTGAAAATTTCTAAATTTTAATTAAAAACAACTTTTTTAATCAAAATAATTAATAGTGATAAATTATGAATTTGAGTGGTTTTAAAGTATATTTAGAATATATTTTTACCATTCAATTTAATGTTTATCATTGGACATAATTTTACAATTAAACCAAACATAAACAAGTGTCAATCTTTTGATAGTTATTATCTCTTAAAAACACGCTTTTTGTTTTAACAGCGGGAATTAATTTTAAATTAATTTCTGCCACTTCTGTGTTTTGAATTTAGGAAAATGGATTCCATATTTGGAATCAGGATGTCCAAATTATTTAAATAGGTAACTTTTATTTTTAGACATTTTGAATAATTACTGCGGTAAATATTTTATTTACCATGGTTAAAGGGTAAATCCGGTAAATAAGGGTTAAAAAAATAATATTATAATAATACAAAATTACCCTAAAACGTGTCTTAACCCTATTGGTTGATACATGGTCGACCATGGGTATCTTTGTGTCAATTTTGGGACCCCATGGATCCACTTGTAAGTGATAATGACACTTTATTTTAATTAAGTTAAAATGAATACAAAAATGACACAAGCATATATCTTTTAGAAGAACAATTTTTACATAGGGTTATACATGTTGGATTTTCGATTATAAATATTCATTAGAAAGATCAACAGATTTCCTACATAATGATATTTTATTTATAATTTTTAGACAATAAATAAGTTATTTTATTTATGACACAATGATGATGCAGTAATTACTATAATAGTGAAAAATTAAAATAATTGATATTATAAATACCCAAATAAATATAATATGAAACTTTTAATGAATTAAACTAATTTTCTAGGCTAATATGATATATTAGGATTGATTTAATGGACTTTGTTCGAAGTAATCAATCTGTTATGAGTTTCACAAAAATCAACTATTGAATAGTGTCAAAATTGACATAAAAGAGTTCTTAAAACAAATATTATATTATTAATTGGTATTAAATTCCTAAAAATCTAAGGTTCGGCCAAGAGACTTATATTATGATAGTTTAATCATTAATGGACCACTTGGGGGTCGCTTGGATGTATATAGTAAGTTTATTAACCATATTATATAAAAATACAAAGAGACATTGTAAAAGTGAAACTAATTAACTTAGAGTTAATACTTAAAGATAAGGTTAATATAAGTACCCAAACCTGTCTAAATTCTATTGGATGAGTTGTTTTCGACCTATCCCCACCTCATCCTTTGAATAGTCAACTTTGGAGCCTTTAGAAACCGAATATGAATTTATTATAAATTAATATTTCTAGCTTTTCCAAAGGTGCCCCTCACCCCTCTTATAAAAGGGCACTCCTCCTTCTCATTTCTTCACACCTCTAAAGCCTTTTGGTTCGGCCAAACTCTGCCCAAATACTCTCCCAACATCCCTCAATACAACCTAGAGGCCTTATTTTGATCAGAAAGCCAACCTAAGGAGCCCTTTTGATCAAATCAAAAGGAAGAACCCGAAGAAGAGGTAATGATTTCACCACCCTTTTCTAAGTTCATTTCTTCTTCCACTTCTTCTTCCTTTGTTCTTACCATTCTGAAATAATAACTCCAGTATCTCACATATACTGTGATGTTATTATAAATATGGTACAATCATATTCAGTATTCTATCCACCCTTTGAATAACATGTCACCATACGTGCGTACGTACGGCTTACCGTCTCCACGTCGTGGTGTAATTGTTATTCAATATAATATTATTTGGATGGGTATAATAATGATGTGTAACTCATGTAAATAATAAATATAACATGTTAATGATTCTGTATATATGATATACCATCCATTTATATATTATTTTAATATCAAAAGAATGATATTGTCGCTCGTGCGTACGTACGGACTACCGTCTCCACGAACGCGATGAGATTCATTCTCCATCGTATCCATTCAAGTATAATTATCATTTGATGATTTAAAAATGATGTTTAAGGACTGTATATCATTCTGGATATGAATAAGATACAACAACCATGGCTTATGTAACAAAACATATAAAAGAAAATGAGTAAGTTAACTCCCGAAACGACGATAATTCTAAGATATTATTAACAAATCAATGTTAAAAGATCATATATGATATCATATTAATATATATGATTCTTGTATAATTTAATAACAACTATTTCACCATTATACAGGAGGTTAACCTACCCCAACCAAGGAAAAGTACAAGGTAAGGGTTATTTCACAATCTCTTTATTATCCGAGGTTGTTTATACGTAATAATCTACTGGGATTTTCTTTATCATCCACATCCATGTTTCTTCGAAATGTATTTAAAAACATATTTATTATTTACAAGAATATGGGTTAAATTCATTTATACCCTTGTTTGTCTTTTTGTAAGAGGTTTATAAAGGAATCTTTCCGTCGTTTTCAAAACAAGGTCCTTTTTAACCTTTTCGGCAGAATTAACATAAGAATGTTTTTTTTTCTTATACGGCGGGTGCGGTTATTTTCCGCCATTATAAAATCATAAAAGCTTTCCTTACAAGCTTACAAGAATATTTTCAAGAAAATGTTTTATTTTATATGGCTCTTAAATGATTTCAAAAATAGAAAGAGATATTTCTCTAAAAAGTGTTTTGATTTCATCTATGTCAACATCCTTTAATGGATTTTACGCTTATTTGAAGTTGATTTATTATAATACAAAACTTCTATATTGTATTGAAGGTTTTGTGATATGTTTGACTGTGGATGTGCTATTTTATACCATTCATAGTTTATGGTGAAACTATTGACATTTCGTATGCTAGTTTTAATCCGAATGTTTATGTTATATTTCAAACTTTTCTTCAGATGAATGTGCTAAACAAGTATGTTCCGGGTTGGGGACCGGTAAAAGTAAGCCCTCCAGGTTGGGGACTGGTTAAAGTAAGCCCTCCAGGTTAGGGACTGGTAAAATTATGCCCTCCGGGTTGGTGTCCGGTTATTAGAGGCACTCCGGGTTGGTGTCCGGTTATTAGAGGCACTTCGGGTTGGTGTCCGGTTATTCGAGGCACTCCGGGTTGGGTTCCGGTTAGATGTAACCCCTAGGTCTTGGGATGAGGCCTAGACACAGAAATTAACGTTTATCATTATGCATTCCAACATTATGAAAGTGGTTATTGATATTGCATGTGATTATTCGATTAGTAGAATATCCATGTGAACAAGTAAATGGAATTATTTCATTTTACTTTTTCCATACTATGTTGAAGTTCAATTTTAAAAGGCTTTTGTTTTAGTTATACATTGCCTTAAATGTTTATTCTTATTGATGAAAGTTTCCGCTATATTGTTATCCTTACTGGGCATTTGAGCTCACCCCTTTTCTATGTTTTATTTTTCCCAGGAAGTGAAGATGTAAGTTATGAATGACCTGCAGGGATATTATGAGGGGATTGTAGTGTGGACTGTGGAAACATTATGTTGTTGTAGTAGTTTTTTGATTTTATGATGTAATGTAAAACTTATGAATATATCTAGTGTTTCCAAGGCTACTAAACCAATCGGTCTTTCGAGATTTTATCTTTCTTGTGATCATGCCAATGTTATGTAATAATGCACCGACTCTAGGAAACTAGGGTCGGGGCGTTACAGTTGGTATCAGAGGAAGTTTAGTACAAACCTTGGAAGCTAGATTTAGATAAACTCTGATTAGAGCACGTAGACCTAAGATGAACTTTGAGGATTAGTATAGAAGAACTTCCTAGAATTTTGGTATTGTAGAGATTTTGTGAGTTTTCCGAGCAATACGTCCCTGTCTGGATACGAGCAGGTAGAGGCGGCTCTGGCACAGATGTACCTAGGGGTAAAACCCGAAAACACCGCTTTGAGCTAGACTCGAACGGGAACTGGTGCACGACAACGGGCCTTGATGCACTCTTGGTTACGACACTCCCGGGGGATATGCTTAGGATAACTCTCATTTTCTTTACAAATCATTTTGAAGGGATTATGAGTATATACTTCCTCAAAGAAAACATTCTTATGATTATGGATTATATCCATAAATAGTTCAATTTATGTTAAGTGTTTTATAAGTATGGTATTATGTATTTTGATCCATAAACTGATCTAGTTTATGCCATTGTTTAGAAATGGCGCCCAGTAGAAGGAATGAGAACTCCGGAAATGCACATGATCCAAAGAGAAGGAAGGATCATATCTTTCATGGTCTTAAGCTAGAATTTATAAGAGAAATAGTCTCCCATGTATTATCATCATATGAAGAAATAATATCATGTATTGATAAGATAAGTAAAGAGATTACTGAGTCATATGGCTTTGAAGGGAAGCAAGAGAAGAAAAGGATAGAAGAGAGAAAGATGGATAAAGGGAAGAGGGAAAAGAAGAATTTTCCCATATGTGGTAACTGTGGAAAGAAACACCCTGGAACTTGCCTGAAAGGAATGGGAGTTTGTTATAAGTGTGGAGGAAAAGGGCACAAAGTACGTGACTGCAAGGGTAAGAAAATGGTTTCAAATGTACAATGCTTCATTTGCAAGGAGTTTGGACACTACGCGAACCTATGTCCCAGTCATCAGACTATGACGCAAATGATGCTATTGGATAATAATCAAGTTATGATACTACCACAGATGAAGAGGAATGATTAGAGTTCTTATGTTGATTATGTCAATTGAGTGTTGTATCAACAATGTACTTGTTACAATAATCATGGAGTATATAAGGATTGTACTGCAGTACTATTTCATTAAGGACTTGAGATTGTGTGGAACAAATAAAAGTGACTCAATAGCAGGATAAATTTTTGGAAAATATATGGTTAAGAGAATATAGTTCTGATACTGAGGAAGTGATTTTGGAATAATATGTGATTGTTTTGGATAAATTATATTGGATATTCTTGACTACCCTGGAACTGATTAATGATTTGTATATTCCATCATTGTTGGGGTTTAAAACATTTTTGGATTGATGAAGTATATCCAGAATTCTATATGGAATAAGGGAGCATGAATGTAATCAATAAAGATTATGGTAAATCAGGATGTTTCAGTGTATTAAAAGAATACATTATGAAGGTATTCATATGCTATTACGGGGTAAAAAGGATCTACATTATGTTTACCTTCCTTATAAATGTTAGACTATGAGTTTGGACAGAAGTATTTTGGATAGTTCTAGTTTGGATTATTTTGGATTGCCATAAAAGGACAACCCGGAGGTCGGGCGGCAACCCGTCGCGTCCGGCAAGGCTGCGAGACTTGAACCCGCAACCGAAGGGCGACAAGGGTGTATCACCTACCACTGGACTATAAGATGTCCGGGATTAAATAATTTAGTTTTTATTAAAAGATCATGTAGATGAATTATAAATTCGTTTATTTTGGAACCCTATACGAATAGTGTAAATAGAATTTTTTTTTACATTCAATTATCTTTTAGAGTGAAAGATGAGTTTGTGGTAGAAATTTATTAATGGATAAAACTCTAATTATAAAGTAAGTATATCTCTATATGATCTTAGCCAATCTCATAAAAAATTCCTCAATATTAAGAAAAGCAAATTAGAACAAAAATGTTTTCCTAGATGGTACCTTAAATCATCACTAATTTATGGCTTTGGGATTGTTGGCCTTTTCATAGCCATGTTCTCTACCACTCTCCATCAGGTAATTGATGGTTAGATTTTTCTTCCATATCCATATTTTCCTACATGGAACCCTAGTATGTGTTATTTTCGGTAATCTTCATACTTTCGACTCTTTATTTTAAATAGAGGCCTCGTTAATTCATTTTTTCGATGTGGGATTTCAACTTAGATATTTTGAAACGTCAAAAATGTGTTATCCCAATACCCTATATTTTGTTGAACCGATGGTACTTCAAATCATCATAGATTGATGAGTTTAAGGACCTCAATTATACACTTGTTTGTGATTGATGACCTCAATCACTACCTATAAATATTTACGTTTTTCCTCCAATTATATATCTCTAATTGCCACCAATGTTCTCCTAATCGATATCATAATTTGGTGGTGACCCTTTCATTTCTCTTTTCCTCATATTAAGACTAAATTTTAGTAACCCAATTTCCGATGTGGATTTTACCACAAATATATTATCTATTTTCAACCTTTTATTTTTGAAGAACAATTTCAAATTGCGAGGACGCAATTTATTGAAGGAGGGGAGAATGTAACACCCCAAGATTTCATAGTGTGTTATTTCTTCAAAATAATTCAATAACTTGCACTACAAGCAACACCGAGTTCAATTGCACCATGACTTACCAAAAAAAAAAGCCATTAAAAGAGGTCATGAATAGCATTAACTACATTTTTAACTTTATATAATCCTTATAATTTTAGAATCCATATTATGAGTTTCTTAGTCATAATGCAAGAACAGATTCATTTTCAGTATTGCACTTTTATCAACTTTTGATAGTGAAACCTTTTTAAATACAATATTTTAAACTTTTTGACTAAATGGAGACATCAAACAAATTTAAAATGAAACATCCCAAGCTTCCACGGTACGCTTTCCTTTGAATAAAACAGTAGCGTGTGTTGTACGCAACGTCGAGTTTTAACACACACCACAACCGATCAAACTAGCCGTTATGAATAGTAATACCTACTTTTTGAAATTATATATATTTTATATTTGAAAATGGACTTCATTTTTGGATTCGGAATATCGAATTTAGCCTAGGGTGAAATTTTGGTACATTTCGGATAACTTTCATATTTTGATGAATAGTGAAAATTTCTAAATTTTAATTAAAAACAACTTTTTTAATCAAAATAATTAATAGTGATAAATTATGAATTTGAGTGGTTTTAAAGTATATTTAGAATATATTTTTACCATTCAATTTAATGTTTATCATTGGACATAATTTTACAATTAAACCAAACATAAACAAGTGTCAATCTTTTGATAGTTATTATCTCTTAAAAACACGCTTTTTGTTTTAACAGCGGGAATTAATTTTAAATTAATTTCTGCCACTTCTGTGTTTTGAATTTAGGAAAATGGATCCCATATTTGGAATCAGGATGTCCAAATTATGTAAATAGGTAACTTTTATTTTTAGACATTTTGAATAATTACTGCGGTAAATATTTTATTTACCATGGTTAAAGGGTAAATCCGGTAAATAAGGGTTAAAAAAATAATATTATAATAATACAAAATTACCCTAAAACGTGTCTTAACCCTATTGGTTGATACATGGTCGACCATGGGTATCTTTGTGTCAATTTTGGGACCCCATGGATCCACTTGTAAGTGATAATGACACTTTATTTTAATTAAGTTAAAATGAATACAAAAATGACACAAGCATATATCTTTTAGAAGAACAATTTTTACATAGGGTTATACATGTTGGATTTTCGATTATAAATATTCATTAGAAATATAAAAAGATTTCCTACATAATGATATTTTATTTATAATTTTTAGACAATAAATAAGTTATTTTATTTATGACACAATGATGATGCAGTAATTACTATAATAGTGAAAAATTAAAATAATTGATATTATAAATACCCAAATAAATATAATATGAAACTTTTAATGAATTAAACTAATTTTATAGGCTAATATGATATATTAGGATTGATTTAATGGACTTTGTTCGAAGTAATCAATCTGTTATGAGTTTCACAAAAATCAACTATTGAATAGTGTCAAAATTGACATAAAAGAGTTCTTAAAACAAATATTATATTATTAATTGATATTAAATTCCTAAAAATCTAAGGTTCGGCCAAGAGACTTATATTATGATAGGTTAATCATTAATGGACCACTTGGGGGTCGCTTGGATGTATATAGTAAGTTTATTAACCATATTATATAAAAATACAAAGAGACATTGTAAAAGTGAAACTAATTAACTTAGAGTTAATACTTAAAGATAAGGTTAATATAAGTACCCAAACCTGTCTAAATTCTATTGGATGAGTTGTTTTCGACCTATCCCCACCTCATCCTTTGAATAGTCAACTTTGGAGCCTTTATAAACCGAATATGAATTTATTATAAATTAATATTTCTAGCTTTTCCAAAGGTGCCCCTCACCCCTCTTATAAAAGGGCACTCCTCCTTCTCATTTCTTCACACCTCTAAAGCCTTTTGGTTCGGCCAAAATCTGCCCAAATACTCTCCCAACATCCCTCAATACAACCTAGAGGCCTTAGTTTGATCAGAAAGCCAACCTAAGGAGCCCTTTTGATCAAATCAAAAGGAAGAACCCGAAGAAGAGGTAATGATTTCACCACCCTTTTCTAAGTTCATTTCTTCTTCCACTTCTTCTTCCTTTGTTCTTACCATTCTGAAATAATAACTCCAGTATATCACATATACTGTGATGTTATTATAAATATGGTACAATCATATTCAGTATTCTATCCACCCTTTGAATAACATGTCACCATACGTGCGTACGTACGGCTTACCGTCTCCACGTCGTGGTGTAATTGTTATTCAATATAATATTATTTGGATGGGTATAATAATGATGTGTAACTCATGTAAATAATAAATATAACATGTTAATGATTCTGTATATATGATATACCATCCATTTATATATTATTTTAATATCAAAAGAATGATATTGTCGCTCGTGCGTACGTACGGACTACCGTCTCCACGAACGCGATGAGATTCATTCTCCATCGTATCCATTCAAGTATAATTATCATTTGATGATTTAAAAATGATGTTTAAGGACTGTATATCATTCTGGATATGAATAAGATACAACAACCATGGCTTATGTAACAAAACATATAAAAGAAAATGAGTAAGTTAACTCCCGAAACGACGATAATTCTAAGATATTATTAACAAATCAATGTTAAAAGATCATATATGATATCATATTAATATATATGATTCTTGTATAATTTAATAACAACTATTTCACCATTATACAGGAGGTTAACCTACCCCAACCAAGGAAAAGTACAAGGTAAGGGTTATTTCACAATCTCTTCATTATCCGAGGTTGTTTATACGTAATAATCTACTGGGATTTTCTTTATCATCCACATCCATGTTTCTTCGAAATGTATTTAAAAACATATTTATTATTTACAAGAATATGGGTTAAATTCATTTATACCCTTGTTTGTCTTTTTGTAAGAGGTTTATAAAGGAATCTTTCCGTCGTTTTCAAAACAAGGTCCTTTTTAACCTTTTCGGCAGAATTAAGATAAGAATGTTTTTTTTTCTTATACGGCGGGTGCGGTTATTTTCCGCCATTATAAAATCATCAAAGCTTTCCTTACAAGCTTACAAGAATATTTTCAAGAAAATGTTTTATTTTATATGGCTCTTAAATGATTTCAAAAATAGAACGAGATATTTCTCTAAAAAGTGTTTTGATTTCATCTATGTCAACATCCTTTAATGGATTTTACGCTTATTTGAAGTTGATTTATTATAATACAAAACTTCTATATTGTATTGAAGGTTTTGTGATATGTTTGACTGTGGATGTGCTATTTTATACCATTCATAGTTTATGGTGAAACTATTGACATTTCGTATGCTAGTTTTAATCCGAATGTTTATGTTATATTTCAAACTTTTCTTCAGATGAATGTGCTAAACAATTATGTTCCGGGTTGGGGACCGGTAAAAGTAAGCCCTCCAGGTTGGGGACTGGTTAAAGTAAGCCCTCCAGGTTAGGGACTGGTAAAATTATGCCCTCCGGGTTGGTGTCCGGTTATTAGAGGCACTCCGGGTTGGTGTCCGGTTATTAGAGGCACTCCGGGTTGGTGTCCGGTTATTAGAGGCACTTTGGGTTGGGTTCCGGTTAGAAGTAACCCCTAGGTCTTGGGATGAGGCCTAGACACAGAAATTAACGTTTATCATTATGCATTCCAACATTATGAAAGTGGTTATTGATATTTCATGTGATTATTCGATTAGTAGAATATCCATGTGAACAAGTAAATGGAATTATTTCATTTTACTTTTGCCATACTATGTTGAAGTTCAATTTTAAAAGGCTTTTGTTTTAGTTATACATTGCCTTAAATGTTTATTCTTATTGATGAAAGTTTCCGCTATATTATTATCCTTACTGGGCATTTGAGCTCACCCCTTTTCTATGTTTTATTTTTCCCAGGAAGTGAAGATGTAAGTTATGAATGACCTGCAGGGATATTATGAGGGGATTGTAGTGTGGACTGTGGAAACATTATGTTGTTGTAGTAGTTTTTTGATTTTATGATGTAATGTAAAACTTATGAATATATCTAGTGTTTCCAAGGCTACTAAACCAATCGGTCTTTCGAGATTTGATCTTTCTTGTGATCATGCCAATGTTATGTAATAATGCACCGACTCTAGGAAACTAGGGTCGGGGCGTTACATACAAAGTAGTAATTTGTGTGACTTAGAAGAAAAGGTTTTAGGAAATATAATTTATGTATTTTATGATTGGGGATTCCACAAAACAGATCAAGGAACAGTGATTTAATATTGTTTGCATTTGGAATGCATACCTAAAAACCTTAAAATTTCTTAATAATCCAAATTTGGGTTGATGATAAGGGGAATATATATCCTTTATACTATAATTTCCCAGAAACAAGATATTCTGAATACAATGGTTAGGAATATTGGGTTTTGATAAAATGGCATGAGATTGATAAATATAATATTTATGCAGTTGTCTAAATTTTTTCAGATAAAGTACAAAAACTCTTCTCATATTATTTTTATAAAAAAATAAAAATGACTTCAAACATATCATTAGGATCCATACTTGAGAAGGATATCCTTTTCACCAGCACAAATTTCCATGAATGGAAAAGGCACTTATTATTTATCCTATACCTTTAAATGAAATTGTATGTACTAGAAGAACTGATTTTGATGCTCCTGGTAATGAGGCTAGTGAGGAAGAGTTGTCTCTCCATGAGAAAATTTTTAATGATGCTATATATGTTCAATGTTTCATGCTAAAATCTATGACCAATGAGATTTTGAAGAAATATGAGGACATGAATGCATATAACATGACGTATCAACTTCCTGATCTCTATCAAGAGATGGTACAAAAAGAGAGATATGTGATCACCAATTCTATGTTTACAACTATTCTTGGAGATTCAGCACCAACTAAAACTCATGTAGTCAAGCTTGTTAGATACATTTAATGTTTAGATATCACAGGGATTAAATTCTCGTATGAGTTTCAAATAGATCTCATAATTTTCTCTCTACCCAAGAACTTATACAGTTTTATTGGTAATTATAACATGATCAATAATTAAAAGAGTGTTTTAGAATTTATTACTCTAATTATCCTCATGGAAAAGTACATGGGGTAAGACAAACACATAGTTGTTCTGGTGAATAAGAAAAAGAAAGAACAAGGAGAAGGATCCCAAGAATCATACAATGTTTAAAGCTCTCGATAACCATCATTTCAAGAAGAGGAAGACCTAGAGACAAGGAAAGGAAAAGGAGATAGTTTTTTCATGTGACAAGAAAAACCACTGGAATAGGAACTCTACCTAGATGAAAGCATAATCTAAAGGTGTGTTTTTTATCGAGTATAATATTTCAATATCTATACATTGGGTATTAGATATATCTTTTCGTGATCAAATCTATATCCAAATGCATAAACATGGTAGATTCCAAAAGTATTTTTATTGGATAGGTGGGTTTGTGATCTACCAATGGTGAGAGGCTAGATACTCTAGACATTGGCGACTACCAACTTTTATTTTCAATAGAAATGATATTGGTTTTATGGTATGGTTATTATATACCAACTGGTACCAAGAACATAATTTCGGTATCATTTTTAGATGTAGATGGGTTTATTTTGATATTTGGAAGTATTTTTTTTATTTTATAAAGGCATCACATTTAATGGTATGGATTATTTAAATGAAGGTATTTATGTATTAAACTAAAAAACCATGTATTGGAAATAGAAAAAGAATCATGTTTACACGACTCATACAATAGCCAACTATGGCATCACTGTGTTGGTCATGTAAATGAGAAGCATTTGCGAAAGCTCTGTCAATATAGTTTTTAGACTATTTTGAGTTAAAACCACTTGAAATATGTCATTATTTTTTAAAATAAATAATTTGGACATGGAGAAAGAGACATATATATTTTAGGATTGGTACACATTGATGTGTGTGGACCATTTTCAGCAGAATCTAGTGGTGGGTATTCTTATTTAATAACATTTACTGATTACTTGAGTAGATGTGGATAAGTATAATTGAGGAGGTATAAGTCTAAGTCCTTTTAGAAATTAAAATAATTAATGAATTAATTATAGAATCAACTTAGAAGAAATATAAAGAATCTTCGATCAAATTGATGTAGTGAATATGTTAACCAAGAGTTTATCATCTTTTTATGGGAGTTTGGGATTATATCTCAACTCACTCAACCTTACACACCATAGTGGATGGTGTTAGTAAAAGGAGGAACCATACCTTTTTATACATAGTAAGTTCAATGATGAGTCATAAAGATCTTCCATTATCTTTTTGTGGATATGAATTACAAACTACAATATACACACTATACAGAGTACCAACTAAATAGGTAAATAAAATTCCTTTCAAGTTATGGAGTTGAAAGAAAATTGATATTTCACATACACATGTATAGGGTTGTGAATCATTTTTAAGGCCATTTCTTCCCACAAACTAGAATCCCAAGTCAAAAAGTATATCTTTTTGGGGTATCTTAAGAAAAATGGGATAATACCCATACAAACCCTCAGACAATAAAGTTATTATCACCAGAAAAGTTGTATTTCTTAAGAGGGAGCGCACACTCAAACAAGTATAGTGGGTGAAAGATTTACTTTGATGAAGTTGATGCACATGCTACACAAGAGTTGGTACATGAATAGATTCCACAGGTCCCCATAAAATAGGTAGTTCTTGAAACACAAGTATTACATAGGATCACTAAGAGGTAAGAAAACCAAAGAGATATGGTTTTCTAGTTACCAAATACAGTGAATCATTATTGGTTGAAAACGATGATCCTATAGCTTGAAAAGTGGTAGTAGAGAGCTCAAAATATTAAATATGGAAATAATATATGAATTTTTAAATTGATTATATTTATCAAAACTAATTTTGAGTTCTCATTGATTTGGTAGTTTATTTAAATCCCATAGGGTGTAATTGTGTATTCAATAGAAAATTGGACATGGAAGGTAATATAAATACCAATAAATCAAGTCTAGTGGCTAAAAGGTATTAAAAATTCAAGTAATTGACTATAATTAATCATTTTTATCAGTTTCCATGTTTGAATCCTTTAAAATTATACTTCCTATAGAATCTTATAATGACTATTAAATTTTGTAGATGGAATTGAAAACAGCATTCCTTAATGGGATCCTTTAAGAAGATGTATATATGACACAACTAGAAGGTTTTGTGACTCCAAGAAAATCCTAATGGATTTTAAAGTTACATAGATCTATTTATGGATTGAAGTAAGCATCTAGTTCATGGAAAATTAAATTTGATGAAGCTATAAAAGGATTTGGTTTCATTAATAATGAATGTGATCCATGTTTTTTAAAGTGGTTTATTAGGAACGTGTTCATTATCATGGTAGTATATGTTAATTAAATATTACATATTTTGAATGATATACTAGTTTTATAGTCTATTAAGGACTTATTGAAAAAGTGTTTCTCCATGAAGGACATAGGTAAAGAAGACTATATTCTAGGGATGAATATCACTCTTGATAGATCGAAGAGGTTTCTTATACTATGTTAAAGTAAATATATTGACCAGATTCTAAAGATATTTGGCATCAAACAATCCAAGAGGGTATTGGTTCTAGTGTCAAATGATATAAATCTTTCTAGGAAAATGTTTCCTTAGGCACAACAAGAGAAGGAGAGAATGAGTAATATCTCACATGCTTCAGTGATATGATCAATCATCTATTTCATGTTATGTAATCGACTAGATTTTTCCTATTCATTGAACATGTTTGGAAGATATCAAAAAATCCATGAGAATAACACTGGTCTTCTATTAAGGATATCCATAAGTATTTAAGAATAACTACGGATATATTCCTAGTGTATGGAGGATATGAGGAGTTGGACATCATGGGTTATATTTACTCTAGTTTTAAAATAGATCAGGATGACTTGAATTTATAATTAGGATACGTTTTCTACCTTAATAGAGGTTCTATGAGCTAGAAGAGTTCAAAAAATCTAGTTTTTACTGATTCTATAGAAGAGTTCGAGTATATAACAGATTATGATACAACCAAGGAATACATTTGGATATGAAACTTTTTCCTTGATCTTAATGTGGTACCTACCAGTAAAGACCCTATAACATTATATTGTGTTAATTCTATAGTGGTGGATCTCACAAAGATTCAATAAAATACCAAAGACCATTTCACATAAACCATATGTATCACATCTTGAAGGATTTTTCTTAGAGGGGTAAAGATATAGTAAGAAGAGTTACTATAGATAAAAACATGGAAGACCCCTTCACTAAATAAATATCTCACTAGAAGCATGAGTATCTTGTGGGGGCAGAAGACTGAGGGTTGTTAGAAGTTAGTTCTAGTGAAAGTGGGAGTCTTTTGTAGTCGGTTCCCTAGAACCAACTTATTATACTTTATGATAACATTTATTCATTTTCTGAATATTAATAAACAATTTATCACATCATGATTATTCCTCGGCGTAACATAGCATGTGATAATATCCTAAGAGTAGCTGTCACACTTAAAGGTTAGTGCAGTTCCCTGCTATGATGAGAACCCATAAGTTCTATGATACTATTATTAAATATATGTTCTATATCTGGATGAAAAAGTTTTATGGTAAAACATTATACAAGATATCATGGGTTGTTATGTATAGGAATTTGAGGCATGTTCTCATGGTGTACTCCCTTGGTAATATCCAGTGTAGGATACTATGAGAACAATACTATTTAGTAGAAAATACAAATTCATACGTGTCATTGGATTTTCATATCTAGATATATGTGTATTGATCCTTATACTTTAAGAGTATTATTAATGGGTGTTATAAGTTTCATAATTTGATGTATTGATGAAAATTGTGAGGACATATGTTCTCAACAATGTAGGATACGTTGGGTGTGTCACAAGTAATATTTCATTAATTCAAAATGCGAGAAATTTTTTTTCCATTATGTTCTTTAATATAAGTTTATATCTTAGACCATTTTATGGAAATGATATAACCTAAATAAATTCATGTTGATGTTGTTCTATAGGAATGTTTGATTTCTTAAAAGTCGAAGAAAGAGACATCAAGCACATAGGTTGATGGCACTTGCACACAACCTTCTTGATTGGAGATATCACAATAAAGGGATTATATGACATAGTAAGCTTCAAAATGAGGTATTATTTAATTTTTGAATCAATTTAATTCTCTATGGGTGATTTAGAACTTTGTTAAACTCTAACATTGGACTTTAGGCTGCTTCGCTTAATGCCACTGAGAAATAGGCCTAGTGGGTCACACACTAAATGTATCTGGAATCTCAGTTAATTAATATATTATTCTTTATTATTTAAAAAGGTAGATAAATGTTATCCCCATATGTAGTTTAATAATTATTCATATTTTATTGATAACATATTTTTTTCCAGCAATTATTCAAGATAATATTATGTGAGTAGGATATTTATTAAATAATTATTTTCTATTTAGTGAAAATAATAATAATTTAATAATTGTATAATAATGAAGTTATATTTATTTATTAAATAAATAGTCATTATTCATGTCTGGAAGAGTATTTTGGTGGAATGGTAGACCAATTTTATAAGTCCGATGAGAAAAAATATATACATTTAATATCATTTCATTAAATAATATTAAATTTAATTTTCAAGTTAAGCGCATGTCAAGAAATAATAATATATTTATTATAGACATGGGGTCCCATATGGATTAAAATTAATATTTAAGGGAACTTATTCAATTATTTATTTCTAACCCTAGTGGTATATAAACCCAATTATATTATTTTTCCAAGAGATCTGATACATTTGTGGTGCATAACGACATCCAAAGATAATTATCTCTAGCCCTAGAGAGATCTATCTCAATGAATGATACTAAGAATAGATTTCAATATTCCACCACATTCAACTATTGAGTCTAGAGAGATCAAGGATAATACTTTGGAAGTTATTCCCAAGTCAATCAATGGAGAATGATGTAAGCGATAACATCTACCAAACTAAAACCTGAAGATTCATACAATGATGTTTAAATATTCGGTGACCATATATGGATCTAGACTAAATGGAATATAATCATGATTACAATAAAACAATGATGGTATGACATAGACCCATTTTCATATCCATCAATGATGACATAATTTCACATAATGTAATTCTTTAATTGAATAAATTAATTTTAAATATTATGTTATAATATGATGAAATATTTATCAAATCCATTTCATTTAATAGGTCATGATATGATGAATTTTTTATCATCTTTTGGAAAACATACCTATGATTTTAATTATGTAATGTGTGGGACCTATATCTCCCTCTAATTCACTAGGTAAATATTTATATCTCATGAAATAGATAGGACCAAAACGGGAAGTGAAATCGGTTCAATAAGTGACTTTGTATGATATAATGGTATTGGGAGTGAACTTTGACTATTATGATAGGTTGGGGAGTGAAATAATTCCAATATGACATCCTTGTAAGTTATCCTTGATTACAACAGAAATGATTTTCTATTCTTATGTGTATGCAAAAATATTATATATTATTCTAATGTTATGCTCTCATGGATCATGTTATTTGATCCCATTATTATTCATGTATTATGACCTTCAAATATTTATTCCATGACTCTAGATTATTATAATTGATATTTAAGGTACATTTTTAAAATTTTATGATCATCTTCTCATATCCTTATGTTCATTTATGCTTATGTATCTCCATTTTTTACCCTTAATGAGTATCTAATATCACCTTTTTATATGTTTCTTTCCCCAAGTTATGAGGAAATGTTTTAAGTAGGGTATGTTTGTGAATAATAAAAAAGGAGAATATATTTATGGGAGATGTTGATGATATTTTACTAAATTATAAGATTGTGTACGTAGTTTCCAAATACACTAAAGTATTATAGTCCTTAGGTGTCTATTTCTGTAATGTATTGAATATTGATCTACAAATATGTAATGTATATGTATAAAAAACTTGGTTTTCTATAGTTAGTATCAGAGGATGAGTTTAGTTATCATTTTGAAACTAGGATAACAAAACTTTAGTGATATCCCTAAGGACATGAATAAGGAAATATGAACAAGGTATCCATATAAACACCATCAATTATAGTATAAATAAGTTTTTTTTAATGATTTTGGGATAAATAGATGTTGTTCATGAATAAGTAAATTTGATAGTACTGATTACCATGGAATAAATTAATTATTTTTATAAAATCTAGTTTATTCCATCATTTATGGATTTTATATCATTTTCTAATTTAAGGAATATATCCAATGATCTATGGTTTTATTCAAGGAATGAGGAAACATGCATGTTTTTATTGAGTTTTTTTGGGTAATTTAGGTTATTACCAAGATTTAGAAGATTATATGACCAAGGTATCCATATATTTGTCATGTGACTATTAAGATATGTTTAATGATACTTGGAGGATAAATGTTGAGTTTGGTAAATATAGTGACCTTCTTTATAAATTCTGAGAATTGGAAGGGACATGAGATTAACCATTTATGGAATGGTTTAAGTTCAATTTTGGATGAGGTTTTAGTGATTAACATATTACTTCACTATATAAATATTTATCCATATTGGATAACTAATGTTAATCTTATTTTAAATGGAGACATAAGGAATGAATTATCATTATTTTAGGCATCTTATTTAGTGCTTCTGAAATGAAAACTTCTTCTCTTAAAGTATGATATGAAGTGAAAATTTATCAAGGTACAACCAAAGGATGAAATTATTTGTTTGAAATAAAATGATATAAAATAATTAAATTTTTACATGTTCTCATTCTATATGGAATGGAATACCATAAAATTATAAAAAGGGTCATGAAATAATGTTTTTGTCTTGTTAACATTATTTTTTGATGATATTATTGACCATTTTAATTCCTCTTTGGATTATATTTTTATTGGTTGTTGACCTCATCTGAATATCCTATTTTCTTATGGTCAATTGTCACTATAACTTTGTATAATTATTTACAATTTACTTCCATGAATATATATTCAATTAGAACCTATGTTTTCCAATTTGGAAACCTAGTATGTGATATTCCAGATGAATTTTACACATCCAATTCTCTTTTTAAAGAGTACGATTTATCAATGCTTTTTAGATGTGGGTTTCTATGAAGGGATTTTGAAATATTAAACATTTGATGACATAGATGAATTCTAAGGGAAAAATTCATTTTAAGGGGGGTAAAAAAATTCACCCTAAGATTCCATGATATATTTTCTCAAATGAATTTAATAATTTTGATATTTTCCATTAGATGCAACATTGATTTTATCGTGTGTTACACAAAACACTTAGTTTAAACGAAACATGTCATATTATTAAAATATTATTATATGATAGTTATCAAATAGTTGTTGGAATAGAGGTTATGAATAGGATTAAATAAATTATTAAAATATATGGTTTACATATGTATATAAAATTAATTCTCAGGTGAAAAAATAATTATAAATGAAAATAAAAAATATTTTAAAATATAGGAAATCTATTTATAAAAAAATGTTTTTATGAAAACCAGCTCGTTTTACCTCAATAAATTAAAAAATAATAATTTTGGAAAATTATTATAATAAAATTTATATATTATTTATTTAATAAACAGTTTAAAATTCATCTTATGTGTTTTCTAGACAATATATATGAATAAATCCAATTTTATGCTTACAAACAATGTTTAAAAAAAACAGTTTTGTCACCATTTTATGAACATGTTTTAAAATAAATTTCGATTATTTTAGGAAATTTATCTAGAAAAGAAGTTAATTTTTGATATAATAATGTAAAATTTATCTTAGGGTGAAATTTTGAAAATTTTTAGAAAATATTAATTTTTTGATAAATAGTGATAAATACTGAATTTTAATTAAAAAATTCTTTTTGTTTAAATTATTTATAAATTTAAGTTATATTTTAAATTTGTTTTAAGTTAAAATAAGATAAATTGTATATATAATATTATAATATTGGTCACTGGTATCATTTTTATATTTATTTTTGATATAAAAACCTTGTAAATGTTGGAACATTTTCTCTTTAAAAACTGCTTTCTCACCGAGTCTGTGAGATTAATCTTAAATTACTAATTTACATTTCTAAGAAAAGAATTTTAAAAAATGGATTCCAAATTGGGAATTAGAATAATTTATTTTATATAATAATTTCAACTATTTTTTTACCATAATTAATATTGAAAAAAATAAAAAAATCATTTATCGCATTTAAGGTAAAAATGGGTCTAGCAGGGGTAACCTAAAATGATAAGGATTAAAATGACCTAAATAATTTTATAAAACATTTTTTATGGACATATTTAAAACCTATAATGTTTAAGGATCTATAATAATCTATTTTGGACCCGTTCGGAACTTGAATAACTTGGGTAGGCCTTTTTCTTTACAAAAAATGCAGGTGTGCTACTCACATCGCTTATAAAATCCCACCCCTATCCTCTCTTTATAACACTCTAAAACCCTTTTTTGGCCTATAAATACACAAATACCTCATAAAAACCCCTCATATCATCATAAAATCTTTATTTTGTGTATAAAACCAACCTATAAAGACTTTTGGTGAAAACCTTAGGAGGATACCTAAAGAAGAGGTAACATTCTTCAACGGGCATTTCTATTTTATTTCTTCATCAACCTCCATAAATTATTATTAAAACTTTATAATAAATAAAAATAATTATTTTAAATATAATTATATGTTTTAATATTAATTTAATTATCTAAAATTGTTTCCGCTTTAATAAAATGAGATGAAAATCATCTTTCATGTGTACAACAGACTACCTCCTCACGAACTAATGTCATTTTTTTCCATTACCACCTCTCACAGTTGGGTATGAAGATGGATATAAGGTATATTAATGATATTTATAAAATAATTATATCCCTTTAGTAATTATATTATATATATGTTTTTTAATTTCTATTACTTACGGGATATGATAATGACTCTTGAGTGTACAGTGGACTACCTTCTCACAAAATGATGTGATTCTTCTTTCACTAACGCTTTACATGGAAGGTGATAAAGATAATGTTAATGATTTTACTTGATATAAATTAAATAGTTATTATATTAATGAAATATTTTTCATTACGAAAATATAATACCTCATTTTATTTTGGACTCTTCCACTCACTGAAAGATGATAATGTCATTTGTGTACATGTGGACCACTGCCTTCATGAAGCGACATGAATCTATTTTCATCACCACAACACATGAATTATATATATATATATATAAGTATATTAAAATAAGTAATATGGTATTCATTATATTATTATCATTATTTTTATAGAAAGTATTACTTAAGTACCTTTAATAATGATCGTTGAAAAATGGAAATTTTACTTATACGTTTGTACAACCTACCATCTTCATGGTCATAATGTACATCATTTATCCAAACCATATTTTATGATTGATCTTAAAATTATAATTTATGTATAAATATGAAAATTATTTCATGATTATTATTATTGATATTATATATCCTTTAAAAAATTATGAAATTGAAAATAACAAATGAAAACATATATGAAAAACAATGTGGTTATTACTAGAAATGTGATTTTAACAAGGAATTGATAATAAATAGGTAATTAATGGTCATAAGTAAATCATATATGATATAATATATATAATTATGTTTTTATAATATATTTATAATAATCTTATGTTTATTATACATGATTGTTTCCCTCTGGAATTGGGGATGACCTCATTGATTTAAGATTCAAACATTCCAATCAGTTTCTAACGGGTTTGTTCATAGAACCGGAAACATCCAATGATTCCATATCCATTCGGACCTACATTCCAAAGATAGGCACTCATTAGTTGTGGACCGATGAGGCTTAGAAATTTGCATTGGTCGAGAGGATGGGAGGTCAGACTCATCACACCTTTTTTAGGGGAATTATTGTCTACTCTGGGACTCTCTTTATAGATTTAAGTTATGTTCGTGAATCCATATTACATTACCAAGTATAAAATGATCTTTCCTTTATATTTTACAATCAATGGTTGATATGTAGAAAATTTAGAGAATCTTTTATATGTATTCGAGGTTATTCATCGATAGAGAATCATCTGTATTTGTTAGAGATTCTTAGTCAATGGTATCCTTCAGTATATAAAAGTCTCTTGGTTATTGTGATAACCATACTGGTTTTAAAGCCACTCATTGGGGCACTTGAAGTTTATTGTCATTCATAAGGACATGGATTATTTCAGAGTTGGGATCGTACCCGCTGATGGGCTACCTACGTATCCTTTGTTTAAGAAAAAGAATCGAAACCCATGTAGTTCGAGTAAGGGAGTATAATTTTTATGATTGATGACTCAAAGAAAGATTTAATAATTACTTTTACACTCTAAGATCACGTGAGTCATGCTTGTTGTGAGAAATAAGAGGTATTGGTAAAGCCAGACAATTGTTCCATGAAAAATGCAATCATAAGAAATGAGGATTAAGATTTTCTTCAGGGAAGAAATCTAGGAACAGGGTCCATGAAGGTATATGTGTTTCATGGAGATTTGGATACTCTAATATTGGGGCTTACTACTAAGGAAGATGCCCAAGTTAAGAGGGTACTTATGATTGGGTTTTATTCCTGAGAAGGAAGCCCAGATCAAAAGTAAATTAGGACTGGTTAAGAGAAATTAAGACTGGGGCTTACCCCTGAGAAGGAGGCTCAGTTTAAAGGGATTTGAAAATTAAAGGGACTTGGGGCTTACTCCTAAGGAGGATGACCATATTTGAGACTGTAGCTTACTCCTAAAAAGGAAGCCTAGGTTAAGAGAATTATAGTTATGGCTTATTCCTAAGAATGATGCCCATATTTGAGACTGGGGCTTACTCCTGAAAAGGAATTCCAGGTTAAGAGAATTATGGTTGGGGCTTATTCCTAAGGAGGATTCCCATATTTGATACTGGGGCTTACTCCTGAAAAGGAATCCTAGGTTAAGAGAATTATGGTTGGGGCTTACTCCTAAGGAGGATGCCCATATTTGGGAATTTCAAGATTGGGGCTTACTCCTGAAAAGGATGCCTAGATTAGAGGACTTGGGGCTTACTCCTAAGGAATATTCCCAAGTTAATGAGAATTTGGAATGGGGATTACTGCTGAAAAGGAGTCCCAAATTAAAAATTCTCTCACCTTAAAGGATGAGATTGAATGAATGAATTATCAATCTTTAGTGACATAAATATGTGTAAATCACTAGGTTTTGAGAAATGTTCCACGATGTTTCTTTCAGATAAGGAAGTCAAATCAAGAAATCATTCCATAAATGGCATTGAAGAGTGTCTTGAAGACTGAATCTTGAATAAGAGAGGAATAATGGCATAAGAGGGGTGAAATGGGCAGGAAAGGCACCCAAAAAGATAGGGGCGCACAAGTCCTGGGAGGGGCGCAGGTACTGCGTGGGCGCACAAGTCTCTAGTCGCACAGGTATAACTGCACAACACATGGGTACTTGTGCGATTTTCAGTCCTTAGGGTAATACTTGGGCGAGACTTGGCTCAAACCTTGGTATTATCCCTATAGGATTTCCAGAAGATGGTGTGCAAGTTTTGGTGAAGTAGTAGGGCGGCGCGCAAGTGTCTCCATTTCCCTTAAGGGTAAAACTACTTAAGCGCGCAAATGTTAGTGAATTATAACACTTAAACCTTACTCATATTGTTTAGGCCTTCCATTCTAGGTAAAGAATTACCTTAGAAGATTTCGGAAGACCGGAAGAAGAGACTTGGGCGTTCAGAGCTCTGTATGTGAATTCTGGAAAACTTCCTCTTCCAATGGGGGGGCCGACAGGGTCTATTTATAGGCTGGAGAAGACCCCAGGCGGTTATCACTTACGGTGCGCAAGTCACTTGCATGACCATTAGGCGGCGCGCAAGTATACATGCACGATAGTAAGATAACTTGCATGGCGCATGTGCATTTGAAGCCTTGTTCATGACTTTGTTGATTTTTGATGTTTTCTTCAAAGGCTGAATCAATTTGTGCTAATTCATTTCCCTTTCCATTCTTTTAGACAATGTGATGAAAAGGAGCATCAACAAAAGTACCCCCTCAGAGTTGGATCCGGAAGAATAAGGATGTGACTCTAAGGAAAAGATGAAAACCAAAGAGAAAGAGGCGCGCAGGTGCGAGTCACGCAGGGCTGGAGCATGCTGGATGGAGTGCGCTGGCTGTAGGCGTGTAGGTGGGCCACTTGGCCTATAAATATGAAATCATTTATTGCGCATATCACCTGATTTCCATATTTTCAAACTCTCGCCACACAGGTCATCTTCACCACGTAAGTTGCTCGTTTTCCGCTATTTTTTCCGCTGTCGCGCTGCTGTCAAGGTATTTGGACTTTCGTAGTTTATAATTGCGCACCAAAAACTTGCACGACACATTAACACTTGCGCGGAACATCCATACTTGCACTCCTTAATTCCTCTTCCATTTTTCCTTAATTCCTTCACAAATTTTATGAAAAATAAACCCATTTAAGAGTTAGTTATTAAATTTTTTTGTGCAGAATCAATGGCTCTCAGGAGAATCAGAATAGCTGATGAACTGGAAAGCAAACGTCTTGATGATATGATGGATATCATTGGCCACGATTATTATACCGTCAAAAATAGAGATCTTCCGTATTTGGCTAAGTATCTGAAGAAATATCATTTTGACTTCTCCCAAAGAATTTATTTGCCTTTGTATGGCTATGGTCATCTACGAGAAGTTATTATTCCAGAAGCAAAGAACTATCTCCCATTTTCGTGGTTTCAGAATTATACCAAATTTTCTTCAGCAAATATCTCATGTGGAGGAGTATTTATAAGTGCTGGAATAGTGGAGAAGGCCCACATGATGCATCATATCCCTTGTACGCTAGATCTAAAACCTCATAATCCTGAGCTGCAACCACATTGTCATCCTTCAATCTTCCGAAATGCTCAGATGGATCAATCCAAAGGCTGGAAGAAAAGTTGTGACTTCCATCCTGGGGGAGGTGTGAAGCCAACTTGAATGTGGGAATACTGGGAGTGACAAACCTATGTAGAGTTTGTCGAGGATCTGAAAGGAGTTGAGATATACGGAGCTATTTGGTTTGGGCAAACATATGTTTACAAACATGATAACTTTGTGCCGGATATACTCAGCCACTGGAGCCCAGAAACTAATTCTTTCCATCTGACTCCCAGAGAAGTAGGCATCAGTCTGTGGGATGTCCACAAGATCTTAGGGGATCCAATTTTGGGAGACATGTATGATGAATTCATTCCTCCCAAGGTGACTTGGAATGATTCAGAGAAGACTCCTGCTTTAGCTCGGGAATTATTTAAAATCTTCCATAGGCACAAGAGTTTAGAGACCTCATTAACTCATTCTAGAAAGGATATTCATCCGGAGGAGTGGATGAATATATTTATTATTGATAAGAAAGAGAGGGATCCAAAGGAGAAGGAACCGAAGGAGAAAGGATCTAAGAAAAAGAAATCCAAGGATAAGAGGCCCACCCGTCCTACCACCTGCCCAAAACCTGAGAAGAGGGGTGCTCCTGGCACATTCTGGCCAACTCTAAAAGCAGGAGAGTTTGAGAAATGGGGATATGATGTGAATCAAAGGATCCTGAAGAAGACTCGTCTAGCGGGATTATTGGTTTTGTGGCTCAGCGTTTATCTCTTTCCAGTCAGGGATTCGAAGAGAGATGTCAGGCCAAGGACCCTCGTCCTTGCGGCAAAGTTGGATGAGGGAAAAATGGTTGGGTTGGCTACCCCCATTTTAGCAAAGATTCATAGGAGTTTACTTCATTTATTCCTGGGTAAATCTCCTTTAAGAATAGTGGAACCATTCCAAGGTTTATGTGGATGGATCGCCACTCACTTCAGGACTTATAATGTACAGAATGGATTACAAATTCCTAGAAGTTCTTTCAGGCTGACAGTGCAGGCATTCTCTAGAGTTTCTCCATTAGATGTTAATGCCTATGAAATGAAAGTGAGGCTGAGAATTTTTGAGGAATTCAACTTCTTTACCTATGGAAATCCTCCAACCGGGAGGTTTTTTGATGATGGAACAGCCCATTTGGATTTGAGGGAATACATACTAGCTTGTAGAGATGGTGTGCTAGTTGCTAGGATTGACGGAGAAATTATATGTGAGGCCTATGATCCATATAGATTTGTACGTAAATTCAAGTGTCTGCAACAGATTTCTATATCTCCCCCAGTACATGTCAAGTTAGAGCACCATCTGATGGTTGCTCGGCAACTGTGGCTGCTGACATCAAGGGAGACGACTGGGGTGGTATTTGATCTACCAGTTGAAAAAGCGGAACCTAATCTGACTACATGGTATGCCAAGCACTGGATAGAATCATACCCTAAAGGGGTTCTGAATCACCCAGTTTATCAGGTGGTGAAATGGAAGAGGATTGTAGAGAAAGAAACCCTTCCTCATGAAGGTGATGTTTCCCCACCTGAAGCCGATTCTCTAGATTCCTCCTCTAGGACTGATTCACTGGATTCCAATGATGAGGATGATGAGGTACAACAAGCGGAAAATTGGCCTCGTGCTCGATATAATCTTCCGGTTAGAATCAAGAGACCTACTCCATCAACTCATGGTGAGTTACTTCATTGTGGTAATTTAATCACCATCACCTTATAAAGAAATAAGTGTTATTTTCTTATTCTCTATTTGTATTTGCAGGAGATGGGAAGAAATTGAAGTCAAAGATTGTAGGACCTTCCTCGAAGCCTTTATATCTAAGACCAGAGGCTGTCCAGACATGGCAGAGTTTATATTGTGGTGCTAAGACTGCCTGGATGGATTTGTGTGAAGGCCTACAACTTCCTGGAATAGGGAATCTTCTAGCTTCTACAGATGTCCAATACGAGGATAACCGCAATGAAGTTCGGGATTATATTAGAGATCTAGAAATGCTCATATATGCCACTGATGAGTCTGTTCCTTTCACTAGGAGGGTGAAGGAAATGATTGATCGTGGCACCACTAAGGGGGCTGGTGGTTTTGGAGATGAGGAGTGGCATGATTATGTGGCTCCTGAAGATGTAAGTTTTATTTTCTTATTTTCTTTTAAACTTGATTCCAGTAAAAGGTTTGTTACTTAAGGAAGTTATTTTATACATCTTACAGCTTGTAAATAAAGGAACTACTGAGGTTCCTTCGCCATAGTATAGCCCTGGTGGTACTGCCATCGGGGATGCTGCTGATTCTCCTCGCGAACCGAGCGAGATATCTCCAGGTCAGTAGGCCATGAATGAGGCGTTGGACATGGCCTTCCATTCACCAATTCAAGTGCCTATAAGGGAGACTTCCGACACTACCAAAAATCCAAAAGGACAAAGGAGACGAAGGAGGAAGTACACCACTAAATTATTTATCAGTAGTGGAAAGTCCTTCAGATAATCATGAATTTTAAACCATGAAAAAGATTTCTCACTTTCCTTAGGATTTCAGGGGCTTATTCAATTTCCCCTCTAAGGGAAAGGACTGATCCTCCTTTAAGGACCACGGAGGGTGCTATGGAACAAATTCAAATTCAGGCTGACTTGGATGCTTATGAAAAAGAGCCAACATCTATTCCCAGTACTGCTCCTGCTGCTGTTACAAATAGAGAAGAACCTACACCAGAATCATTGGCCGCCATGGAAACTGAATCTGCCATCCTTCCTGAAGAAGTTTTCCAAGGTCAAGGGCCACAGAATGGGGGTCTCCAAGAGGATATATCAAATGCTCCCACTGGTGAGACTAACCAGGATTCTGAAATATCATTGGATGAAATGATGAATCTTGTCATGTCTTTCGAAGAATTTTATTATCATGCTAATTTATCATGTGATTTAGAAGACCTTAGACATGAGTGTTATCCTTCACCCAGTAAATTTTCTTATAATTTACACTTCTAATCATGACTGAAAATAATATGCAGTTCCATCCATAGAAGCTGCTGAACTGCCAATGCCTAAAGAGGGTGTGGACATTAATGTCAACCCTGCCATTGCAGAAACATTAGCCCAAGTGGAGTTAAACCCAGTAAACCCTCATGAGACCCATCTTTAAGATCCTTTTGAAACTGGGAAATATGGGGAGGAGTCTTCTGAAGCTGCTGATTTACTATTAGGTAATGATTGTACTGAGTTTTCAAGATAGATAACCAACTTCCATTATTCTATGAAACTAACCATACTTTTAATTGATCAAACAAGGATATCAACATCAATGGATATAACTGAAGGTGAAGTCTCAACCTCTACCCAAATAGTAGTAGAAGGTTGAGCTACCATGGTCAGGGGGAATGGAGCAGAACATGGCACTTCCCTAAGTGCATTAATCCCCGATTACATGCCCCCCTGTGATGATTATGTTGAATCAGAACCAGAGGTTCTTAAGGTGCTCAGCTTTTCACGACGCAAGGCATGAAATAATATATGGAAAATAATATCTGAGGTGCCTTTAGAAGATCTATCATCGAAGATCCCTCGATTGTCGTCCCAGTTCATCATGCTAGGACTTGGCGGTTTTGGATACCAAGAGATCCATACCGCGGTGAAACAAGTCATCTTCAGGAGGGAGCAGGAGCAAAAGTGTCGCGAAGATCTGACCAGGGTGAAACTGTCAGTCCACATCATCGAATTTGAGGCTGTGGTATCCCGAGATGAGGCTGACTATGCTGCCAAGATGAAGGAGCTGAAGCATAAGATCAAAGAAAAAGTCGTCTATAAGATGCACCTTCAGCAATAGTTATATGTTGTTACTGGGGAACTTGACCAACTCAATAATTCACTGGAGGGAATTCAAATGAATGGTATGAAGACCATTACATATGCCAAGAAATCACTCCATCAGGCTGAAAAGAGTGAAGCTGGTCAAGTGCATGAGCTTCAAGTAGCTACTGATGAAGCTCGGGATGCAGTTCATCAAGTGAAGACTTATGTCAATAGCCTTTTGTAATTTACTGAAAAAGAGAAGAGACTCCAATCTATGGATGTCCTTCTAATTCTTGTGCATCAATAGAGAGTAATTTTATCTTCAATCATTTATGCTCGTATTATTTCACTACCTGCTTTAAATTTTACCTAAGTCAATGGGCCTAGTCAGCATAGTTTGATTTTTTTACAAGGATTAATGTAAATAACCCGAAAAACTTTGAATCTTTTAATTGCTTAATGTTACCTAAATCATACAAAATGTATGTTTAGTGGGCTGGAGCCTGACTTTTATTCAGAGTTCCTTTGTCTTTTGTGGGCAGTTTAAAGTCATGCACGTCGGACATAAAAAGGCTAATTTTTAAGGTCGAAATATCTTTGACCGAATGAATTAGAATTGACTCAATTCTTTGACAATTCATCTAAAAACATATTACCATACTCAAGTATAAGGGAAAATATGTAAACTATGACTTAAGAATATTTGAATCTGAGGAATGATATAAAAAAGAGATAAAAGGCATTAGAAGAAGTAGTTCCCAAGAATAAAGTTACCATTATTTAACAAACCCGTTAGGGGGTTGAATTATGCAGGGCCGCCTAAGGGCATTGGCTGCTTAGTCAAATAAATAGCATCTTTTGGCTGATAGGTCCATTATGTAGAATACTTATGCAAGGCCACCTAAGGGCATGTGTTGCATAGTCAGGAAAAAGAACTCTTAGAAATTTACTTTCTTAATGCTAGAAATCTAGTGAAAGTTTATGGAGATTCAGATTTTACAAAGTATAGAGTTTGTTGTATGGAAAGAGGTACTTGAATATGGAGAAGATATTTCCAAACAAGATTATCAACGAAATAGATGGATATCACTCCTACTAAGGTCTTACCCAAACTTAGGGAAGGAGAATATAAACCATAGACTTGAATACTTTCAGATCATGAAAAAAATATGGGACAAATATGTTAAGGATGGCTATTTTTGCAGATCCCTACATATTATCAAGACAAATAAATACAAAAGAGGTTTTCCTCCCAAGAATGAAGTTACCACTATTTAACAAACCCATTAGGGGGTTGAATTATGAAGGGAAACCTAAGGGAATTGGATGCATAGTCAAATAATGTAATCTTTTGGCTGACAGGTCCATTATATAGACTGTTTATGCAAGGCCACCTAAGGGCACGTGCTGCATGGTCAGGAAAAACAACTCTCAGAATTTCAAGCCTTTTGTGATTAGAAGTTAAGAAAAGGGTTATGAAGATATGAAAGTATTTAAGGTTAGGATTATTACACATAAATATGGGTATTTTCCAATGTATGCAGATATACACAGATCAATGCTAACCATAATCATGTTGTGGCTGGGTCCTGAATTGAAATGTTGGACTTCACTATGTATCCCATAAGGATGGGAATCAAGCCATACGTAGTTATTGAACTAAAATTTAACGTTGTTTGGGACAAAAGGATTGGAGATCTTAGTTTAGGGTCATAGAGCTTGGACCATTATAAGAAATACACAGTGTGTGTTTTCAGGGGGACTTTTCAGCCAAGGGACTGAAAGTGGAATTTGGGATTAGGCCCAAAAGGCTTGGGACTGGATTCAAGGGACACTCTAACATTCCTACGTATCCCATAAGGATGGGAATCAAGCCCACGTAGTTCTAGAAATACCCTCTCTACAAATTTGGTTCATATAAGTGAAGGTTGAAAGGAGACTTTAGTGCAACGATGGTTTGACCCAAAATAAAAGGTTTGGGCGTTGCAATGTATGCACGTAGTCTTTGGAATGAAACATGATTGAAAAATCAATGTAAATAATGATTCCCTCTCATGTGAGGATATCAAATAATATTTTATTTTATTGTCATACTAGACAAAATTGTTGTATAGTTTAACGTCATATAGCAAGGACGAAAGTGAACCAATGTAAAGATATTGATTCTAGGGGCGGTTTCACGAATCAACATCGTATGAGATGGAGGTGAACCGATGTGAAGAGATTGGTTTTGGGCTTGAACCTTGGGAGGTTGCCTACGTACCCAACCTAGAAGGCAAGGATAAAAGTCCACATTGTTCAATTAAATAATGAATTAGTGATCAAGTTGTTCTTGGGGACAACGATCTAAAAAATAGTGTTGGGACTTACACATGGTTAGTAGCCCAGAGAGAGAGTTATGGTTGACGTTTTCTCTAAGCTCACGTGAGTCATACTCAGTGTGAGAAACAAGAGGTAGTAACAACCCTAATGATGCACAGTTTAATGTCATGTAGGACATATAAAGGGACTATGCAGTTTTAAGGTCTTGCAGTTAGGACTATTGGTGATGCACAGTTTAGAGTCATTTAACAGGGAAAAAGTATAGTTTAATGTCATGTAGGATGTATTAAAGGACTTTCTGTACAGTTTAGCATCATATAGTTAGGACAATGGGGACAATATAGTTTTAATGTCATGTTGGACGAAAAAAAGAATGTGCATTTTAATGTCATGCAGTGAGGAAAAAAGAGTACACCATTTAACATCATGTTGGAAATATTAGGGAATTTTTCACAATTTAACATCATGTTGGATGAAAAAGGGATGATACAGTTTAGCGTCATGTTGGATGAAAGTGCGAATAGTTTAAGTTCGTACGCATTGACCCTGGATGGTGCAGTTTAACATCATGATGGACGTAAGGGATGTGCAAATAGTTTAAGGTCATATGCATGGACCGTTGCTATATTTTGTGTTCATACAAAATATTTCTTCAGAAATCTGGCATTGGTTGGAGTAGTGATGAGTTCTCCATCCATTGAGATTAATGAATAAGATCCATTGGAGTAGACCTTATGTATTGAGTAAGGTCCTACCAATTTTGGCTCAAGTTTGGGAGGTTTCTTTCATGGTATCATTGGAGTTTTGAGAAATAATACCAATTCTCCCTGAGTGAATGAACGAAGACGAAATTTTTTGTTGAAAGCTCGTGCAATTCGATTCTGATAAACTTCCAAGTGGTGCAAAGTGCACAATATTTTCTCATCTAACCGTTCCAATTCATTCAATCACTTTTGAGATTGCTCATATGTAGATGACTGATCACAAATGGCTACTTTGAGTGAGAGTAGTTGAACTTCAATGGGAAAGACGGCTTCAGTTCCATATACCAGTGAATATGGAGTTGACCGCGTTGCAGTGCGGGTGGTGGTTCGATAAGCCCATAAAGCATGAAAGAGTTTATCAGGCTATGATTTCTTATCTTTATCCACCATCTTTTGAAGTATATTTGAAAGATTTTTGTTAAAGGATTCTATTTGGCCATTGGCCGCTGCATGATACCGAGATGAATGGTTGGATTTGATGTTGTATTCTTGATACAACTTCTTCATCTCAGATGAACAGAAGTTGGTGCCATTGTCCGTAAATATGGTATGAGGGACACCAAATCTGGTAATGATGTTAGACTTGATGAAGCTAACAATGCATTTATAACTGACTTGCTTGAGAGGTATTGCCTCTTCCCATTTGGAAAAGAAATCAGTAGCAGTAATAATAACTTAAACTGCTTGGCCGTAGCTAAAGGGTAAGGTCCCACCACATCCTTTCCCCATGTGGAAAATGGCCATGAGTATTTAGCTGTATGAAGCAACTTTGGAGGTTGATGAATGAAGTTGGAATGTACTTGGAATGAATGACACTTCTTTGTGAAATCAACACAATCTTGTATCATTGAAGGCCAAAAGTATCCAATCCTTCGAATCTGATCAGACAGTATATGTCTAGACTTGTGGGAACCACAGACTCCTGCATGAACTTCTTTAATGAAAGCCATTGTTTCTTCACCATCAATTCATCTAAATAGAACTCCATCAAAACCACATTTGTAGATAATTTTCTCTAGGTGATCTGGGCTATCATAAAGAGTAAAATTAACCACACATCGCCAGATTTGTTCTTTCTTGGCTCTATCAGGTGGAAGTGTTCCATTTTGAATTTATTCCTTGATAGGGGACATCCATCATGTAGTATGACCTTACAGTTCAAAAATGGGACAAATTTCATTAATTTCCTCTGTTCTGATTTGAACATAAGGTGAAATTGCACGACGGTGAGAAATACTGATGTATGTCTCGTCCCAATTTGGATCTGCCAGAGCTATGGCTATATTATCCAGTGCATCAGCTTGAGCATTTTGTGATCTTGGGACACAAGAAAATGTCGGTTCCGAAGGGAATTCCACCATTAACTCTCTGACGTAATCATACAAAGGGATTAGTTCTTCTTTTCTAATGGCATAATCCCCATTGACTTGTTTGATTACCAGGTCTGAATCACCTTTCACCTTTAAGTGATTCACTTGTGCTTGAAGTGCAAATTCTAAGCCTGTGATAAGAGCTTATTGTTATACTTAATTATTGGTACCAAATTATCACAATAAAAAGGAATAAGGTAACACTACCTTTTCTGGAGAAATGATCACAATTCCTAAGCCAACTTTGTTGAATTTAGGATTTTCCATTTTTCTCCCTGTTGGACTTCTAGAAGCACCATCAAAATACATTTCCCATGCCTGAGGACTATCTTGAATAGAGAATACTTCCTCATCAAGGAGTTCAATATCTGAAGACGTGTCTTTCACTGAAGGGTGTTCAGCCAGGAAATCAGCCAGATCTTGGCCCTTTATCACCTTTTGAGACACATACTGAATGTCGAATTGCTGCAAAATAACTGCCCTCCTTGCCAGACGTCCTGTAAGCATTGGACGACTAAGGATGAATTTGAGTGGGTTATTTTGAGATACCAATTGGACCTAGTGATATTGCAGGTAGTGTCTCAACTCCTGAACTACAAAGATTAATGCCAGGAAGCACTTCTCAATACTTGAATACTGGATTTCTGCTTCAAGCATAGTCTGACTGAGGTAGTACAGGCTGTTTTCATTCCCAGCATCATTCTTCTTAGCAAGAAAGACACCCAATGATCGCTCTAAGGCTGTCATATAGAGGATAAGTGGCCTTCCTTCAACAGGTGGCATAAGTACCGGTGGACTCAATAGGTATTTCTTGAGAATATCGAATGCTCCTTGACATTATTCAGTCCACTGGTAAGTGACTCCCTTCTTCATCAATTTGGTGAAGGGTAAACTTTTGCCTGCCAAATTGGCGATGAAACACCGAATATTGGATAAGTTTCTTTGAAGTCCTCTTAATTATTTCAAATTTCTAAGAGGTGACATACCAAGGATTCACTTTGTCTTCTCAGGATCGACTTCAATACCACGATGGCATACAAAAAAACTGAGAAATTTTCCTGAGGTTACCCCAAAAGCACATTTTAAGGGGTTCATCTTCAAATTATATTGTCGAAGCTTGCGGAATATGACTTCCAAATAATCCAAGTGAATAGAATTTTGTTTGTATTTGACCACCAAATCGTCCACATAGCATTCAAAAAACTTTCCTAATAGGGGTTTGAAGATACGATGCATGGCACGCTGATATGTTGCACCTGCATTCTTTAAGCCACAGGGAATTACCCGGTAGAAAAACACACCCTGATGGGCCTTGAAGGCTATGGATTCCTCTTCTTCTAGGGACATTTGGATTTAATTATATCCAGAATATCCATCCATGAAGGAAAGTGCTTCATAGCCAGCTGTTGCATCAATTAAAAGTTCTGTAATCGGAACTGGGAAATCATCCTTAGGGAAATGCCGATTAAGATCTCTGAAATCGATGCAAACTCTAATTTGTCCGTTATTCTTCTTTACAGGGAAAATATTAGCCAACCACTTGGGATATTGAACTTCTCTGACGAAGTTATCTTTGATAATCTTATACACTTCAGCTTCAATTTTGGAAGCATAAGTTGGGTGTGTTCTTCTCGCGGCTTGCTCAAATCCTCGATGCTCTTCTGGTAAACCCAAACGATGAGTAGCAACATTAGGATCAAGCCTGGGCATCTCTGTATAGTTCCAAGCAAACATGTCTCTATTTTTATTTAAAAAGGAAATATACATCTCTTGTTCTTCAAGAGTCATGGCCACACTGATTAAAGTGGGGCGTGGATCTTCTTTTGTACCCAGATTTATTTCTCTGAGTTCATCCACGGTGGTAGAGATACCCTCTTCAAATGATGTAGGAGTATCTCTGAGATCTTCCTCTTCTTCTTCATCATGTGTTATTTCTTCCATTTCTACTTGCATAGTATATGATAAAGTAGAATTTCCATGATCAGAAGAGATGTTAAAATTTGAACATCTTGAAGAAGAAGCTTCCATTTCTGACCCAATTGATGATGAAGGGTCTTCCTTGGGAAATAAATAGGAGATGATGGATTGATAATCGACGTCATTGTTCACCTCCGATGTTTCTATAACTTCTTTTTTCCTGATTGGAAAAGTATAGACTTGTTGGATTTCCGCAGATGAAACAAAGACATCTCTATTTGATCTTTCATCACTACTTGGTGGGTTACCAATTTCTCCCATATTGTTTGGCTTGATTGCCATAATTGACATTATGGATCTTTTCATAAGAGTATTTTGATTTGGGTCTATCTTGTCAATTTGACTGATAGGAAACACAAAATCTGTACTCACATGTGTAAATGGATTTACTGGAATCTTCTCCAAACCATATGGAGCATTAACTTTGGTAATCTCCCTTGTTGTGGATTTATCCTTTCCCTTCATGTGATATAATTCCACCTCAATATATTGAGATTCACATGTCTTGAATGGGGCCTTATCACCATACAATGTCCCAACTTGACCATAAAAAAAATATTTGAGACATTGATGGTATGATGAAGGGATAGCCGCATGTTGATGTAGAGAGGGTCTTCCAAGAAAGATGTTGAAGGCTGAGTCTTGATAAAAAACAATGAAATATGAATTGGATACAAGATCTCCAAACTGAGTTTTGAGTGTAACCTCGCCCAATGGTTCTTGTTCATTTTTATCATATCCTTGTAAATCATGGTAGAAGGAGATAAATCAGATTCCGTGAGGCCCAATCGACGAAGTGTATGAATGGGCATGAGGTTGACTCATGAACCATTATCAATGAAAGCTCTTCGAACATCTATGCCATTGACCTTTCCAGATAAGTACAAAGGTCTAATATGTCCATGCACGACATCATCTTCATCTTCATCAGTAAAAGATATTACTGCATGGCATTCTGTAGGATTATTCTATATGTTATAGACTTCAGCTACAGCAATTTCAGTTTCAAACTCTTGAGGACTTGATAAAGCCTCGATGAGTGCCTCCCAAAGATCTTTTGATAGATTCAAAGCATCCAAAATTGATAACTTGGCTGGTACTTGGTCTAGGTGTTTCAATATATCATACTTTTGATCCAGAGGTCTGCGTTTCCCAATAGGAACATGTGGTTCAGCAGGTGCCTTGGAAGTAGATGCTTTGGAAGTTGATGCATCTTGTATCGTGATAGGAGTTAGCAATATTCCTGGTTTTGGAAGATTAGACTGATTAGATCCATTTACTCGCTGAGAGGAAGAAGATGGAACCTTCAACCGGTCTTCCAGAATAACTGTGCCAGGACTGAATTTTCTATTGGTGCAAGAACTTGCTTGTTCTTGTTGAGATCGCTGAAGGGATCTGCCACGAGTTTCTGCTGCATACACAGTTCTAGAAAGGGTAGAATTGGAATAGTGGATTCTGAAAGATCTACATCTTCCCCTATATCCTGAGCCTCTGGAACTTCCTCTGATTCTTCTATTTGATATAGGGAATTCAGGCTCAACAAAATCGAAACTGCAACTAGCATATGGATCTGCTAATTGAATCATATTAACAGAACCTAAAATCAATTCTTCATCCGATGAAGACTCTTCCTGATTAGCCTATTTAGGATATTCCGTTTGGTGGGATAGTTCCCGTTACTTCGAATTAGATGGCATGAAATATGATAGAGTCAAAGACAACTTAGGCTTTGACACATACTCATCTTCTTCTGATTGTTCCTCTTTCTTGGAATTGTGCCGTTTATTTGAGGATTTTACCCATGATGAAGAGGGTTTTGCTGTGGCATTCATGGCAGAAGGAATAATTGGTTTCTTCAATTGCATTCGCAAAATAGCATGAGTTCGGTAGATCGTCTTTCTGACCATCCAATCATCATATTTTTTGTTAATTTTTGCTTTTTACTTCTTGCCACTCGCCTTCCTCCTCTGGAACTGTAGCAATAACACATGCTACCTGGGCTGAAGAGCCTTTAAGTTTGAATTGTCCTGATTCGACCATCTTTTGCATGAGGTCCTTGAAAACAAAACACTCCTAAATGGGATTCCCCAACATCTAGTGAAACGGTAAATAGTTGAGACGGTCTTCATCTCCTTCCTTTTTTTTCCTCTTGGGCCTTGGAAATTGAACCAAATTATATTACAGAGCCGAAATGAAATAACCAGGGACTTGTTCATTTCGGAAAGAGTAAACTTTGATTTTCAAATCCTCAAATTGTTTTTGTCTTTGATCTCTTTGATCATCTTGATGAAACAGCCTCTGTTGTTGGCGCTCAGGAGGTGGATCCCTTCGAGAAGATGAAGGTTTTGAAGTAGAAGCAGGTATAGGTGCTTGCTTAATCATAACTGTAGCAGTCTCTGCTTTACCTATTCTTCTTCCTGGAGCTGATGGAATTACACGAGATTTAGCCTTAGTCTGTATAAGATAATCTTCAATTTGGTGAGCGATTGAAGTAAGGTCTCAAAACCCTCCTGTGTATTTCACAGGGATCATCGGTGTGCATAATTCGTCATGCAGATTTTCCACACAGATTGGAAACAGTTCCTCTTGAGGGAGTGCTAAGGTCAGGGAATTTGCTAATCTCTTCCAGCGAGCTATGAAATCAGAGACTCTTTCATTCACCCTTTGCTTACAGTTTGTAAGATCGAAAACTATTGTCATTGGCAAAGTTGAGCTGAATTGGAGAAGGAATATTTGGAGAAGATCCTCCCATCTGGTAATTGACCGGGATTGCAAGCTTGTATACTAGACAAAAGCTGGTCCATGCAAGGTTCGCATGAAGCATCTGAGTTTCACTGCTTCTTGCTGCTCCGGATTTCCCATCATAGGATCGCAACAAGACACGTAATACATCAAATGCTGTTCAGGGTCGCCTAATCCATTGAAAATAGGGAATACAAGGTTCCCAAAACTTGATGGGGGAGAGATTGAATATACCCATTCAGGGTAATCTTTCTTTTCTGGTTGAAATTGCGCACATTCTCCTTCCATAGTCTCTAAACGATCTTTTAATGACTCAATGGTAGTTATTAACTTTTGAGAAACATCTGGTTGAACTTGGACTTGGGAAGGTGCAATGACTAGAGTTTGTACAGGTATGGCAGCTGGTACTGCAACCAATGGAAGCACTACCAATTGTCGTTGCACTTGACCCGTAAGATTAGACCTGTGAGGGTGTACTGATAAAGGAGGATATTCTTGATCCATCTCAGTAGATGCAACAAAATACCTTGGCTGACTGACTTCAGCATGCTTAGGAGGAAGACTACCTTGAAGTAGTTCTGCGTTCAACCTCCTCAATTCCTTCATTTCTTCCTCTTGTTGCGCAAATATTTTCTCTAGTGAGAGAGATTGACCTTCTCCAGAGGAAAGATATGTAACCTGATTCTTTCACTTCCCCTTTTCTGATCCCTTTCGGAGAGGGGGAAGTGGGTTATTTGAAGGAACACCCAGATTTTCGGTAAATCTTTGATTTCGTGTACGCACACCTTCTTCATTTGTATCTATGCGTACAACTTCCTGAGCAAGAACCTCTTCATATGTGTCCCCTGAGTGAGCCTCATCTGGTGGATCAGCAACAATGAAATTGACAACATTAATTGATGCATAATGCATTGCATTACTTCTATCAGCATTTCTGTGATATTGTCTTCTACCATGCCCCTGACGAGACATTGCCTTTTGTTGGTTTGATCCCTCAGGAACTTATTGGTGAACCGTAATTTGGAGAGAATCTCTTGATAAATTGTCTCTTCATTCCTCTTGAGGCTTCTTCCCCAATCGAGAAACGACCGACTTTCTCTGAGGAGCGGATTGATGATTTGAAAAAGTCCCCAGTCCGGTGGACTGGGGCTGTTCCTGCTATCTTTGATCAACTCCTCGAATCCTATTTATTGATTCTGAGGGTTGAGTTAAAAGAGTCCCCAGTCTGGTGGGCTGGTGTGGATCTTGACATGCTATGTATGAGACTTTCTTAAAAGCTCTCCTGATCTTTCAGACCTTAGTCCGGAAATTAGCTGGATTCATCAATCTGTATCCACTTTTATCACCCGGCTTGAAAGACCATTGGATGATTTACGACACTTCTATCACTTGATGATGTGCTAGCTCTATACTAGAGGCCTATTCAATATTATAGTTTGCTTGATGTAGGATTAATTCAACAACTTGTTCTATGTATTCTTGATTTTGAGAAGAACTAGTTGAAATCAGTTCTTGGGCAAGCCTTTGATTACAAACAAATCCAGTTGATTGTGGCCGGCCACGGGCAATAACATTGCATGAGACCATTTTTGGCGGGCTTTGCCGACTGGAGAGCACAGTGAAATGTAGTTCTCCATGAACACCCCATCCTCTGACATGAATACCAGATAGGGCATTGACAATTAACTGGAGCAATCTTCTTAGTTCTCCAAGGCATGAACGCTGAAGGGCTCTCTTCTACTTTTCAGCCTTCGGATATCGAGAGACTGATAGAGATGCCAAGCCAATTTGACGTTGTAACCCTTCTATTATTTTAACATGATTTTCATATTCATCATAAGATAATACTTTCTTTTTCAACTGACAAAGATTTTTACATATGTTGAGACGAATATTAGGAATTCCATCTTCCATTAACATCTCTGGAATGTCATACTGAGAGTCAGCCAGAGGCCAAAACATGACTGGCACTTCACCTTTCGCCAGCTATTTTCTTATGTTCAGCATTTCCTCTTTATCATTCAATGATGATTCTTCTACCTGATTTGACAAGAGCTGGTGCTTCCTTGTTACTTCATAGAATTCAAAAATATTGGTAGAGAAATCACTGATCAAACTAGAAGATGCATGACTTAGGCATGGTTCAGAGAATAACCTACACCCTGGGCTATCTTTCGTCTGAGAAAGTATTTCACCTGCTAGCGATGAAGCATCAGACATTACTGGCTTCACATTTGAAAGTGCCTCTAGATAAGAGGGCTTTCTCGGCACTACATTGTCCACTAGAGCATTTTCCAGGAAATGTGCATCACTACTGCAGAGAGGACTTTCGCAGTGAAAATCATCATCATGGGGAGGACCACCATGGTGGGATACAACAAAAGATGATATCTCTTTCTCCTTGGTCTTTTGACCACACAGAGGGTTCCTGTGGCTCGCATCTGAAGATGAAACTTCGAGATTGACCAAATTGTTATAAAGAAAGCCTTCATGAGGAAGTGTCTTTTGAAGACCTTCGGAATTAATGTTCCCACTATTAGGAAATGTGGGAGTAGAATCTTGAATACCAACAGATAACTGTCTGAGGGCTTCAAGAACTCCAGCATCGAGCAAGGACTTGTTACAAATTGGCTCTTGATCTCTTGACAATGCTGGGCGGGTCTTCTTCTTATACGCCTTCTTACTCACCTTGGAGACCACTTGTTGAAAAAAGTGGCTGCTCTGAGTATGTGTATGTTCCTGATTAGGAGATATGGCCAGGTTAGGCTGATGATCTCTACTCAAATCAGGTGTATGTGCCTGACTTGGTTGTTCATATGATATGGGGGAGTATTCCCCATAACCCTCTTGGACTATAACAGATGTGTGTGTCTGTTTCGGAGTGAACTGTTGATGTGTCACTCCACTAGTAGGGATATATTTATGTGTCTTTCCCCGAGATATTGCTGAAGCTATTATAATATCCTGATAGGCATCCAAGATATAATAAGGGATTTTCTTCTGCTCTTTCACCATTGACAGAATGTGCTTGGTGACTTTAGCTGTCGGAACGGGGATATACGTCCATTCCGTGCTTAGAGTAGGTGTGTGTTCCTACTTCTGTCCTCCTTTTCCTGTCAGTGAATCCTGACAGTACTCAAGTGTGGGGCAGAGAGTTGAGTATGCCTCTTGTTTGTCGTCGAAGCTTTCCGACTGACTTCTCCATGTGCTACCAAGCGAGACTGTTGGTAGGCTTGATTAATACTAGCAGGTGTGTTTGCCTACTGATTTCACTTCACCGAACGTGTTTGACGACCTCCATCATATGTAGTTAGACGAGCATGTTGACTAGCTGGTGATGTATAAGCAGGTGTATGTTCCTGCCTATAGTACTCTGCCAGAATTGCCTGGCGGGATTGGCGTGATGCTGCCAGATGAGTCTGCTGGATAGCGAAATAAAAACAGGCAGGTGTGTGTGTCGGGTCATTGCTTTCCACCAAGTTAGGTTAGTGGACTTCTCCGGAGATGGAAGAGATGAGAACCTACTCACTGTTAACCGGATTTCACCTTTGGCGATTCTTCTTGCCTACTTGGGTTTGAGGAACCTGAGCCGAACGCCTGGATTTGACACCCTCATCATGTTGAGGGTGTACTTCCGCACGAGTCTGGCGGAGATTGTTAATAGGATACCTTGGGAAGAACTTCTGTTTGTTTGAATTAAGTCCCCGAGGGACCTGCTCATTCACCTCCCTAGAATAAGGGAGAGAATGGTGATTGCGTTTCGAGGATAACGACCCAAAACGGTTGGAGACGGTGGTCAGTACTGCCTGCTTCTTAATCACTGGTCGTCGTTGTCCGGATGACCAGGGTGAATTGTTCACTTGGAGGGCCTGTCAGGCAGCCTCCAGAGTTGGAATAGTACCATTTTGATGGTACTCCTTAACCAGCATGTTTGATACCCAGCATTGAATACACTGAGTAAGTGATGTTGTCCTCAGAGCGGACGATGATTCAGCAGGAGTAGCAGCAGTGGCATTCACAGCAGCAGTATTCACAGGTGTGAACTTGAGAGCAGCCATTTCTTAGAATACAGAAAATCTTGGAAAAGAGTGCATGTTTGATATAACAGATGAAACCAAGATAAGTCCAGCCACTACATCTTTTGGATGAGCACATATTTCAATGATTGTTATTGTTGTCCCTCTCATTAAGTCATAAATAGGGGCCTAAGAAATAAGTAAAACATCATTTTAACTTGGTTAAGGATTCACGTCAGGTTCACCATTTTTTGTTTCGCTATAGAATTGGGGATGACCTCATTGATTTAAGATTCAAACATCCCAATCGATTTCTAACGGGTTTGTTCGTAGAACCATAAACATCCAATGATTCCATATCCATTTGGACCTACTTTCCAAAGATATACACTCATTAGTTGTGGACTGATGAGGCTTAGGAATTTGCATTGGTCGAGAGGATGGGAGGTCAGACACATCACACCTTTTTTAGGGAAATTATTGTCTACTCTGGGACTCTCTTTATAGATTTAAGTTATGTTTATGAATCCTTATTACATTACCAAGTATAAAATGAGCTTTCCTTTATATTTGACAATCAATGGTTGATATGTAGAAAATTTACAAAATCTTTTATATGAATTCGAGGTTCTTCATCGATAGAGAATCGTATGTATTTGTTATATATTCTTAGTCAATGGTATCCTTCGGTACATAAAAGTATCTTGGTCATTATGATTACCATACTGGTTTTAAAGCCACTCAGTGGGGCACTTGATGTTTATTTTCATTCAGAAGGACATGGATTATTTCAGAGTTGGGATCATACCCGTTGATGGGATACCTACGTATCTTTTGTTTAGGAAAAGGAATAAGAACCCATGTAGTTCGAGTAAGGGAGTACAATGTTTATGATTGATGGCTCAAAAAAAGATTTCATAATTACTTTTACACTCTAAGCACACGTGAGTCATGATTGGTGTGAGAAACAAGAGGTATTGGTAAATCCAGACAATTGTGCCATGAAAGATGTAATCATAAGAAATGAGGATTAAGATTTTCTTCAGGGAAGAAATATAGGAAGAGGGTCCATAAAGGTATATGTGCTTCATGGAGATTTGGATACTCTAATCATGGGGCTTACTCCTAGGGAAGATTCCCAAGTTAGGAGGGGACTTATGATTGGGTTTTATTCCTGAGAAGGAAGCCCAGATCAAAATTAAATTAGGACTGGTTAAGAGAAATTAAGACTGGGGATTACCACTGAGAAGAAGGCCCAGGTTAAAGGGATTTGAAAATTAAAGGTACATGGGGCTTACTCCTAAGGAGGATGCCCATATTTGAGACTGGGGCTTACTCTTGAAAAGGAATCCCATGTTAAGAGAATTATGGTTGGGGATTATTCCTAAGGAGGATGCCCATATTTGAGACTGGGGCTTACTCCTGAAAAGGAAGCCCAGGTTAAGAGAATTATGGTTGGGGCTTATTCCTAAAGAGGATGCCCATATTTGAGACTAGGGCTTACTCCTTAAAAGGAAGCCCAGGTTAAGAGAATTATGGTTGTGGATTACTCCTAAGGAGGATGCCCATACTTGGGAATTTCAAGATTGGGGCTTACTCCTGAAAAGGATTCCTAGATTAGAGTACTTGGGGCTTACTCCGAAGGAATATTCCCAAGTTAATGAGAAATTGGACTGGGGTTTGTTTCCCTTTGGAATTGGGGATGACCTCATTGATTTAAGATTCAAAATTCTAATTGGTTTCTAACAGGTTTTTTGTAGAACTGGAAACATTCAATGATTCCATATCCATTGGTACCTACTTTCCAAAGATAGGAACTCATTAGTTGTGGACTGATGAGGGTTATGAATTTGCATTGGTCGAGAGGATGGGAGGTCAGACTCATCACACCTTTTTTAGGGTAATTATTGTCTACTCCGGGACTCTCTCTATATATTTAAGTTATGTTTTTGAATCCTTATTACATTACCAACTATAAAATGAGCTTTCCTTTAGATTTGACAATCAATGGTTGATATGTATAAAATTTAGAGAATCTTTTATATGTATTCAAGCTTCTTCATCGATGTAGAATCATCTATATTTGTTAAGGATTCTTAGTCAATGGTATCCTTCGGTAAATAAAAGTATCTTGGTCATTATGTTAACCATATTGGTTTTAAAACCACTTAGTGGGGCACTTGAAGTTTGTTATCATTTAGAAGGACATGGATTATTTCAGAGTTGGGATCATACCCACTGATGGGCTACCTACGTATCCTTTATTTAGGAAAAGGAATCAGAACCCACATAGTTTTAGTAAGGGAGTATAATGTTTATGATTGATGGCTCAAAGAAAGATTTCACAATTACTTTTACACTCTAAGCTCACGTGAGTCATGCTCGGTGTGAGAAACAAGAGGTATTGGTAAAGCCAGACAATTGTTCCATGAAAGATGCAATCATAAGAAATGAGGATTAAGATTTGCTTCAGGGAAGAAATCCAAGAATAGGGTCCATAAAGGTATATGTGCTTCATGGAGATTTGGATACTCTAATCTTGGGGCTTAATCCTAATGATTGGGTTTTATTTCTGAGAAGGATGCCCAGATCAAAAGTAAATTAGGACTAGTTAAGAGAAATTAAGACTGGGGATTACCCCTGAGAAGGAGGATCAGGTTAAAGGGATTTGAAAATTAAAGGTACTTGGGGCTTACTCCTAAAGAGGATTCCCATATTTGAGACTGGGGCTTACTCCTAAAAAGGAATCCCAGGTTAAGATAATTATCATTGGGGATTATTCCTAAGAAGGATGCCCATATTTTAGGATAGGGCTTACTCCTGAAAAGGAAGCCCAGGTTAAGAGAATTATGGTTGGGGCTTATTCCTAAGGAGGATTCCCATATTTGAGAATGGGGCTTACTCCTGAAAAGGAAGCCCGGGTTAAGAGAATTATGGTTGTGGCTTACTCCTAAGGAGGATGCCCATATTTGGGAATTTCAAGATTGGGGCTTACTCCTGAAAAGGATTCCTAGATTAGAGGACTTGGGGCTTACTCCTAATGAAGATTCCCAAGTTAATGAGAATTTGGACTGGGTCTTACTCCTGAAAAGGAGGCCCAAATTAAAGATTCTATCACCTTAAAGGATAAGGTTGAATGAATTAATTCTCAATATTTAGTGACATAAAGATGTGTAAATCACTAGGTTTTGAGAGATGTTCCACGGTGTTCCTTTCAGATAAGGAATTTAAATCAAGAAATCATGCTATAAATGGCTTTAAAGAGTGTCTTGAAGACTGAATCTTGAATAGGAGAGGTGGAATGGCATAAGAGGGGTGAAATGGGCAGGAAAGGCACCTAAAAAGATAGGGTCGCGCAAGTCCTGGGAGGTGCGCAGGTACTGTGTGGGTGCGCAAGTCTCTGGGCGCGCACGTATACCTGCGTGGCACATGGGAACTTGCGCGATTTTCAGCCCTTAGGGTAATAATTGGGAAAGACTTGGCTCAAACCCTGGTATTATCCCTAGAGGATTTCCATAAGATGGAGCACAAGTTCTGGTGAAGAAGTAGGGCAACTCGCAAGTGTCTCCATTTCCCTTAAGGGTAAAACCACTTAGGTGCGCAAATGTTAGTTAATTATAACACTTAGATCTTACTTCTCTTTTTTAGACCTTCCATTCTAGGTAAATAATTACCTTAGAAGTATTCGGAAGACCTGAAGAAGATACTTGGGCGTTCAGATCTCTGTATGTGAATTTTGAAAAAATTCCTCTTCCAATGGGGGGCCCACAGGGTCTATTTATAGGCTGGAGAAGATCCCAGGTGGTTATCACTTACGGCGTGCAAGTCACTTGCACGACCATTAGGCGGCGCACAAGTATACTTGCGTGACTGTAAGGGAACTTGCGCGGCACATGTGCATTTGAAGCCTTGTTCATGCCTTTGTCAATTTTTGATGTTTTCTTCAAAGACTGAATCAATTTGTGATAAGTCATTTCCATTTCCATTCTTTTAGACAATGTGACTAAAAGGAGCATCAACAATGATGTTTTAATATGTACAAAGTAAGTCGATACTTAAGGTAAGGGATCTTTAGTCCCTCTTTTATTTCTGGGAGACATATGAAAATTCAACACTAATTTATTTTGTTTGGTTTATATACTAACCCTTTTAGATGTTATATCATTATTATACTTATTAATTATATATAATTTTTAATTATATTTTATTCTTTATTTGGTCTTACGATTCAAAAGATTACTAAAGCGACAAGGGATTTCCATATTACCTTTATTTTCTTTCATACAGAAGACAAATTAACCATGTGTTTATTTTATGTGGTGCTAATACTATACAAGAATATACTTTATAATTATTCTCATTAATTTTATTGTTATTTACATATCCATTTAATTATCACTCTTTCACAGGGTTTACATTTCCAAAGTTATGAAAGAGGTAAGATATTTTTCCTCAATTTTTCTTCTTTGAGCCATATGTTATGTAATAGACCAATATTATTTTATTAGTCATACATATAGACACTTTAACATGTAATATCCTTATTTTTTTTATTCACATGATTTAAATGTTTCATTTAATATTATTCTTTCATGGGAATTATTATTCAAATTTTCCAAAGTGGTAGGTGTTTTATGATACAATCTCATCATTTATCAGGATTGTTCATGATTATTCTTATAATGATGAAATATTATGAAATTAATATCAAGAAACTAATAGATTTTATTTTCTTATATTTATTTCCTAATAATAAATATTTTATATTCATTTTCCTCCATTTCTGTACTCAAGAGTCCAAAATAATGTTTTTAATAGAAATCATCTTTATTTCTCTGTACAGTCGAAATCTTCCTTCCCATGAAAAACTTTGTTTTCTATAAATGTTTTCAAAAATTATTTTAAAATTATTTAAATGATTTATTAAATTATATTTACATTTTTTGAATTTTTTAAAAAAATGTTTTGAAAATTATCTTCATACCATTTTCTAAACAATGTCTATTTGGATTTTACCAAAAATGTGGAAGAAATATTTATTTTAACATGTATAAAATTTTCCATCATTATGAACATTATTTCAATTGAATCTTCATTTAGAGGTTTCAAAGGTTATTTTTAGAGAAAATTATTTCTGAAAAATTTTATGAATTTCTATTTTTAAAACGTGATTTTCAAAGACAAGTTATTTTCATACAAAAACGTTCCAAGTGTCTTTTCCAAATCATTCTCCATATAAGATGAAATAATTTGATGTAACTTATGATTTACTAGGTATATGAACCAAGGATACCATTCTTATTCTTTATCTTATTTAAAAATGTTAAAAAAATATTTATGAAACATGTTTCTCTTCCATGGGTTATACCATAATAAAATTAATACGAAACCTCCACTTTTTTCACATGTTATACCCTAATAGAATTACAATGAACCCCATTTATCTTCCATGGGTTATATCGGGGGAAATACTTATGAAACCCACTTATTTTCACTGGTTAGGCTGTTATTAAATGATGAAATGATTATGTAACTTATATCTTTTCTACAAGTTATGATAGGATTAAATGTTTATGAAACCCATTTCATTTCATGTGTTATGAAATAATGAATATTTTATGATATTGTAGAACACATATGTATGATTTTTAGTATGTGAATGGGGGACCTATATCTCCCTAAAATTCATTACGTAAATATTTTTATCCTGTGAGATAAACAATACTAGAATGGAGAGTGAGCCCTATTGAGTAAGGGACTTTTTCTTCTATGATGGTCTTGAGAGTGAACGTTGAAAACTATGATGGTTTGGTGAGTGGACCTATCACACTCTAATATCCTAGGAAGTGATCCTTTACTACAATGGATATGATTTTCTATACTTCTATATAAGACATAATTTTATGTCTTATGCTAATTTTATTCTCTCATGGATCATGCTATTTTATTCCCTTAGGATTGATGTCTTATGAACTTCCAATATTTATTCCATGACTCAAGATTATGATCATTGATGTGAAGGGTATTTTTTTCAAATTTTATGTTCATGTTCTCATACCCTTATATTTGTGTTATGGTTACATATCTAACTTGTTTACACTTACTAAGTATCTGATTTAACCATTTCTTATGATTCCTTTCTACATGTTATGAAGAAATGTTTTCAGTAATGTATATTTGTGATGAATAATAAAGGTGATGATCTTTGTGGGAGGTGTTAAATATATTTCATCAAATTTGAGGATTTTATACCTAGTCTATGAAGACACTAAACTATTATGGTTCTCAGGTATGTGTTGGTGTAATGTATTTAATATTCTTCTAAAAATATGTAATATATATTTATGAAAATATTGTGCTACTATAGGGGATCTTATACCTAATATAACTATAGGGATTGACATACTTGGGGTACATGAGTTCGGTGGTTTCGTAGATGTTGAAGGAATCTTTGTAGTAGGATTGGATTATTTTGGTTTTCCTAGTTGTCTATAGTGAATATATTGTCTCATCCCTTAAATTAAATATTCTAGGATGATTTATCATTGAATAATATTTGTGAATGTTGGTTCTTTTCCCATATATTACTATTCTTGATGAAGAGATGTTCCATGAGTATCATTAGCATAAATGAACCTTGTATGGATTTGTATGGGATATTGGTTTCGACCACAATATCATCTTTCCCTAACTCCCTGGATTCTATAAACTTTACTTATTCCAATATTGGAATAATGAATTCAATTGTGTAAGCCTGCTCATCATCAGAGAATGAATTCATTAAGTAAATAAACTTAATGAAACTTAAAATCAATTCTTCATCTAATAATTATTCTATTTAGTGGGACGATTCTCACGATACCATTTTTTAGGATGGTTCCAATTGTACCATTTTATGGGGAGGTTCTTGTACCTTCTAGGTTGAAGGAATTGAGTTTTATATAGTTAAGGAAAACTTTAGCCTCAGTGTAGTTTTATTCTCCGATATTTTTATTGCTCTTCTGGCCATGTCATTTATTAGTAGACTATACTTTGGAGGGATTTGGTATTGATGGAGTCAGCTATACCATAGAAGAAGTGACTAGGGCATAATTTGTTGTTATAACTATGCTTATATGATAAAATGAGTCTAATTAATTTTTTTTTAGTTATCCAATCACTAAAGTTTGGTGCATTCTTGTTGGTAACTTCTTCCCATTCACTTTATTCATCCAAAGTGGTAGTGAAGACACACACTACCTATTATTATGGTTTTCCTAGATTTACTTTTTCAAAATAAACATATTTTTTAGGAAATATTTTAAAATGAAATATTATTGGATGATGTTCCTTAGTGTTCAATGATAAAAACATTAACCTAGGTGGCCATCAAGGTTAAAATTCACAGGTATCTTTATATCCAAAAATTTTAGCAAGTTATTTTCCATGGATCCTAAAAAGTAACTAGGAAATTGATCATACCAGAAGGAATAAAATTTCTTATTATAATTATAAAACTATGAATGCTTATGTTTACTTCTCTCATCCTAATGTGGATACTATTGCTAACGTTGCCATTCAAGAGGTGGTTCCACTTGAGGAGGTGCAGGCTTTGAAGTTGGACTCGGTGTCAATGCCAGTTTTAAAGTAATCATTTTAGTTTCCACTCTACCCATACCATTACCTTGATAATATAAAATAGTATGGGATTTAGGATTGGTTCCCAAAATAGAATCTTCCATCCTTTATGTTATTGAAGAAAGATCCCAAGAGCAACCTGGATACTTTAATGGGATAAGTAGTGTTCGTGGTTCATTATGAAGATTCTCAATGAAAATACCCAAAAAATATTCTTATGGAAGATTTAACTTCATGGGATTATTTGGTAAATAGTATTTAAAGGTATAAACATTTGTGTTATTTTATATGTGTACACACAAACAACATGCTAATCTGACATGCGGTGTTGTCAGGATGACTTGGTAAACAATTTTTAAATGTAAAAAAGTATTTAAAAACATGTATCATGGGGTAAAAACCAAGAAAATGACATCAAATTTCCATAAAATGAGAGGAAAATGAACATATTTTTATTTTTGAAATGTAAGAACTGAAAAAGTTTCATTACGATTTACAGTCTTCCCAGGATGCCTGTAAACACATTTTTTTTGTTTTAAAACACTAAAACATGCATGTAATGGGTAAAAACATAGATAAATACCTCATATTAAAGTGAAGTAATGGGAAAACCATAATTTAGTTATTTTGATTGTGTACGCATAGAAAAAACATCAATTCAACTTGTGGTTTTGTTGGAATGGCTCGGTAAAAAGTTTTTAAAGGTACCAAAACCATTAAAAATGCATGTTAGGGGGGGTAAAACCCAGGAAAATGACATAAATTTTCTTGGAATCAGAGGAAAAATATTATAAATATCTTTTTTAAATATAGTAACTAATGTTGGGTTCTACTAAGTTATGGGTTTCCTTGGATGTATGCAAACACATTTTTAGTGTTTTTAAACACTAAAATGTGCTTGTAATAGTCAAAACTATAGTAAACAACCTTAGATTTATTAGAAATCATGGGAAAGAAACTCTTTAGTAATTTTTAAAATATATTGAAAGATTTAATATCAAATTATTTATAATTTTTTATTATTTAAATTTCAAGCACACCACACATCGATTTAAAAATTAATTAAAATCCTATAAAAGAATACCTTTTCAGTTTCAAGTGTTGAATCATGTATTTAATGGGTAATTTTATGTTTAATTTTTTTTGAATGATATATTATTTTTTATGATAAAATTTATTTTGTTTGATTTAAAAAATAAAAAATTTTATGTGCAACATTATGAATATATTATGTATCATTTCCCTTTTGCAATTATTTTATTAAATGTTATTTTATTGTAGGTGACAGATTCCTACAGTAGAAAAGAGGTTTAAAATTCTAATATATAAAATTATTCATAATGATATAGTGACCCTAGCATTATACACATGTCATTACATGATTTTAAACATAAATAAACATCAAACTACAAGCCAAGGATCATAAATTCTAGTGTCTTAGAAGACTAGGTACATAATTAAAATTCATAAAAAAAACTTTTATTTAATCTCTATATTGAGTTCCTAACTTCCAATGTTCTCATAAATATTCATAGTATATGCTTGGTATAATATGAACAATAGATAAGATATAATCCCAGTAAGGGAATAAACATAAGAATAAAGCATAACAGTTGGGTTAGAAGGCACCACGTTATGATATAAATAGGCATGGTACATGATTAAACATAAGGAATAATAAAATTTAGAACATCTGATTATATAACAATAGAATATTTATAATGTGGAAGAAACATAAAACATGACTTTATCACAAGTCAAAGCTCGTTGCACATAGATTATCATGAGTCATGTATAACCATCAAGATGGTTTCACATAGAGCACGAGTCAAGGCTAACCGATAAGACCGTTGCACATAATATTTCATGAGACCAGAATTTACCCAATGAATTAGAGCACTATCTAGGCACACCAATCATAACATGTTCATTAATATGTTTTCCATATAATTAATCATACATAATCAATCACACAAAAACATAAGGGTACCCATAGAAAGAAATGGGTATCAAAATCATGTCATAAAGAATAATGAATAGGAGTATCATACAAGTGTCCATGAGAGAAAAGAGTTAAAAAATTCATATAAATTCTTAAGGGAAAATAAGAATATATCTAGTTAAGTGATTTTAAATATAAGTGACAATATTCAAGAAGAGTTTTTAATAAATTTTATCATTAAAACATTTTAGTTCGGTTTTAAGGAAAATTCTAAAGATCATTTAAAATAGAAAATGGAATAATATTTTATTTAAAACCATAAGTGAACCAAGGTGGTTTTCATAATAAAAATAATAATTTTATAAAAAACAATGGTGGATTAAAACATATGATAGAGTGTACTTGAAATTGGGGAATAATTCGGGAATTTCCCTTAAAATGGGCTTGCTTATCATGAAGAATTGGGAAGGGAACCACTTAAAAAATATATATCCCAAAAATATAATGATGAATGGATATTGAGACATGAGTTTTGAACATATAAAAAAATTTATAGGATGTAAATAAAAATAAAAATAACTTCAGTTTGGTAAAAATAAAGATAGATCAACCAGGATGAATAATAGAGGTTCAGGTAGAATCCCTTACCATACGTTCAAAGGTATTCTTCACTTGATCTTAATTTCCAATATAATAAATTTAGATTCATTAATTAATAATAAAAAACATATTCTATATTTAATTGATTTATTATAATCTTATCAAGTTTATTCACAGCCTTTTTTGATGGGTTAAGAGGTTCAATTTCATTGTATGGGAGCACTTGTTTCCTTGGTTTTCATGATCAGTTTACTTATACACATGTACAGATAATCAGGTAAGATGATTATTGTTTTCTAGAATTGAAGTTATATTTTATTAGATAACATAATAAGATTAAATTATTATAAAATTAATTTTTTTATTTGGATTGATGATGAATCATTATAGAAAAGTGTAATGATAACTGTTTGAATTAATTGGGTTTTTTATAACAACGAACTCATTTTGTTTATAAATTAATAACATTTGTAAAAAAGTGTTTCTATAACATTAAATAGGATATATTAAATACATAATAATCTAGTTAAACTATAAAAATGGTTTCATGACCAGAATCTAATACAGTAATAGAAATTAAAAACCCATCGTCCTTGAATGTGATAAATTAACACATCTTGGATGGTGTTTCCATTTCTTAGTATAAAAGGAGGTGCAAGGAGATATGGTTATGAACTATTCCATTAGTACATTTTTTTTAGTAAATGTATGTTATTGGAGTAATCACACCATTTTGATTAGTATAGGTGTGGATATAAAAGAAAATAAAGAAACTTAAAAAGAAATTGAAAGAAAATGGAAGAGGGTTTTAAATCTTGATTCCTTCTTCTTTAGAGCCTCCTTAAGCAATTGGTTTTTAGTATTTTTTTAAGACCAAAATATCCTGGATGTGGAAGATAGGATTCGGGATATATTTTAGCATAATTTTGATAAGGCACAAGTCTTTAGAGGTGTTAGGAGAAGAGGTGGTGAGGGGTGTTTTTTATAGTGGATGAGAAGGGAATTTTCTCAATATTGAATCCATTAGTTTATTATTTTTCTCAAGAAAAGAAATATTGATGATTCATGAGACTAAAAATTGTAATTATATCATGTTTTAACGAACCAAATGTGATTACATTACCAATGACTCAATAAATAATGTATTTAACATATAATTTGTATATATCGTAAATTACTATATTTTACTATTCACCAAAAAATTCAAGTGTTTTATAAAAATCCCAAAAAATTCAACCTTACCTTTTTTATATGTGTATAATTCAAAAATGAACACCATTTCATGAAAATAATTTCCTAAATATGAGAAATTAAATTTTTAATTAATACCATAATTTAATTGAAAAATACAAATTTTAAAATTAAAATTGCTACTCTAACACTTTTAAAAATTAATTAAGGTCTCCTAAAATTATCTTATAATACCAAAACATCAAAATATTATTTTATGGATAAATTTTATAAAAAAAATTATTTTAATTTATTAAATTAATCCCAAATTTGTAATCAAATATACACGACTTACAAAAATACCAACACTTAATTAATAATTTTTGAAATATTAATTTACTTTTACTATTATATAATTATATCATATTGACACATATAAGATGGATAAATTTTATTTATACATTCATTGGTGAGGTCATTATTTCATTGTCTGGTTTACTATTTATAAGGGTAACATTACTATTCTAAAGGTCAAGTTACTATTTAATAGGTAAATGTTCCTTAACTTCTATTGATACCTTTTATTTCACTCATTCATCATTTATAAGGTTTATATTGTTTTCTCTATGTAATTTTATGTGATTATTCTATAATAAATAATTATAAATCCGGAATTACAATGATAAAACATTGGTTCGTTACAAACGATGTCATTATGGTTCTTAGTTTCCATGGTATGTTTTGATATTAGTAATTATTCTACTATAATTATGATTTATTATGTTTAGTTTTAATTTTTTCCATATTTTCTATTCAAATTGATTTGATAATGTTGTTGATTCCTATTTATGAGAAGATATGGAGGAATATTGATGTATTAGAGGTCATGTGATCGGGGTATATTGGGCATGGATTGTTGTTGGAAATAATTTATATTTATATATTGGTGATAGAGGTATGGGTTGACTGAGTTTATCAGTTGACTGATTTTATGGTGACTAAGATTATAGTGATTATGGATGGATTTATATACGATTATAGATTTAATATGTATGTATGATTGCTTTATTATTTATTTATGTTTTTCTTTATTATAGATCAGAGTTTTCATATTTAATATTTTTATTAAATATTAAAAAAAATTAAAATATAAAAGAAATTTTTAATGGAATTTAGGTTCATTTTAACTTTTCTTCTGGTTAATCATTTTTTTAAAAACCAATTTTAAATAATGGTTCAACCACCTCTAAATTCCCAAAAAATCACATCCATAATTCACTATTAAAAAGCCATCTTTATAGGACAACCGACAATGCAATATGTGACGGTTTAATTAAATAGTGGTAAACTATTTAGCTGTGGTTTAAACCGCCACCAATTAAAAAAACACCTTAAATGTCTTTTTTTACATTGAAATACATGAATTATTAGTGAAAATGTGTTGTAATATTCTATGATAATATTTCATAATTTTAAAATCATAAAATTATAATCTTCATAAAAACTGTATTTTCGGCTGAAAATCAATATTTTCACAAAAAATAAAAAATTTCATACTAAGTAAATTTTAATGCAAGGAATTCAAATCAGAGATTTATTTTATAAAATTTAAAATCTAAAATTTTTAAATTTATCTTTTAAAATAACTTCATAATACTAAAAAAATGGATTTTATTAAAAAAAATAATATTAAAATAAATCAATTATTTATATTCTAAATATTAAATGGTTTACCATATTAGTATTTATTATAATTTTTTTAATATTTTTTTAATAAATTGTGATTTTTTATTGTTAGGTGTATCCTTTAATTTAAGTAATCAAACATTACATATGTTTTAAAAATTATGGAATTTAGTGTCATTATATTATACCCCCTTAAAGGAAATTTTTTTCTCAAAATTTTATTACAAAATGTAAAATAGGATATGTTACTTTTCTCTCATAACATCCTCCAATTCCCACATAGATTCCTTGAACTTGTTATTCCTCTACAGAACATTGACCAGAAGAGTGGTCTTGTTCTACATCACCTTATATCTTCGATCCAAAATTTCTACTAGTTGTTCCTCAAATGAGAGATAGTTTTCTAGTTTCACAGCTTCTGAATTTAGTAATTTTGATTGTTCTTGCATGTACTTTCTCAAAAGTGATAAATGGAATACATCATGTAATTGGGAGGGGTTAGGAGGTAGTTCTAAGTAATAATCTACTACCCCAACATGATCTTGTATCTTGAAGGAACCAATGTACCTAGGGTTTGGATTCCCTTCTTTCCTAAATCTAATAAACCACCTCCATAGAGATATTAAGTGAAATTCCTTATCTCTAACATCAAACTCTAAATACCTTCATTTAATATCTACATTGATCTTATTTTTACTTTTTTCTACTTTTATATATCACTAAATGGATTTAACCTTCTCTTTCATTTCATAGAAAAGGTCAGGACCTATCATCTTCCACTCCCCAACTTTATCCTAGCAAGTTGGAGTCCTATATATCTTCCCATAAATATCCTCATGAAAAGCCATAAAAATTCTAGAATAGAAACTATTCTTATATGAGAACTCTACCAAGGGAAGTTGTTGATCCTAAAATCCTTGGAACTTTATCAAAAAAGATCTCAACAAATCCTCTAGAGTTTGGATTGTCCAATCAGACTAACCATATATTTGGTGGTGATAATAAGTTATGAAAATCAAATCTATCTCTAATTTTTTAAATTAATTTTACATAATCTTAAAGAATACCTTGTATGTTGATCAAAAAAATAGAAATATCACCCTATTTAGTTTTTTTAAAGTTGGGTTCCAAGCCTCATTTTTATTATTAAATAAAATACCTCTTTTTGTTCGGGTAGAGGGAGACCCATTACATAGCCCAAAGGCCCAAGGAAAATTGGCATGAATAAAAATATTGAAATACCATTTTTGGCCCAAAGTGTCCTTCAATGAATAGTATTGCTACAATACACGGGCTCTTACAATACTAGTTATAGTACCGCTGCGGTTAAATTTTCTACTACAATGACTCCACCACTACAGTGTCACTACTGCAATAGTTCCACATCTACTATAGAACTGCTACAGTCCCCTACTACATTACTACTACAGAAATCCAGAAAATTTATCCCTACTCAGATTCATTCTTAGGTATTTTCGATGACAACCAGAAGCCTTTATAAGGAAATTGACTATAGACTAAATAAAATTATGATCCTTATATGTTTTTGGGTGTCCCAAAACAAAATCCAATGAAATTTTTTCCCATTTCCATACTTGTATAAGTAATTGTATCACCCCCGATTTGAGGTATGTGGTCTTTGTTTATGGATTTTTATGTGTTTAAAGTGCATGGGATGAGTTAGGAAGTGGTTGGGAGAGTTTGGAATGGTTTTGGATGAGTTTTGAGGCCTTTAAAGGGGTGCACGGTTTGAGCATGGTTAGTGGAAACTATTCAGGGGAGGCAGTAGCGTGTGCACGGTTACCACACGGTATGCCAAACTGTGCGGGCTAACCATGCGACCACTTAAAAATTGGGTTATAAGTTCCGAGATCCATCAGAATTAACCTATTTTACTCCAATCTTCCTCCCACTCAAGCCTCACTCGGGATTTTGGGTTATCAGGGGTTAAGGGTGCTCTCCCACTCGATTTGTAAGCGTTTCAAAGGGGTTTCAAGGCAGTTTGAAGGTGGTCTCTCCAAGGTAATTTCCCCCTCTTGTTTCTCTTGTGGTTTCCTCAAGATCTACATCCCTCTCTTACTTGGTTTTCTAGATCTACAATTGTTTTGTGTAGATCTAGGGTTGTAGTTTCCTTGGATGTTAATATTAAGGCTTGTGGATGTTAGGGAAAGGGGATCTAGAGAGGTTCTGGTGGTGCATTCGTCGGATTTGAGGTGCGGTGGCTTGTGGGTCGATTTCTCGGGAAACCTGAAGGTAAGTGGCTTCTCTCTTCACTCCACTTGGTTAGAACTAGTGGTTCCTTGTTAAAATTAATTGTTGTGCTGAAAATTAATTGTGAATTTTTAGGTGAAAGTGGTTGGAAATCCCTTGGGTGATGTTTTGGGGATTTTTGGGAAAAAGATTGTTTTATGGTGAAATGCTTTTCTTGTGGATTTTAAAATGAAGATTTTAAATTTGGATGATATGGTTGATTTTTGAAAATGATTGATGGAAATATTTTTCAATAAAAGGGTTGTTTTATTGAAATTTTGTTTGGCATGGAAATTGGTTTTCAATAAATGGGTGATTTATTGAAGTGGATTGATATGCAATGGAATTGGTTGATTGTATCTTTTTGTGACCTTGGTGGGTTTATGCTTGGTTTGGTTTGATTGAAATGTTGTATGGAAGTAGACAGGGAGTCTCACTATAAAAAGGGGATGGATAGTGGTCGTAAGAACCACCATATGAGTAGTGGTCGAGAAGTACCACTAATTGTGAATGGGTGAACGGGTTGGGCAGAAGTCCCACCATTTTGATTGTTTTGGTGTGAATGGGTGAACGGGTTGGGCTGAAGTCCCACCGTTTTGGTTGTTTTTTGTGAATTGCTTTACAAGATGGAAGTTGTTGTGCTAACATGTAAATTATGTGATGGTTGGAAGAATTTTTTCTTTGTCTTTCCCTTGGTTTCTTGGGTTGAATGTGATGGATTGGTACGGGCATGTTTGTCTTGTGAAAAATGGTTGCACTTGTGATTTATTTTATATAAACTGTTTTATATAAATGTGCTAATGGTTTTATCATAGTGGAGTGTGTAGGGAAGTCATTTGGGGAAATCCTATTGAGTTTTAGTACTCACCCCCTGCTTTGGCATTATGGTGTCATTGCAGATGTTGTGTATTGTGATGTGGGCAAACGTAAGGCATCACCCTCCTTTAGTGAAGCATTGTGATCCCTTGGTGGAGCTTGGTGTGGAGTTGTGGTGGTGTCATGGCTTGTGGTGTTTGATTGTTTAGTTTCCGCAGTGTACTCTGATGTTGTGTGGACATGTCTAGTTGTATAGGTTTTGAGTTGTGTTGTGGAACAACTTGGTTGTCGTTTGGGAATACATGATTTGGTTGAATTGACATGCATCATATAGTGGTTGTTATTGGATGGTTTGGTTGGCTTTTTCTTAAGGGAAAATCGTTTCCCAACTTGATATTGAAGCCCTCAGCATTCATTTCCAGCATTTGGCATCTTGGGAACGTCGCTTAAGGCTGAGTATCCCTCACCGCCTCCTCAAGCAAATGAGGTAGGGGCGGGGTGTTATAGTAATGGTTAAAACACACCCTTACAATTCGGTTGTTCATCCTTAAATTTTTGGAATACCAAGCATTAAAATGTGTATTCCATGATTTACCTCTTTATTTTGTCTTAATAGATGTTTTTTTTAGATCTATATACCTCTTTGTGCTGATTGGATGAATAGATAAGGGTGAGCTATGAGAATCATCCAAAAGTTCCTTCTTTAGTTTTGGTATTAATGGGACATATATGGGGTTCTAAAATTTATAACTCTATCTTTATCAAGGATGAACTCAATAATACTCATCACCATTCTATATAGATGCACATTATATTTATATCCTTCTTTGATCTTATCATGAATGGATGGTTGATAAATAATTCGGTAAATATATGAATTTTCTCCTTCCCATATTATTTCAAGATTCATCCATTATAAATACATGATTATTCAATCCTTTTCAATCTTTATCATAGATATGATAGAATGATAACTTCTGCTTAGGTTTTCAACCACCTTTTCTGCCTTCCTATTGTGGTAATGTATTGAGAAGTCTTGGTTTTTGATCAATTCTAATCAAATCCCTTCATAAAATTCTCTCTTTTTTTAATGAATACTTTAGTATCTTATGGTTAATATAATTATTACACTTCTCACCATAGATGTAACATACCCTAATTTTACATTCTCTCACATGTTTAGAAAGGGTTGTTTATGAGACCTCAAGAGAGCCTACACATAATCCATAGGCTTCTGACTAAGAGTGGGGGTCTTAATAGTATTGTGGGGAGACTATACCCCCTTGTATGAAGTGTCATAGAAGAATAAAAAATTAATAAATAAATAAAAATAATCATAGTAAATACAAAGTGGAAGAAAATAATAAAAACCAACTATATAACCAATAAATAGATATGGAACAATGAAATGATGTACTAGAATTTAACTAAATGATATGATAGAAAAATACCAAAAATACCAGCATTCAAAAATAAAAAACTCAAAGTCTTGGGTTCTGAACCTCATATCGGTCCCATCACCAAACTCCATCCCAACATAAAAAAAGAAATAAAAAACAAGGCCCTATTCCCTTATCCAAACTTGCATCCATAACATCTTCTTGGGTTCCAAATGGAGACTTGAATAGTGTTTGAGTATAACTCAGTAGGTTGACATCATTATGTCTAAAAAATTAATTCTGATAAAAATTGTATGCAATAAAGTGATAATTACTTTTACTAAATAATTCAAGAAATAATAAAATACAAAAACAACATTATTTGGTTGTGTGATTGAATATCTCTAATCATGTCTTATGACCATACCAACAACAACCATATAACCAAGGTAAACAACCCTCTTTAGTGCCATGCTAAAATATATCTAATCATGTCTGACGACCATGCCAACCACAACCGTATACCCTTGGCATAGTCACAACAATCTGGGTCAAATTCCTATAATCATTATAGTATGGGACTGGACATAACCCGCTCTCTATAAGCATTAAAGCATGGGTATGGGCCGAGCCCACTCACTATCAACATTACATTATATGCATGCGAAAGTGCCTAGTCCTAGCCCATTATATAAGCATCTCATCATAGAACACAATTCCTACCATATAGAATGGATATCACAATATCACATCATAACCATCAATGGTTAATTATAAGAATTACCATTCCTCTTTCATATGACACATAAAATTTAATTCATAATTGATTCCCAATTACATCAATAAGAAATAAGCCACAATTTAGGGATTCTATAACAAAAAATCACCCTAGGTCACAGGTCATGTAAAAAATACTTTAAGACATTATCACATTAAGAATCCATTTGAAACCAATAAAATTAAGGGATATTCTCATTAAAATATTTAATTAATTTTTCCACACACAAGGATGGAAGAATAAGGATATTTCTTAAACATAACAATAATCAACCCATTGTGTTATGATTTAGACCCCCTACCTTTAACTAACGATCCAAAAATGATTTCAGCATCCAACATCCATGAGTAAAAAGGTACAAATGATTGAAAATATTTTCCTAGATCAAAACTAAACAATATAAATAAGAACAATTCAATTAGAGAAAGGATTTCACTACAACAGTTGGAGAACCAAAGGGAAGAAAGAAGAAACCTATCTAAAATAACTTACCAGGGCTAAAATATTAAAATGGAACATTCTAAAGGGATATTGGCCCTCAAAAACCACCTATAAAATTCCCTAGGGTCAACAGGAGAGAAGATTTAGTGAAAATAGAATGAATTTCTGTCGCAAAGCATGTTTATAACTACAGGTCGGGCATTTAGACGCCATGTAACGCGATTACACATCTTGGAATTGTTTTAATGGTATCATCCTAAAAAACCATCACATTGGATTTATTTTATTAAAACCCATAAATAATTACATGACATGTAATCCATTTCAATGATGTGTAAATGTTCTATAGTTGATTTTCAACCCATTTTCCCTTTAACTCTTTGAACCACCATTAAATCTTCTCAACTTACCAAGAACCCAAATTAAAGTTGAGAAACATTTATAACTAGACTCCATTAATTCAAACATACATGCATCCGAAAAATTTAGGTCATTTTCCCTAATAATGCTTCTCTATCTCAGAACAAGACTTAGCCACCAAGGCTCAAATGAAAAACTCTGAGAGACACGTACCTGAAAAAAGATGAGACCTTATATCCTTCCCACGTTAAAACATCTCATCCCCGAGATGCTCCAACTGCCACTGTGAGGTATCAATGTACAAGTCTGGTCAAAATGTTTGTATAACTGACTCCCTCTCTTAGATCTACTCTTGAACTTTCCTATGCTTCCACTTCACTCAAAACAATGGTATAGTCCGACCTTGAAGATATTTATCACTATGATTTACAACCAGTATAGTATACACCTCAAAGGAGGTATAAACTCAAATCTCAATGTCCACTACGTCTATCACATGGGATGGGTTTGGATTATATCTTCGTAGTGAATACACATTGAACACATAGTTCATGGAACTGTAACACTATTGAAGGGCAAGATGATATGACATTGGATCGACCCTTGCCACTATTTCAAACGGCTCGACAAATCTGAGTGCTAGCTTTCTCTATTTCCTGATATAGAATTTCCCAAACTAGGTGACATTAAAATAAAAACATGATGACTAACCTCAAATTCTAGAGGTCATCTACGATGGTCAATATATGTTTTTTGTCTGCTTTTCATGGTCACCAGCCATTGTCTGGTCAACTGAACCTGTCTAGATGCATCATGTATGAGACTAGGTCCAACAAGTGTTTACTCACCTTCCTCTATCCAACAAAGAGTCGAATGAAACAACCTTACATAAAAATCCTCGAAAGGTTACATTTGGATTGATTCCTAGAAGATATTATTATATGTAAACTCCATGAGTGCCATAATGTTCTCCCATGAACCACTAAAATCCAAGACACAGGCTCATAACATATCTTCTAAAACCTAAATAGTCTACTCAGATTGACCATAAATCTATAGATGATAGGTTCTTCTTGAAATAACTCATGATCTCTAGGCTTTCTGAAGACCCTGAAAAAAACATGATGTAAAATTAAGATCTCTTTTTGAAATGATACTCCTTAGAACACCATGCAGCATAACCACCTCCCACACATAAATATTTCCCAGATCTTTAATTGTGAATTTTTATTTAATTGGTAAAAAATGGAATACCTTAGTCATTTTATCCAAAAAAATCCATAAAATGTCATTCTTATGGGTTATCCTGGGTAATTATATCACAAAATATATCATCACATCATCTCATTTCCACTATGGGATGGGTAATGGTAGAAAAAGCATAGCTAGCCTTTGATGCTTAACTTTAATTTGCTGAAAATTGAAGCATCTATCAAAAAATATTGCCACCAATTTCTTCATTTTTGACCACTAATAGTTTCTATGGAGGTCACAATACATCTTTGTTAAACCAGGATGCACCACCCATTTAGAAGCATGAAACCCCCTTATTAGCTCCTCAGGCAATCCCATAAAAACCCATACTCGGACAATAAAAAGAAGAGAATTTCCACTACTGAGAGACCATCCTGATGGTGTCTCCCAACCATATAATTTTTCTCTCAGAACTGATCTTACAGATTAAAAAAAACTCAATATTAATCCAATCTAAATTCATAGGTATAACAGATGTCTAAGTCAGATCTACTTGTCCTTGAAATTCTTGAACATCTAGATTCATGTATACAAAAGGGACATTATTCTCCACTTATCACAAGACTCATGTACTACCTATTTCTATGTATTTCATCTCAATGTGTCACCAACAACATTTCCCTTTCCTGCTGTATAATTCAATTCAATGTTTAAAGACTGTAGATATTCAACCCATTTTCTCTATTGAAGGTTAAGGTCTTGCTGAGAAAATATGTACCTGAGGATCTTGGGATTTGTGTATACCAAAAACCTCTCACTCATGCGATAGTTCCTCCAACATATCAAGGCATGTACCACTATTTCTAAATCTAGATCATGAGTATGTTAATTCCTATCATTCAGTATTAGCTGACTAGAGCCATAAGCAACCACATGATCCTTCTGCATTCGAACTCTTCCAAGTTCAACTTTAGATGTCTCAAGGTACACATTATATTATTTACCCGAAATAGGTAAAGCAAGGATTGGTGTTGAGTTAATCCTGTCTTTTAGCTCCTGAAAATATCTTTCAAAATAACCAGAACAAACAAACTTCACATCTTTCTTGATCATCCTAGACATTGGTGCTTCCAAATGGAAGAAATCTTTTATGAAATGCTATTAATAACCTATTAAACCCATAATTCTCCAAATTTTAAAGACAATATCATATTTTTCCCAATATACTATAGATGTAACTTTACCTATGACCACTAACACTCCTTCCTATAATATGACATGTTCGAAAAGGTGAACTTCATTTATCTCGAAACATCATTTAGTTAGCTTAGCATAAAGTAGATGTTATCTCAACGTACATGGTATAATGTCAAGATGTTTGGAATGATCATATTATAAATGGGATTATACTAATATATTATTGATGAAGACCACCACGAACCAATCTAGAAATATATGAAATATCTTATTCATTAATTCCATGAATACTGCATACGCATTAGTCAATCCAAATAAATTCACAACAAATTCCTAAAAGCCATACATCTCCTAAAATTAGTTTGAGGAATGTATGATAGTCTCACTCTAAAATGATTATATCATAATATCAATTAAATCTTAGAGAGTATATTATCACCTCTTAACTAATTAGAAATACCATCAATTTAAGAAAGAGGATATCGATTCTTGATAGTCATCTGGTTTAACCTTCAATAGTTGACACATAAGTGGAAAGATCCATCAACTGTTTTAGAGAAGATAATTAAAAAACCCCAAGGATATGCACTCATCCGTATAAAGCCTTTATATTATATATGTTCCAACTGAACCTTCAACTCATAAATCTCTTCTAATTAAATTTTGTAAGGTAGGATAAAAATTGTCTCCACTCCCCGCACCAGCTCGATTGTGAATTTGATCTCTCAATTGGGTGGTAAGACACATAACTATTTAAGGATAACTTCACCAAAATAGTATTCCACTAGAGAAAAATAATCCTGCTTCATTTCACAATTATTTATAGTAATATCAGTGATTTGATTTGTGAGATAATCCAATATGCACTGAATTGGTCTCGCATGAACAGCTTAAAAATCACACTGACCCTGGTGAGAATAACTGCTTCCATCTAGAGATAAAATGGTAACTATCCTCTTATAATGGTTGATATGATATTGGTATATAAATAACCAATCCGTACCACAAATCAAGTTGAATCCTATCATTTCAAGCACGAACGACTCCCAAAAGAAACGGTAACCACCAATATTTGGAGAACATTCCTTACAACGATTGATCCCATTTGACCAAACCCCAAATGGTGTTTTAAAGGTTAAAACACCATTAAATATTTTCATGTCCAAGAACAAACCCTTTGAAAAATGAGATGATCGAAAAGAATGTGATTATCCTTTATAAAAAAACACAAGCTAAGGTAGATGATACAAGAATTATACTTATAACAGTACACAATCATGTATCCACATTAGCTGGAGTAGTCTTCATAATGTGAAATATACTTTTACAACTATTCTAGTCTTCATTATGACCACCATGAGCTACATACCTTTCTTGGTTCTATTGATATTGCACTGGGGTACCACATCCCCTTCCTCGACCTGAACAACCCATGGAACTCTAGCTACCAGCTTGCTGTGGAGTAACAGAGCCACTTCCCAACTCCAGTGATGGTTCTGATCAACTACCACTGGTATACTATTAAATGTTCTCACATAACCTCCGAAGATAGCCCAATATTCCGTAGATATGACACTCGACTATAGGGTAAGAACACTGCGGGCAATTGTGACCAAAATTTCCACAATGATAGCACTGGAATGAAACATAGTCTTATTGTGGTAGTCCACTACCCTGACTACTCGTCCCATCACTTACTTGGTGGAAACTATCATAATGATTCTTCTTACCACTCAAAGAAGAACTTATAGATTTCCTGACTGAAATAGCCTGACCACTGCTCGGGGCATCTTTCTGATCCCCTTCTATGATGAGTGCCTGATTCAGCATGTCTTCAATGTTTTTTAAATAGACAATTTTTACCTATGAACTGATCTCATAACAAGGAACATCATGGAAATGTATCACCCATGAGGTCTCATAAGGTTCCAAAGACGGTACAAAGCATTATAGGTCAGTAAAACGTCCAATATAGTATAGTACTGACAAACCCACCTGCATCAAATGCATGAAATCGTGATCATTTTTATACCTCAAGGTTTTGGGATAGAAATAGATCCAGAACATAAACACTAAGTCCTTCCACAATAACTCATATTATATCCCATATTCCTCCAAAAAAATTCACTAACATTTGGCAGGTCCACAAAGAATATACACAACAAGTTTCACCCTCCTATCTATGGGTGTCTCAAGATTCTTGAAGATTGTATGTACTGACTCAATATTGAAATTAGCTACATGGGGTCCCCATCTCCCAAAAAACATTGGTGGATTCTATAGTTGAAATTCTCTTCAAGCCTCAAAAGAATGGTACAAATAGTATCCCTTTATATGCATCACATGACCCTTAAGAAGTTGTAGCGAAGCTGAACTTCCATATGCTCATCAAAAACTACAAGAAGTTCAAGTTCATCTACATTAGAAGCATGCGGGTTTGCACTCTCCTAATACTTAATTCATAGATGACGAGGATACATATTATCTACGAGATAGTCACACACCTTAGAGAACTTTCTATCAATAAGGTCAACCCAAAAGGTGTCAACAATAGAGAACCACTTAGTCCTAGTCTCTCTAGAAATGGCTTACAAGTATTTTAGTATGGCATGAAAACTCATTTCTTTTGTTCTGTGAAATAGATATCTCATATCATAGTTCTACAAGAAAGTATATATTACCTGAAAAAATAGATATACCCCCATCATGAATAATTCTTGTTAGTATATCCCCGTGTTCCTACTATGATTCTAGTATTCTCATCTCTTTCCACACTGGGCCACGAGTACAACTCATGAAACAATAACATTATAAAAAAATAGCCTCAAAAAACTTGTGAATCAACCAAGGTGAAACAACATAAATAGTAACAAGAACAAAACAAAATAGAAATCCCATCCCTAGTTGCTCAGATCCCCCCCCCCATAAATGGGTTAGCTACTCCCATGCACAAGATCATTACCAAGTCCCGAGACATCTAAGTCTCATTTATACATTTTCAAAAAAAAATGAATGGCATATGAAAATAAAAATAGCTCCTCTAATACAACTTTGTAACATCCCCCCAATTCGACACGTTGTCACATGGCCAGAATGGTTTGGTTATAAGACCTCAAGCACACCTCCTCATAAGCCATAGTTTACCGACTAGAAACATGGGTGTGAAAATATAGTGGGGAGACTATACCCCATGGTATGAAGTGTCATAGCAGAAGAAACAATTCATAAATAAAAAGGAATAATCAGATTAATGACAATGCGGAAGAAAACAATAAAAACCAACTAGATAACTCAATAAATAGATAAGGAACAATGTAATGATGTTCTAGAATGTAACTAACTGTCATGATAGAACAAGACAAGAAAAGTCTAGTAGACTCAAATAAATGACTCAAATTCTCAGCTCCCAAACTCTATATCATTCCCATCTCCAAACTCTATCCCAAAAAAATTACAAGGAAGGTCATTTTTCCTTGTCCAAACATGCATCCATGAAATCTATTCGCGAGACAAATGACAGACTAAATAGGGTTTATGTATAACTTAGTAGGTCGACACTACCATGTCTAAACAAAACCTATCTAATAAAAATTATATACAATAAATTGATAAATAGGCATGTTAATAAATTCAACAATTAATAAATTACAACCAAAACCCACTTTGGCTCTGTTCCTGAATATATCTGATCATGTATTACAACCATGCCAACCACAACCATATAACTAAGGTAAACAACCCGCTTCAAGGCCTAACCCACTCACCATGAAATCTATTCTCTGGGCATGTCTTACAACCATGAAAACCACAGCCATATACCCATGGTATAGTCACAAAAATCTAGGTCAAATCCCTATAAAAATTACTTAATGGTACTAGGCATAGCCCACTCTCAATAAGAATTATAGCATGGGACAAGGCCTAACCCACTCACTATCAGCGTTACAACATTTACACATGTAGGTGTCTGGGCCTAGATTGTTATATAAGAATCTCAACATGGAACACAATTCCAGTCATATAACATGGATATCGCAATCCTCAATGGTTAATTATGACAATTACCATTCCTCATTCATATTCCATATGACATTTAATTCATAATTCATTAACAATTATATCAATAAGAAATAAGCCCAAATTTAGGGATTCTATAACAATAAATAAAACTAGTTCACATGACATGATAAACATAATTTAATAAATTATCTAATTACAAATCCATTTAAAAAAAACTAATTCAATGGATAATCTCATTCAATTATTTGATTCATTTGGGTGCATGAAATGAGGTTTTAATCATGATATTTCATATACTTAAAATAATCAAACCATAGGGTTAAGATTTAGATCCTCTACCTTTAACCGACAATCCTATAGTGCATCCAACATCCAATTCTCACAAGAAAAAAGGTGTGGATTATTAAAAAGAGATTCTAAGATAAAAAATTATCAAGATGAAAACCAACAATTCAATCTGACAAAGGACTTTACTACAATGGTTGGAGAAACAAAGGGAATAAATAAGAAACCTAACCAAAGGAAACTTCCATGGAATTTAAGACATGAAAGAAACATATGGGAGGGAGATTAGAACTCCAAAATAATCTATATAATTCCTTAGGGTTGATAGGAGAGAAGCTGTAGTGAAAATATAATGAATTTCATCCAGAAATCATGTTTAAAACTATAGGTCAAGCATTTACACGTCATGTAATGTGATTACATGTTGTGTAAATGATTTTAATGGTATTATATGAAAAAATAGTCTCCTTAGATCCATTTTATTAAAACCCAAAAATAATTACATGTTGTGTAATCACATTACATGATGTGTAAATGTGTTGTATTTGAGTTTCATCCAATTTTACCCTTAGTTATGCAACCTTCCTTTAAATTTTAAAATTACTAAGAACCCATATTAACATATAGTCCCATTTATACCTTGAATCCATTAATTAAAACATATATAATTCCCTAAACTTTAAGTCATTTTCTATAACAAAGGATATTTGTATCCAAAAAATTCTCAAACACCAAGTCTCAAAGAAAAATTCAGAGAGAAACACATATAATAAAATGGGATATTTCAATAGAGTTTATGCCACCAAATTTTCAATGCAAACACTACTGTCTTCAGATTCAAAAAATGAGTTGAGTAGTTATGATCATTATCCTTTAATTTTCAAGAAGCATAATCAATTCCCTTCTAATGCTACATAAGAACATATCCCATACCCTTTAAATATATATAAATACATATTACAACTCATTCCCAACTCCAGGGTAGTTAAACCACAAACACAGTAACAAATACCCTATTAATTTCCCTTATAACTTCCTCAAATTCCATTGCACATAGGAACTTCACTCCCTTTTGGGGAAACTTAGTCAGTGGATTAGATAATCAGGATAATTTTCAATTTTTTTCTAGTATCCATCTAATACAAGAAAACTTTGTATGTAAATCATAGAGGTTGGTCTGTGCCATTTTTCAATCGCATTCATCTTTTATATATCCATAGATACACCCTCACTAGTGAAAACATTACCTAAGAAAGATTCTCTTTAAAAAAATTCACACTTTCTAAACATGGAATATAATTTCTCCTTTTGTAAGTTCCTTATAATAATTCAAAAATTATTCTCATGTTCTTCCTTAATTATGAGAATAAGATAACCACATATTCTCATGGTAATTTATAAAGAGTCTATTTAATAAATCTATAGTGGTAGTAACCTAATTTATAAGCCTAAATGGAATCACTATAAATTTTTAGTGTCCATAACTAGTTGATAAATCCATTTTGGGTGTATCTTATCCGTTATCCATCAATAGATGATATCCAGATCGAATCTAAATCTTTTAAAAAAATAATTCTCTTTTGAGTTGATCATATAAGTCATCAACTAGTGGAATATGATTTTTTTTTCATGGTGGTTTTTTTATCTCATAGTAATAAATATAAATATGCATTAACCCATCCTTGTTTTTTAAAAATAGGACTTCTTCTCCCCATGTTGAAGAATTAGGGTGTATAAAATCATTATTAAAATTCTCTTTTAATAGCTTTATCAATTCCTCTAATTCAATAGAATCCAATATATAAGAAGTATTTGAGATAGAAAATTATTCAAGTCTTCGTTTGATTGAGAATTCAACATCGTTTTCTCGGTGAATTAAATAATCATAAATAATGAGTTTATTCTTCCTTAATAGATCCCTAATTTCCAATCTAGGTTATCCCTGATTATTTTCCTACTCCATAACCACACTGAAATTGATATGAAATCCATCATAACGGTTTATAAAAAAATTATAAATTAACTTATTCATATACCTTTATAGTGTATATCCAGGAGTTTGTTCATAGGACCAATCCTCAAGCATCAAATTGGTGATTGATTCAATTCTCAACTAACCCATTTTAGGGTGATTAACCCTAAGTGTATCTGTTCCATAGCTGCATCTACTTTCCAGAATCATGATAGGGATGTATTTCTTGGAAAACTACATAATATCTTCTTTACCAAAAAATCATGATGTTATCCAATAATTATACTTTTTACAAGAGTTATCAATAATGTTATCTAAAATAATCAACCAAATAACAGAACCTTCTTTCTGATACCAACTATATTGACCTAAGACAATCATACACAAATAATATATTTATATAATGGTTTAATTAATACAGAACACAAATAGTTACCCAAAATAAGGATTAAAAGTTTTACTATGTTCAATACTAGCGACATAAACATCTTATTTTCCAACACATAGGAAAATTTAATTATAACTATTATCCTATAAACCATCTTCTAGACATTTCATAAGTCATAATCATCTTCATTACCTATGTAATGGAAGTATAAGAAGGGGTGAGCATGAATACTCAGTAAAGTAAACATATCAACCATTCAAAATTTATAAATCACAAATATTATGGAAAACATGAATAATGGAGTAATATGATATAAAAATTTCATAATACTATGAGTGTGAAAAAACTTTATTGATCATTAAGTATCATGAATTAGGAACCAAATACCAAAGAAAGGCCATCGAGGAAATGGATTAAAAACATTAAAAAACATTAAATCATTTCATAATAATAAAAATATGTTTAGAGCATGAAATATCATAAACATTTGGAATACATTGAAAATAATCCAAATTTTAGAGAGGTAGTGGCACAAACATAAGAATAAGAAACCATTGCGAACAAATCCAACTATGTGAAACCAATAATTTTGAGAAATAAATATAAATATATCCTCCATTTTGTTTTTTGAAAAAATATAATCATGTCCATACATTATTATCTCATGATATATAAAAACACATCCAATGAATTTTAGGGTTACAAAGAACCCCAAAAATCATCATATATACATATAAGTCCCTATTAAAATCAAATCATTCATATTATCATAAATAACCCATGAGGAAAAAATGGGTTTCACAACTTTTGAAAATTGTATCACATAAAAAAAATAATGATTAACAAATAAATGATCACCCCAAAACGGAATATATCAAGTGATTTATCAACCATTACTTTATTGGAGAATAATACATTATAAATTAAAGAAAAATAAAAAGGAGAATTTATACTTAATAAACATTTCTTAATACCACATTATAAATAAGTTAATTTCATGTCACATTCCAAAAAAACGTTTTTTGGAAAAAATAAGAAGAAATATATTAATTTTGTAAAAAAATCCAATAAAGACAACTTTAAATAAAATAAATCATATAACAAAATTAATTTCATAAGGGAAGAATATATAATCATTGATAGGAAAAGCCTTTAAAATATTTAAAAACACCTTTATTGAAAACCCAACTTGTCTAAAGGACATTGAAATCATTGATTTAAAATAAAAGGAAACATAATGATTATTATATATAAAATGAATTTTAGTTTAAACTATAGATAAAATAATAATGGAAGTAAAATCACTGATATTGAGGGAGGAATCCATTCAAAGAGATGGGAATTACTCTCAATACAATTCCATTTAAAGAAATATTCATAAAAGAAGAATACTTTCGTTTGAAACAGGACTTAAATAACAATGAAGGTTAAAATACAACATAACATTGTCTTAGGTCAGATATTATCATACTTGAATTTTTTTAAACAATGAGAGGATATCATGACCCAAGGGAAGGATTTGATTCATGAAAACCCTTACCTTTACTCCAGCTTAGTCAAATTCTCTATAACATACTATATCAAAAAAATAACTATTTTACCATCTAGTTTAGAACATTATTAAGTTATATAAACTTTTATAAATGTTATTTATAAATATTCAATACATGTTTATTATTTATTTAACATTTATTTTCAAAATAGGATGTCATAAATCTTGATCATTTTGAAATAGTTTAGAAAGTAGGTGTAGTTATTCATTATTATCTCAAAGTTTATCATTCCTATGTCATATTAGGTATTTTAATATTCATTTTATAATATTTTATAAATTTATATTTTCTTTTCTTTTCTATTTTAGTAATGTTTCATTACAATAAAATAGAGGATGATATAATTTTGGCGACTTTAATGAATAAAAGGTTATATATTTGAATAAAATCATTAAATATTAATATTATGAATCTTAAATCATTTGAATATATTGAATAAATTAGTACTACATTTTTTTACCATAATTTAAAATTCTTTAATCATCCATGACATAAACATTATAACATCACTATTTTAGGTGGTAAAAACAACCTAAACAAGAGTTTCTTATAATGATTGAACGAGTTAGAGAATATTATTATATTATATTAATATAACCTTTAATTAATATTTAACAAGTAATGAGTATCATATAGATTCATTAAAATCATTCTTATGACCATTCATGAGGGGTGGTTATGATAAATGGAATTCATTGTTCGTGGAGGCAGTAGTCCACACGTATAAAAGATTAACAATCCCATTTCTCAATGAATGCGCAGAATGAATGTTTTTGAAAAATAAAAATTTAATAATTTAATTTGTGATATATAAAAATTATTTATTCATTAAATTAATACTTCATACTATCCTTAATATATGTTCATGTAAAATGAAATGTATCGTGTTGTGGAGGTGGCCATTTTTACATTCACACAATCAATGTTATTTTGTTTTCTTAATAGATAAAAACAATTGATTTTTTGTCTAATTAATATAATAAAATTTTATTATACTAATGATAGTAATTTAATTATATAAAAAATGTTATAAATTATTTTATAAATTATTAAAATAACATAAAAAACTAAGATAAGACAATACTCACATTGGAAGATTGAGTTTTCTCTTAGAAAACTCCTTGGAAGTGAAGGACTTAAGAAAATATAAGATGAATATAAGATTATATAGGTGTTAGAAGGTAATAGGAGGAGAAAGAGTTAATATTTTTAAGGTTTAATTAGAAGGTTAAGTGTATCATTAATGGGTTTAAGTGGTAAACATTTAGAAGATAAGAAAATGGTATTTTTGGAAACCCGCATCACTTTATAATAATGGTATGACACTATTCAAGGTTCAATGGATACAAATTGGTAAAATGGTGGGTGTGGGATAATATATGATTTAAAATCCTATAATACATTCACTTTGAGTCAAGGTATGAGTGATTTGAGGATTTTATATATTTTTTACTATTAAATTTTTACTAAAATTAATTTTTAACCTTATTAATTAACATTATTGAAAAATATTAAAATTTGACCTTTTTAACTAATTTTAAATTTTAGATTTAAAATAATAAAATAATTTTAATGCATAATATTTATAAAGGTATGAAATGTTTATTTTAAAATAAACACACTTGATGTTGTAAAAATAGTTTTTTTTTAAATATTTTTACACTTCAAAATAATACATAGGATATAATTATATTATATATTGATTTTAATGAAATAAATTGATTTATTATAAAACATATATAACTTAGGAGGCTTCAAGGAATGAAAAAAACTGAATCTCACCATCTAGATAATTAATTAAAGGAAATAGATGAGAATAGTTTTTTATTAAGCTTAATTTTTAATATAGTTTCAGAAATATTGGACATAGGTTTATAAGTTCAAATAATATTTTAAAATTTATAATGTTATTACATAAATATATATTTTATTACTGAATTTTTTATCCTTCTTTGATAAGCATATATAATGATAAAATTTTAAAATTTTAAATTTTTGTAAAAACCATATTTTTCAACTTCAAATCAACCTTTTCAAGAAAAAAACTCAGAAATTTATACTAATTAAATTTTGATGCGAGGAATTAAGAAAATTAATTTTATTTTATAATGATTAAATTCTGAAATTATTAAATTTATATTTTAAAATAAAATACATAATAAAAAGAAAATTTCTTTTATTATAAAAAACCATTTCAATATTAACTCATATTAATTATTTAGGTTCTAAATATTTAATAGTTTACAATATAATTATTTATTATTTATTTATTAATAATTTTCTCATAATATGTTTTAATTTATTGTTAGGTTTAGCATGTAACACAAGTTTTTGAACATAACATTATTTTAGAAAGTCTATAATTTTGGGTTGTTACACTCATCATTGTAAACATATCCAAGTAGTGTCCAAGTGTATTCCCTGAAGTCACTACATCCTATGTAAATGAATAATACCTCAAGCCATCAAAAACTAGGAAAGTCAACCCATGTGAAGATAAAACCACCATGTCAGAAAAAAAAAAGTATGTTCAATACCTCAAGTTGTTCTAACCCACACATAAATGTATGGAAAAATATGAGTCATCACAACCTTGGTAGGAATGTACCCTATAATATAATCCATAACATATTGGAATAATATACTCATATATGTCTATATAAAGAGTAATGGATATGGATACGTTATTCATCCATTCATGCTCCATCATGAATGTTAAAGAAAACACCCCTTAAAAACACTTGGGTGTCATTTTTCCTACTAGTAAGGGTGGGGTAGCAAATGAAATCATAAAATTTAAAGTATATCACCCACAACAACACTAAGAGAATCTACCTTTCCTTAGACATGTCTATTAGTACCATCACTCAGGATCCTCATCTACCACCACTAAGGACAAGGTCCTAAGTAAGGACAAGAGTAATAAAATTTCATTATCAATTAATTTATTATCTATTAATTAATTAACACCATTTTCACTTCCTAGGTTAATATTTTAGGCTCCTTAGCTATATGCCAATGGAACTTATTATTGTTTACTTACTCTCTAAATTATATCATTATCATTTGAAAACATCATGAACTAACCACATTGTTTAAAATGATCCACTGATCATTTTATTAACCATATTTGTACTCTTGGACTCATTCTATTATACCACATACAAAATTTACTCATAGTTCATAAAATCGATTAAATATTTTCTAGTAATTTGTCCATTAAGAAATATTAAACATCCCAATGAGCTTGATCTGTTTTGAACTCGTCCTGACTACCCGATGTCCCACACTATTACACATATAATAATATGTTCCACCATCATCAACATCGACCATCATTGTATTCTAGGATACTAACCCATTTCTTATCATATTAAACACGAAAAAATACATCCCTAGGTCCATCCCCTTACTCATAATAGGTTTCTAACCACAATAGAAAAAATCATCAATAAGATAAAAATGTCTATAAATTTATGGATAACATAGACATTTAAAATTTACTTTTTTCACATAGGAAAATTCCCTAAGACCATGTTATCAAGGAATTTAAGACCCCCACATCAAGGAACGGGATAGTTCATCCCCAAAAAACTATTACGTAACAAAATTATATTTTTATTCCCTCCTAAATAAAATTGTTCATTATAGACGGGTTTCTCCATAACTTGGAATCCTAAGGTAAAATATTTCCATAGAAAATAATAAAATTAAACATTCTCGCAATAATTATTTAAGATGTCTAAAAAACTACATGGTGCACTCCATCACTAAAAGGAAAATCCATGTTAAAGAAACACCCTAGGAAAAAAAACTAATCCCATGCTCATGCCTCTATGTATGCTTCAAAATGGTTAGTACCATGCCCACTACCATAGTGTGGTGGCCTTCAGAAACTACAAAACTCTTCTCTAACTATCATAACACCACCAAACACCATTTGGACACATATGAGCCCTAATAAAATGCAAATGGAATGTCTTTATAAATTTTAACCTAACATTAGTTTCCTATCCAAAAATTCTCATCCTTGAGAATCTAAAAAACATTAAAAAAGAAAGGGGGTTTAATTGAACACCCCATAAGACAACCATCACAGATAAGATTATAATAAAAATACAACCTGCCACTATAAGTAAAAAAATTTTAACTACACAATATATTTTAAGGAAGAGAATTAATCTCATAAATCAATATAAGTTGAACACAACATCCAAGAAAGGTTGAATAAAATATTCAAAACAAGGAAGTTCCGGCATCAGAAAACTAGTGATATTGGTGTGTATCTATAACTATCACTCCCAAGTTCTCTTCTATAGGACACCATTCCACCACAAGACATGAAAACATAAATATAAATACAATGTATCACCTTATCCTAATGGGTTTTTATCTCAATAGGTCACTCATTAAAGGTCACACCATCCTCAATATCTAGTTAATCCTATTCTATGACATTTGAATCAACATAAAGATATTAGTGGACCTCTGATACATAGAAGAAGTTATAAATATATATCATTAGTGTGGGTTGGTCTAACCAATATTCCCTAACTCTAACCCAATAAAAAAAATTTAACATACTATTTTTTTTTGGATAAATCTTTCCACCATGACCAAAATTTCACTACCCTTACTATATTCAAGATAGTCTACTCTGTCTAGCCGTATTTCTATGGATTAAAGGAAATTATAAGGAAAAAATAAAAATCCATGAGCACACTAGAGACCTCTCCACACAATTTAGGTCAAATTTGGATCAATATTAGAGATAATATTCTTCAGAACCCCATGAAGACTCAGTATCTCCTCGAGATATTTCCTCAACAACACATTAATTGATCTTGTCTCTTTAATCACTAAGAAGTGAGAAGAATTCTTCAAGTGTTCCAATATCACCCATATATCATCATAAACACACTTATATCCATGAAAATTGGTGAAAAGTCTATTTGGACATCCACCCACTCCTACTTAGGAACATCGAGTAGCTAAATCAAAATACTGGGAAAATGATGCTTAGGCTTCACCTACTAAAAGACCAATTATAGATTGAAAACTATGTTATAGACTTCATAAACCAAGGAAAAAATGGTCTCTTAGATAACGAAACAACATAATTACACTAGGATATACCACTAAAGATGAACTTTGGAACTCATGGAGAACCACCTAATACATCACTGAAGGAATTAAAAGCTTCCCCTAGAACAACACCTAATGTTCTTTATCTTTATACTATAATTCAGTTGCATCACCACAAACAACCCAATCATGCAAAACCTAATCCTCATGATCTCAAAGATGGAATTACTCAACCTTCGGTACTAATTATAACAACACATTAATCTGATAAAGTGAACCACTACCATTCACACCTCACATATCAATGTGTAATGCTGCTAACTCTTTTATGACTCTCCTAGAGTCTCTAAAATCATGCTTATAAGAAATATTGAACTTGTAGTGCGGTAATAAATCCATACAAAATTGCTAATAAAAAGTAAATTCATTCTAGGAGATGACATGCTTCAAGCTCTTATGATCAATATAGACCATAAATCATTCACTAATAAGATAATACCACTATAAATTTAAGGGAAAAACTATTGTGGGTGTCTCAAGATCATGGGTGGTGTAATTACATTAAAAAAATCATAAATATTGAGGCCGAAAAAATATGACTTCACTTTTCTTCCAAAACAAAAAAAAACCAATCCAAGATGGGAAGCAAAAAATTAATCCTCAATTGAAATTACCACCTCTAGTATGTGAAGAACAAAAGAACTGACTATATTAACCATTAAATACTCAAAAACAACCTATCTTTGTCCAATGTCCACAAACACTTAATCCTTCCTAGTCAAGGACAACATTAAATGAACAATATGAGATAATTTAGTTATGAACCTCCATTAATAATCAACGAGACCAAGAAAAATATGTACATCCAAAAAAATTCTTAGGGGATACCCAAGGAACCACCACCTCAATCCTTATAAGATCAATGGATAATCCCTGTTGTGATGTGATATACCCTAAGAAAAAGACCTCATTATTCCAGAACACACACTTCAATAGCTTCCCAAATAGCATGTGAAACTGAATAAATCAAAACACTGCTCATATAAGCTCTATGTGATCCTCCTCATACACTAAAAATGTATGGATATCGTAAATAAATCCCACAAAAAACTATTCTAGAAACCCATGGAACACTTCATTCATTATTCCTATTAAAAATACTGTATATTTTATAACTTTTATGGACATCACAACAAACTTGTAATTCCAATAACAAAATTATAAGGTAGTCATCAATATACCATCATCCATCACTACAATCTGATTATACCTACACTACAAGTTTATATTGGAGAAAATGTCATCTCACTTCAAATGATTTAATAAATCAACAATACACATGAGAGTATAATGTATCTTCATTATCACTTGATTAAAATGATGATAATTGATACACATTCATAGAAAATAATTTTCATTATTTACAAAAAACTGGATCTCCCTAAGAAGTCACACTAGGTTGAATGAAACATCCAAATAAGTTATCATCAATATGATTTTGTGTCCATTGAAACTCAGAAGTGACCATATGATATGGATACATTAATATAGAAGAAACTCTTAGTTATATATCCCTATTAATCTCAATATTTCATCAAGGGGGTAATATCAAAACCACTTAGGGAACAACATCATCATACTCTCTAACAAACCTTGGAAGCACCACCGATTGATCCTCCATAAAACTCAGCATCAAGATAGCCATAAAAAATATTGAATCAATAAATAAATGTCTTATTTGAGGGTCTTGATTTCCAATGAATCTTTCATAGTCTCTTTCATCATTATAGAATATTATTCATCTAATAAATAAATCCATGATACACTACAAAAAATGCAATCAATCTATGTTGAGGATGATTTCATACAATTGTATCTCTAAATATAGAAAATATTCCAAAGAGTGGTGTTTCCCTTTCCCCAGTACACATTTTCTACATTCATAACATAGGCTAGCTCAACCACCAATTATAATTGTCAATAACAAAGGTAATATAAGTATATCAACATCAATTCCTAAAGCATTGAATAAGGTAAGTGAAATAAAAGAGTGTATAGCTACTGAATCAAATAAATCATTTACAGAAGTATAAAATAGGTAGGTAATATCTTGTATGATGTTCGAATCATCCATAACTGATAGTGATAAATCATGAATCTCAACATGACTCACTTCACAATCTCTTTAACCAAGATTCCAACTATCTCCATTGTCATACACACCCAGGTGTCCCTAAGGATGAGGGATATCATCAGGTTTCCCTCTACCAACCTCATTCCCTCTATGATGATCATAATATGGGATTACCTATTACTGATACTTCCTTAGATGATACTACTATAAAGGATGAGACTAAAATTGGATACTAATTATATGTTGACTATTGAGGAAGTTCAGGTAATCTCACTTCTAATAATCATAACCTCTATAGAAAATAAAACTATGCTAGGCTCAATATAAGGGGGTATGAGAACAACTAGCTTTGGTGAAATGGGTTAAATATGGATTAAACCGTAACCCCATTTTAATGCCCCAAACCTAGTTACACAAATTCAGTTCATTATTACATAACATTGGCATGATGTAAGGAATCAGGTCCTGAAAGACTGATCAGTTTAGTATCCTTGGAAATACTAGATACATACATAAGTTTTAAATTACATCATGAAATAAAGAAAAACAATATTGTGTCTCCTTTGAACACACTCATATCCTTTATCTTATTCCTATAGGTTAATAATAATATACTTCTTCACATCCTGGGAAAAAGAAAACATAAGAAAGGGGTGATCTCAGATGCTTAGTAAAGATAACAATATAGCAGAAACTATCCTAAAAAATCATAAACATTTAAGGAAATGTATAAGACTAAAACACAAGCCTTTTAAACTAAAAACTCAGAATAATATGGAAAAGATAAAAAAAAAATTCCATTTACTTATTCACATGGATATTATACTAGTCGAATAATCACATGTAATATCAATAGCTAATTTCATAATGATGGAATGCATAATGCCAGACATCATAAACACATATTCAAGGCCTTGTTCCAAGACTACAAATAAGATTTTGTCAAGGCCTCTTGCGAAGAAACTAGTTTGTCTCATGAAACCTACTAATGTATTGAGGAGCTATAGAGGGATCCACCCATCACGTACTAAGTCCAATGAATTTCTCATATGAAAATATATGAATCATAACATAAACATTCTTATTAAAACTAGAATACGAAATGTTAATAATTTAATCCTAAAACATAAATGGTATAAAAATTACACATCCATAGTCAAACATATTAAAAAACCTTCAATATAATATAGAATATTTTATCATAATAAATCAAATTGAAACAAGTGTAAAATCCATCAAAGGATGTTGACATAGATGAAATCAAAACTATTTGAGAGAAATTTTGAAATCATATAAAAGTAAAGTAATTATAAAAGAAAAAATTTATTTTTAAAATATTATAATAAGATTGTATGGTAATCTTCAAAGGTGTTATAATGGCGGATAATAGCCACACCCTCAGTATAAGTTAAAAAACATTCTTACCTTAATTTGTCGAAAAGGTCATAAAGTACCTTGTTAGGAAAACGATGGAATGATTCACATCAAAACATTTTATATAAAGTCAAACAGGGATATAAATGACTTTATCCCATATTATAGGAAATGTTAAAAATGTTTTGAAATACATTTTTAAGAAACATAGATTTGGATGATAAGGAAGTCCCAGTAGATACTTACATATAAACAACCTTGGATAAATAAAGATATTGTAAAATCAACCCTTATATTGTACTTTTTCTTGGTCAAGGGTACATTAACCTATTTTATAATATTTAAATCATTGTAATTAAATTATACTATAACCATATACATAAATATGATATCATATATGATATTCTAATATTGCTTTGTAAATAACATTTTACTAGTATAATTGTTTCGGGTGTTAACTGATTTGTTTTCACTTATATGTTTTGTTACGTAAGTAATGTTTGTTATGGATAGGATGTATTTTATTAATTTAAATAATTATATTATGTTATTAAAAATTATTTTTAATCATAAAATGAAAATTATTCTTGAATGTTTGAGATGGGGAAATTAATCTTGTCGCATTTGTGGAGACGGTAATCTGTATGTATGCATGAGCTAAAATATCATTCTTTTGATCGTAAAATCTTATGTAATTGAATGTTATATCATATATAAATAATTTATAACATTTTATATTTATTATTTACGTATATTATACTCATCCAAATAATGAAGTGTTGAATAACAAACTACACCACAAAGTGGAGACGGTAAGTCGTACGTATGCACGTATGGTGACTTTTTCATTCATATGATGGATAGAATAATGAATATGGTTGTTCCATATTTATAATAACATAAAAATATGTATAAGGTTCTATATTTGTTATTTTTTATGGAAATAACAATGAAAGAGGAAGTGGAAGAAGAAAAGAACTTTGAAAGAGGTGATGAAATTATTACCTCTTCTTCGGGTTCTTTCTTTTGATTTGAACAAAAGGGATCCTTAGGTTGGATTTATGATAAAATTAAGGCCTCCAGGTTTAAGTTAGGGTAGTTGGCAGGATATTTTATTTGGTTTTGGACAATCCAAATGGCTCTGGAGGTGTGAAAGTTTGAGACGGGGAAGTACCCTTTTATAAGGGAGGTGAGGGTCACTTTATGAAAATCTTGAAATATTATTTTATTATAAAATCATTTTATGTTTATAATGGATCCAAATGGATTTATTTCTAGGATAAGGTGGTTATGAGTCTCAATACTCTCAACCAATATGTTTTAGAAAAGTTTAGGTCACCATATTAACCTTATGTTTTAGATTTAACTCTTAGTTAAATAGTTTAACTTTTACAATGTCTTCTTGTATTTTTATATTACATGGTTAATAAATATACAATAAAATGTCAAGTGAACCTAAAGTGGTTAATTAATGACAAATATATCATTATGTAATTCCTTTGGCTGAACCTTATATTTTTAGGAATATTATATCATTTAATAATATAGTATTTGTTTTAAAAACTCATTTATGTCAATTTTGACACTATTTAGTATTTGGTTTTTGTGAAAGTCAAAAAAAACTTGATTACTTCAAAAAAATACATTAAATAAATCCTAAAATGTCATATTAACTTATAAAATTAGTGGAATGCATCATAAGTCTCAATTTACTTTTATTGTTATATTTACAATATCAATTATTTTAATCTTTCATTAATAGGGTAATTACTGCATCATCATTGTGTCATAAATAAATTTAATTATTTAATGTCTATTTTTTTGAATAAAATAAAATTATGTAGGAATTTTTTTATATTTATAATAAATATTTATAGTCAAATTTATCTTATTTATAACCCAATATTTAAAATGTTTTAGTTATAAAATTTGAATTTAACACTTTTAACTCTTCTTTAAATAAAATAATAATAGATTTCCTAACCTAATCCAAGTGGATAAAATAGGATCATATTTTATTACTATGTTTGATTTTCGTAGAAATACACTTATCCAATCAAATTAGGACATGTGTTAGGGTAATTATAATATCATTTTTACCTTTAATTACACTATTTAATTTTAACTGTGGTAAATAAAATCCAAAAGTTACTATTCAACAAAAAATTATTTTCATCCTATTTATCCAAATTTTACTTATTGATGTCAATTTTCTCTCTTAGATTTTTGAAATTCAATTCACAGAAGTGGTAAAATTACATTTTATGAAAATTTTAAAATTTGCAAAGAAGGTGGGTAGAAGACGTTAAAGAGGTCAATAAAATTTTATACATCTAATTTTATTATAAAATGACTAATAAATTACATTGAACCTATATAGGTATTATGTATCAATTTTGACTTAAAATAAATTGAAATAAAATAAATAATTATTTAAATTAAAACTTGGTTTTAAACAATAATGTGGTGTTTTCCCTATTTATCAAAAATTGAATGTTTTCAGAAAAATATCAAAAATTCACCCAAAGACAATTTGGATATTCCGAATCCAAAAATGAAGTCCATTTTGAAAAATAAAATTTATAAGATTTCAAAAAGTGAGTATTACTATTCATAACAGCTAGTTTAATTGGTCACAGTGTGCTATAACTCGAAGTTGCGTACAACGCAAGCTATTGTATTATTCAAAGAATATAATATCGTGGAAGATTGTGGTGTTAAATTCTTCCCTCCTTAAAATAATTTCATCCTTAAAATTTCTAGAATACTACTGCATAAAAAGATTCAGGTGTTTCTTCATCATAAGGTCTTCAGGTTCTCACATTGCCTCTTCTATCTTATGGTTTCTCCATAGAACTTTTACCAGACGAGTCGTCCAGTTTCTCAAAACTTATTCGATGGTATCAAGAATCCTAACATGATCTTCACAATATGAAAAATCGGGATCCAGTTCTATTTCTTCATAGGTGAGTACATGCGTTGGGTCAGGCATGTATTTTTTCAACAGTGATATGTGGAACACATCAAGAACTTCAGAGATACTTGGAGACATTTCTAAATGATAAGATACAACTCCAATTCATTTTAGAATCTCGAAAGGTCCAATGTACCTTGGACTTAATTTACCCATCATATTGAATCATATAACACCCTTCCATGGAGATAACTTCAGGAAAACATGATCTCCTACTTGAAATTCCAAATTCTTCCTTCAGTTATCGGCATAACTCTATAGCCTACTTTGAGCTACTTTGATGTGGGTTTTGATGGTCTTAACCATTTCCATTGTTTCCTCAACATGTTCTAGGCCTACTAGTTTTCTTTCACCAACATCATCCCAACAAGTTGGTGTGTGACATCTCATTCCATATAACGCTTCATATGGTTCCATCTGAATACTTGAATGGAAGCTATTGTTATAGAAAATTTCTACCATAGGTAAATACTGATCCCACATACCTTGAAAGTCAAGTGAGCAAGATCTCAACATTTCTTATAAGGTTTGAATAGTCGGTTCTGATTGTCCATCAGTTTGAGGGTGATAGGAAGTTCTTAAATGAAGTTCCATATCTAGGAATTTCTAATGAATTTTCTAGAATCTTGATTTATAACAGGGATCACGATCAGAAACAATCAATAGGGGTTCACCATGAAGTCTTACAACCTCATTAATATATATTCTTGATAAAAATTAAAGTGGTAAATCTTATCTTATAGCAATAAAATGTGTTGACTTTGTAAGATGATCAAAAATGACCCATATTGCATCATTCCTTCTAGGTGTCATTAGTAGTCTAGTGACAAAGTCCATCGTAATATCATCCCATTTCCAGTCAGGCATGGGAAGAGGTTTCATGACTCTTCCAGGATGTTATCTTCCAGCCTTCACCTGTTTAAAAACCATACATCTTGACACATAATCAGCAATCTCCCTCTTCATATTGTCCCACCAAAAATGTAACTTCAAATATTTATACATCTTAGTGATACCAGGGTGTATAGATAAATTGGAGCTATGAGCATCATCCAACAATTACTTTTTATATCAGGTATATTGGGAATACAAAGTATCTTTCCAAATTTCAAAATTCCATTTTTATATACAAAGTTGATAAATCTAACATCATTCACAACTTTAATTTTATTTTGAAACTCCTCATCATCAGTCTGAGAACTTTTTATCATTTCTATTAAATATGGTCTGGAAACCATTTGGAAAAGTATTGATGTTTCACATTCCATGATTATTCCCATATCAATATTTAATAGATCTATGAATATAGGATCCCCTTAAACTCTCATCTTATTTTGAACTCAATGATCCTTTCTTCTCTAAGAATCTTTCGCCTTTATTTTCCTTCTGAAGGTGGTAGTGTATAGTGAAATCATAATCCTTCATTAGTCAGAGCCATCTCCTTTGCCTCATATTGATTTCTTTTTTTAGAAAATATACTTCAAACTCTTGTGATTGGTATATATCTCAGATTTTTTACCATATAGATAGTGTCTCCATATATTAAAAGAAAATAATACAGACGCTAACTGAATATCATGAGAAAGATAGTTTTGTTTAGGAATTTTTTGTTGTCGTGATGCATAGGCAATAACTCTATCATTATACATAAATACAAAACCAAGTCCTTTCTTTGAAGCAACACTATAAATAACAAACCCATCATTCCACGATGGTAGATTCAATATAGAAGCATTGAATAATATTCTCTTCAATTCTTGAAAACATTTTTCACACTCTTCTTTCCAAACAAATTTAACCCCTTTACGAGTGAGCTTGGTTAATGGGTTATCCAAAAGGGAAAAATTCTGGAAGAAACGCTGATAATAAACTGCTAAACCAATAAAACTACGTACCTTAGTAATACTCTCCAGTTTTGGAAATTCTTGTATTGCTCTTATATTTGAAGGATCAACAGTGATTCCATCCTTAGAGACAATATGGCCAAGAAAATAAATCTTCTAAAGCCCGAATTCACACTTTCTAAACTTCCCATATAATTCATTTCTTCTAAGAGTCTTTAGAATAGTGCTCAAGTGAATTTAATGATCTTAGTAGCTTTTAGAGTATACTAAGACATCATCAGTAAATACCACTAAAATTTCATCAAGATATTCCTTGAAAACTCTATTCATTAGATCCATGAAAACAGAGGGTGCATTAGTCAATCCAAAAGCCATTATTGTAAACTTATAATGACCATACCTGGTTCGAAATGTTGTCTTCAGAATGTCTTCCTTTTTCACGCACAACTGATGGTATCCAGATCGAAGGTCAATCTTTGAAAAATATTTAGCTACATGAAGTTGATCAAATAAATCATCAATGCGAGGTAGGGGATACTTGTTCTGTATTGTTATAACATTGATCTCACTATTTTCAATGCATAACCTCATGGATCCGTCTTTATTTTTAACAAAAAGAACAGGGGATCCCCATGGAGAAACACTTGGGAGAATAAATCCTTTATTACTTAATTCCACTTTTTGTTTCTTTAGTCCCACAAATTATACAGTGTCCATTATATAATGGGTCTTTGATATGGGACTTGAACCAGGAATTAAATCAATGGAAAATGCAATTTCTCATTCTGGTGGATGTCCTGGTAAATCCTCTGGAAACACAGCAACATATTCTCACACAATAGGTACATCCTCTATTTGAAAATTCTTTTCCTCACCCACAGTTATTTCATTCTCTTCCTCTCAAATAATTGAATTTTTTAGAGCTACTTGGGGGTGGATCTAGATAAGAATCATATGGTGACGTTTCTTATCTAAATATATGATACTCATTATCATCATAAATAAGTGTAACCTATTTCTTCTTACAATAAAATTTCACATCACGGTCCAAAAGCCAATCCATATTGAGGATTATATCAAATTAAATCATGGGTATGATGATGAGATCTGCAGATAAAGCACGTTTATATTCCCTAACGGGAACTGATTGACAAAACATTATTGAAATGATACTTCCCTTGTGAGTTTTGACCAACAACTCCATTATTAAATAAAATTTAAAATATCTAATTTTATTAGAAAACTGGGACGATATGAAATAATGCGATGATACAGAATCAAAGAAACCATTGGCTAAATTGGAGGAAACCATTAAATTACCTACCACTGCATCATTCAAAGCTTTAAGCTTAGTAGTAGTGATTACATAAGCTCAATCATTCTCCCTTGGCCTTTTATGAGGTATGATTCCATGTCTCTTAGGAAATTCATTTTCATAATTCCCCATTTATTTACAATTATAACATTCAACATTGACAACCTCTTTCTTCTCTTTGCAATCACGAGCTTGGTGGCCTTTTTCTCTACACTTGTAACAGACTCCCATCCCCTTCAGGAAAGTACCAGGGTGTTTCTTCCCACATTTACTATAAGATTGAAATTCAAATTTTCCCTTCTTCTACTTATTTCCATTTCTAGATTGTTCATCAGATCTTATCTTCCCTTGCTTTTCTTTAAAGTCATAAGAATTAGAGAATTCTTTTTTTGTCTTGATAGCACATGAGACTATGTCTTCATACATTGAGAAGGATTTTTGAGTCTAATGCTTGATGGAGAAATGGTTTTAACCCATCAAAGAATTGATCAATCTTACTTATTGGGTTACATATATAATCTACAGCATGACTTGCTAACCTTGTAAAGTTAGCCTCATAATTTGTGACATTTTCATTCTCCTTTTAACTCAGACACAGAAATTGTCTTTCCATATCCACTCAATTGTCATGAGGAAAGTAGTTTTCTAATAAAATCTATTTAAACTCCCTTAATTACATATTTGATATTTCTTCATCCTCCTTTGTGTTTTGAATTAATGACCACCATTGATCTGCATCTCTCGTGAGGTGATAAACTACCATGAAATCTTTTTCCCTTTCGCTACTCTCCAAAGAATGAAATATTTTCTTCTAAGGAACTTATCAATTGCTCAACTAAAAATGGATTTGTAGTCCCATTGATTGTTGGTGGTTTTTTCCTCATGAAGTGGTCTAACATCGATCCTCCATGTTTTGGATTAGTATGCTTCATATGGGAAAGGTTATTATTCATAAACTGAGTGAGTTATCACAGTATGGTTATAAGTTGTTCAGCAATGGTTGCATCACTATCTCCACTATAATTATCTTGAGTAGGAGGGAAATTTCTAAATGGGTTATGTGTGTTGATACATTTTCCATTCCTTCCACTAGGTGTTATTTCTAAGCAATGGAATACACTATATTAGTTTTGGAATCACAATACATAATTCCAAACTTGTAAAACACTTAACCTAAATTGAACAGTTTATGGATATAATCCATAATAAAAAAAATGTTTTATTTGAGAAAGTATTTACTCATAAATCATTCATAATGGTTTGTAATGAAAATATGAATTATCCTAAGCATATACCTCAGGAGTGTCATAACCAAGAGTGTAGCAAGGCTTGTTGCCATGCACAAGGAAACCCCGGGTCAAGCTCGGAACTACTTGTAGGAGTTTTCACTCCTAGGTATATATGTTCTAGAGCTGTCTCTACCTGATCGTATCCAGACATGGATTTATTTCTTGGAAAATCCACAAAATGTCTACATTACCAAAACTATAGGAAGTTCTTCTAAACTAATCCTCAAATTATATCTTAGGGTAATGTTGTCTAATCAAAGTTTTTCTATATCTAGTTTCCAAGGTTTGTACTAATCTTTCTCTGATACCAACTATAATGTTCGGACCCTAGTTACCCAAATTCAGTGTGTTATTACATAACATTGGCATGATACAAGGAATCATGTCCCGAAAGACTGATAAGTTTAGTAACCTTGGAAGTACTAGATACATACATAAATTTTATATTACATCATGAAATAAAGAAAAACAACATTGTGTCCCCTTTGAACACACTCATATCCTTTGTCATATCCCTATAGGATAATCATAATATACTTCTTCACATCCTGGGAAAAAGAAAACATAAGAAATGGGTGAGCTTAGATGATCAGTAAAGATAACAATATAGTGGAAACTATCATAAATAAGCATAAAAAATTAAGTCATTATATAAGACTAAAATACAAGCATTTTAAAATTAAAATTCAGCATAATATGTCAAAGATAAATTAAATAGTTCCATTTACTTATTCACATGGATATTCTACTAGTCGAATAATCACATAAAATATCAATATCTGATTTCATAATGATGGAATGAATAATGTCAGACATCATAACCAAATAGTCAAGGAATCATGCCAATGACTACAAATAAAATTTTTTCAAGGCCTTGTTCCAAGACCCTAGTTTGTCTCATGAGACCTACCTGTAACACTCTGGGATTTCATGAAAAATATTCTTTTTAATTTCATTGATGTCTTGTGTTATACGCTACACCAAAAAGAGATTGCACTACATGCATCCCTGACTTGGCTTGCATTACATGCAATCGCGACCTTCCACGATAGCACGTGTTGTACGCAATACCGAGTTTCACTAAACAACAATATGTTATATAAACTAGCCGTTATGAATAGTAATACCCACTTTTTGAAATTTAAAAAATTTTATCTTTCGAAATGGACTTCATTTTTGGATTCGGAATATCGAAATTATCCTAGGGTGAATTTTTGGTATTTTTCTGAAAACATTCAATTTTTGATGAATAGTGAAAACACTAGGTTACTATTTAAAACCCAACTTTTTATTTAAATAATTATTTATTTTATTTAAATTTATTTTAGGTAAAAATTGATACATCATACCTATATAAGTTCAATTTAATTCATTAGAGTCATTTTATAATAATTTTCGACATATAAAAATTTTATTGAACTTTTCACCGTCTTTTACCTACCTCCTAGGAGCTTTTTGCAAACTTACATAAAACATAATTTTACTACTTCTGTGAGTGGAATTTAGAAAATCCGAGAGACATGATTAATATCAAGGACTAAAATTCGGTTCAATGAGATGAAAATATTTTTTGGTGAATAGTAACATTTTACTTTTATTTACCACTGTTAAAAGTAAATTGGGTAATTAAGGGTAAAAATAATAATATTATTACCCTAAAACATGTCCTAATTCTATTGGATAAGTTTAATTTGATCAAAAACAACCTTAGGAATAAAATATGACCATTTAGGTCCACTTGGATTAGATTAGAACATTTATTTTTAATTTATTTAAAGAAGGGATAAAATATTTAAAATCAAAGTTTAATAACTAAATCATTTTTAATATAGGGTTATACATAAGATAAATTCAGCTATAAATATTCATTAGAAATATAACAAGATTTCCTACATAATGGTATTTTATTTATAATTTTTACACATTAAATAATTTAATTTATTTATGACACAAAGACGATGCAGTAATTATCTTATTAATGAAATATTAACATAATTGATGTTATAAATAACCGAAAATATGTAATTTTACAGTTTTTATGTATTAAACTAATTTTTTTAGGTTAATATGACATGTTTGTATTTATTTAATTAACTTTTTTCGAACTAATCATGCTTTTATGATTTTCACAAAAATCAACTACCAAATAGTGTCAAAATTGACATAAAATAGTTTTTAAAACAAATATTATATTATTAATTGTTATTATATTCCTAAAAATCTAAGGTTCGGCCAAGATACATATATCATGATAGGTGTTTAATTAATGGATCACTTTAGGGTCTCTTGGATTTATATGGTATGTTTATTAACTATATAATATAAAACTACAAAGTGACATGGTAAATATCAATCTAATTAACTAAGAGTTAAAACTAAAAGATAAGGTTAATATAATGACCCAAACCTATATAAAATATATATGTTGAGAGGATTTAGACCCATACCCACTTTCTATTCGAAATAAATAAATTTGGAGCTATTAAAAACTGAATATTACTTTATTATAAAATGATATTTTAAGTTTTTCCTAAGGTGCCCCTCACCTCCCTTATAAAAGGGCACCTCCTCCCTCTTCTCATCACACCATTTTGAGCCTTCAATCTCGTCCAAACCCTGCCAATTTCTATTCTAAACTTCCCTAGTAACATTATAGAGGTCATGGTTTTCTTCAAAGACCAATTTTAGTGCCCTAAGAGGAGGTTTCAAAGAGGCATGTCGAAGAAGAGGTAATATCCGTTACCGATTCTTTCAAATTTATTTCTTCTTCTACTTCATCTTCTTTAGTTGTTTCATTATGAAGTAATAACATAAGTATCACTCATATATTGGTATGTTATTATGAATATGAAACAACCATATTTCACCTTCTATCCATCCTACGGAAAACAAAATCACCGCGCTTGCGTACGTACGAAATACCGTCTCCACGCCGTGGTGTAATCTATTTTCGACCACCACCTTACTTGGATGGGTATAATGGTGTAAATAAAAGACTATATATGATTATTTTAAATTGATATTGATTATGAAATATTATACATACTCTTAAATATAATTCCACGATCATGGGAATGATATCATCGCTCGTGCGTACGTACGGACTACCGTCTCCACGACGCGATGAGATTCATTCTCCATGTTAACCATTCATAAATGATTATAAAGTATGTATAATTAATAATAATGAGATATATGACATAATAATGATAATATATTTATGTGTATATATATATATATTTCATCTACTTAATTCCATTCAATTCAATAAGGAAACGAAAACAGTGTTCATGCGTGCGTACGGCCTACCGTCTCCATGAACGATGTATTTCATTCCATTTATCGATATATCATATATATATATATATATATATATGATGAATATATATTATATATAAATCATTTTTTACATTCTTTAATTAAGTAAATCAGGATATAAGTAATAATATCAAGAACAACAAGTTGAAACACGTACAATAAATGAAACGGTTTTACCCAAATCATTTCTTTTACATCGAATTTACAAAAGAACGGGTAATATAAAGTCATAAGTAAACTATATATGGTATCATAACAATGAATATAATTATTTAATAAGTCAATAAAATTATTTAAATCATTATATAGGAGTTTCAGATACATACGAAGCATATCAGACATAAGGTAAGGGACAAATTTTCAATCTCATTTTTTATCCGAGATTGCTTATATGTAAATATATACTTGGGTTATGTTTATCATCCATGACCACATTTTCTAAATTGTTTTTAATAAAATGTTTAATATTCTTCCTTGAATGTTTAAAGTCATTTTTACCCTTTATTTAATTTTTACCACATTGTATGAATGGAATATTTCTTTTGTTTACCATATAAGGTACTGTTTGACTTTTCCGACAAAAGTACGAGGAGAATGTTATTTTTACCTTATACGACATGAACAGATTTTTACGGTTTCATAACACCTCATTTTCAAGAATCTTCCTCTAAAATATTGCATGATTATTTTCAAAAAAACCCCTTTTCTTTTAAAATTTCCTGGCATTTTGTGAAAAAAAATGATTTTGAAGAAGAAAGGATATTTTCCTCAAGAATTCATTTCAAGTGTTTTATCAAAACTGTTTTCAATATAAAATGAAATTATTTAATATGTTTATGTTTCAAGTATAATGTATCCATTATTTACATGGTTTTATTCTTCTTATAATAAAATTTTATCCGTTTTTTATGGATTATGTTATGATGGCATGATGTTTAAGAATCTCATTCTATTACATGGGTTATTCTATGATGTATGATTCATGATTTTGTGGCACACGAAAGAATGATTTCATTATGAGATGGTGGGACCTATATCTCCCTTCAATGCATTTGGTAAAGATATATATCTCATGAAATAGACATGGCTGGAACGGTAAGTTAATCTAATTCTGTAATACAGGACTGGAATGAGGAGTGAACTCAATTCAGAAAGGGACTTTGTCCACTAATATGGTCTTGGAAGCAATGCCTTGGCTACTATGGAAATCATATCATGTGATTAATGGTTTCCACAATCACATATTTTATTCCCATTCTATTTTATCATGATTGATGTTATTTTATGATATGTGCCATACATACTTCCATGATTTATGTCTTTGCTCAAGATTTTGATGTTTAGATTTTATGTTCAAGCTTTTGCAATCAAATGTTTATGGATAGTTCTATGTTCTCTGAGTTTACCATTACTGAGCATTTGAGCTCACCCTTTTATGTTTTCTTTTCCCCAGGATATAAAGAAAGGTTTTAGGTAAGAAAACCAAAAGGGGAAGATCTTTATGGGAGATGTTGAAGATCTTTCACCCAGATTAAAAGATTACGTTCTGAGTTTCCAAAGACACTAAACTATTACGGTAATTTGGTGTCTATTTTTTTATGTATTAAGTATTCCGCAAAAGTAATGTAATGTCGATGTACGTCAAGCTTTGGGTCTCTACAGTTGGTATCAGAGGAAAGGTTTAGTTAACCTTTGGAAACTAGGACGTGAAAAATTTAGTGAGATCCCTAGAGATAATTCTAAGGTCTGTCTAGGTATGTCCCTAAGGTTAAGTATAAGTATAGGTTATAGTACTATAATTACGGTAATGATCTTAGAATTTAACCTAAGATGTTAGATATTGAAGGTACTCCCCCTTTATTATGTTTTTTTCCAAGCATAAGTTTTGCCTCTTACACTATTTTTTTGGGTTTTAGACTGTGGCTGGAACCCTAAGGAACCGTGTTGATCAATGTAATGGGCAATGCTATGATTTTCCCCCTAAAGAAACCAATGTTTTGGGAGATGGAGTGAAAAATCTTATTTCTATACTTACACAAGATATGAATCATTCTAGACTTCTGAATGATCAGAGAAGGGAACAATATTCTATTGAGTCTTTCATGAGGCAACGTCCACCTTCTTTCAATGGGTCTTCTGATCCACTTGTTGCTGAACAATGGATCAATACCATTGAAAAGATATTTTCCATAATTCGCTTTTTGGAACACGATAAAGTTATTCTAGTTGTTTACCGTTTAGAAGGTGAACCAGACCAGTGGTGGACTCTAATTAAGAATACAAGGCCCCAAGATGAAATTGAATCCATGGAATGGGACGAGTTCAAGAACTTGTTTTTCAGTAAGTACTTCCCTCTTATTCTTTGAAAAAATAAATAAAAGGAGTTCCTTGAGATTAAGCAAAAGGATGATGAATCTGTTGGTATATACAAAGAAAATTTTACATGGCTTTCAAGGTATACATCTAGCTTTATCATCCAACCTGAAAGTAATGTTGATCGATTCTTTATTGGCTTAAAACCAAGTATTCGAAGGGAATTATCTATATGATACTTCAGTAGCTATGAAGAAATTGTGGGTTGTGCTATCAAGGTAGAAATGGAAGTTGGTGTTACATATCCATCTCATGGTTTTGACAAGAAACGAAAGATGGAGTTCAAGGATAAATCTCAGAATAATGGTGAAAAGAAGATGAATGTTTCTTTATGCTCAAAGTGTGGAAAGAATCATGGTGGAGATTGTCTTAAAGGGACTAGAATATGTTTTAAGTGTGGAAAAGAAGGTCATCGAGGAGCTGAGTGTCGAAGTAATGGAAAAAGGGTTTCTAATGATGTGAATAAAGAAAAGACTAAAGATAACGCACCACCAACACTTCAATGCTTCAAGTGCAATGAAATGGGGAATTATTCTAATCAATGCCCTAATCCAAGGGTTAATGATGATCGACATGAGCAACCACTTAAGGAAAAGGACAAAGGAAAGTCACATGCGATCACTATTGGAGATCTTGAATATGACAACGATGTGGTGGAATGATTAAGTGTTTATGTAATGGGATTCCAAAATAATGTTGTATATAGTATCGTGGAATATTGGAATATTTATGTATTGGTCTATTGTGGTTTTCAATAATTTTATGGTACCGGAAACCATGGAAAGTTATTGAGATATTTTTGGAAAGAAGATGATATGCGCATAATGAAGGGATAAGGAGAAAATGAAATGTTTGACAGTATTCGTGAGATCATGACTGATATAAGGAAAAAGTTAAATCATGGTTTGAGTATATAGAATTTTTGGATTTTGGTATGTGGAAAGAGTTAACTTTTAACAGCATTCATGTTTTCACTAAGATTCAATGGGTATTCATTTTTCAAGAGAATACATGATTAATGTATTCACATGTTTGGAATGTGACCAATAAGATATATCTTATATGAGGTATAAATGATGGTATTCACATGATCGGTAGATGACATTTCTAGTAATCATTTTCTTTATACTATAATATTTGACAGAAGTATTTTGGATAAGCTTAAATATTAGAATGAATTATGTTGGACATAAGTTAGTATTGTTTAAGGCTAGAACTCTTTCGATATTATTGATGGAATGTTATAATAATGTAGTTTTAGAAAAAGGACAACCTGCAGGATGGGCGACAACAAGTTGCGTCAGACAATGATGCGGGAATCGAAACCACAACCAAAGTGCGACAGACCTTTATCGCCTACCACTAGCCTACAAGAAGTCCCTGGTTAGTAGAAACTAGTTTTATTTTATTAAGAGCTATGATAGCTGAAGTATAAGTCCATTTTAGAAACCATATATGATTAATCTCAGCATAGATGGACTTCTGTATATTTAATAAATTGTGATAAACTTTTTGTGATAGAAATAGATGGAATGACCTATCATTCTATCGCATAATCTGTTAACACTTCATAAAAGACAAATTTAACTTCATTTCTTTAAGAGATGAAGTGGAAATTGTTCGAGGCATGAGAAACGGTGAGATTTTACCAAAATCAAGTAAGTATTTATTTTAATTCAACAATTCTTCAACTTTAGGGAAATTATCTTGAAAACAAAAAATGTTGTCTAAGTGCTCTCATATCTGATGAATCGAATGGTAACTTAGATCATCACAAATTTATGGCTTTTTGATTGTTGTCTTTTTCATATCCATGTATTATACCACTCTTCATCAGAAGTTTATGGTTATATTTCTCTTCCATATCTATATTTTTACCTATGTTTTACTATGTGGAAACCCAGTGATTAGTTAATTTGGGTAACCGTTACGTTTCATACTTTAGTTTTTAAAGTCAAGTTTTGGTATTCCTTTTTATGATGTGGGTTTCTATAAAAGAAACTTTCAAGTAGTAAACCATTTATAACCCCAACGAATTTCGAGGGTGAAATTCATTTTAAGCGGGGTAGAATGTAACACCTGGAGATTTTATGAAAAATATTCTATTTAATTTTATTGATGTCTTGTATTGTATGATACACCAAAAGGAGCTTGCACTACATGCATCCATGACTTGGCTTGCATTACACGCAATCGTGACCTTCCACGATAGCGTATGTTGTACGCAATACCGAGTTTCACTAAACAACGATATGTTATATAAACTAGCTGTTATAAATAGTAACACCCACATTTTGAAATTTTATAAATTTTATCTTTCAAAATGGACTTCATTTTTGGATTCGGAATATTGAAATTATCCTAGGGTGAATTTTTGGTATTTTTCTGAAAACTTTCAATTTTTTATGAATAGTGAAAACAATGGGTTGCTATTTAAAAACCGACTTTTTATTTAAATAATAATTTATTTTATTTAAATTTATTTTAGGTCAAAATTGATACATAATACCTATATATGTTCAATGTAATTCATTGGAGTCATTTTATAATAATTTTCGATATATAAAAATTTTATTGAACTTTTCACCGTCTTTTACCTACCTCCTAAGAGATTTTTGCAAACTTACATAAAACGTAATTTTACAGCTTATGTGAGTGGATTTTTGAAAATACAAGATACATGGTTAATATCAAGGACTAAAATGTGGTTCAATGAGATGAAAATAATTTTTGGTGAATAGTAACTTTTTACTTTTATTTACCACGGTTAAAAGTAAATAGGGTAATTAAGGGTTAAAATTATATTATTATTACCCTAAAACATGTCCTAATTATATTGTATAAGTTTAATTCGACCAAAAACAATGTTAGGAATAAAATATGACCATTTAGGTCCTCTTGGATTAGATTAGGACATTTATTATTAATTTATTTAAAGAAGGGTTAAAATAGTTAAAATCAAAGTTTAATAACTAAATCATTTTTAATATAGGGTTATACATAATATAAATTAGGCTATAAGTATTAATTAGAAATATAAAGATATTTCCTACATAATGATATTTTATTTATAATTTTTATACATTAAATAATTTAATTTATATATGACACAATTATGATAAAGTAATTATCTTATTAATGAAATATTAACATAATTGATGTTATAAATACCCAAATAAATGTAATTTGAGACTTTTTATTAATTAAAAGAATTTTCTAGGTTAATATGACATGTAAGTATTGATAGAATTAACTTTTTTCGAACTAATCATGCTTTTATGAGTTTCACAAAAATCAACTACAAAATAGTGTCAAAATTGACATAAAATAGTTTTTAAAAGAAATATTATATTATTAATTGTTATTATATTCCTAAAAATATAAGTTTCGGCCAAGATACTTATATCATGATATTTTTATAATTAATGGATCACTTGGGGGTCTCTTGGATGTATATGGTAAGTTTATTAACTATATAATATAAAAATACAAAGTGACATGGTAAATGTCAATCTAATTAAGTAAGAGTTAAAAATAAAAGATAAGGTTAATATAATGACTCAAACCTGTATAAAATCTATTGGTTGAGAGGAGTTCTACCCATCCCCACATTAGCTTCTAAATAAATCAATTTGGATCTATTAAAAACCAAATATGACTTTATTATAAAATAATATTTTAAGTTTTTACTAAGGTGCCCCTCTCCTCCCTTATAAAAGGTCACCTCCTCCCTCTTCTCCTCACACCACTTTGAGCCTTCAATCTCAGCCAAACCCTGAAAATTTATCTTCTACACTTCCCTAGTAATATTATAGAGGTCCTGGTCTTTTTCAGAGACCAATTTTAGTGCCCTAAGAGGAGGTTTTAAAGAGGCGTGTCGAAGAAGAGGTAATATCCGTTACCGATTCATTCAAATTTATTTCTTATTCTACTTCCTCTTATTTAGTTGTTTCATTATGAAGTAATAACATAAGTATCACTCATATACTGGTATGTTATTATTAATATGAAACAACTCTATTTCACCTTCTATCCATCCTACAGAAAATGAAATCACCGTGCGTGCGTACGTACGGAATACCGTCTCCACGCCGTGGTGTAATATGTTTTCGACCACCACCTTACTTGGATGGGTATAATGGTGTAAATAAATATATATATATATGATTATTTTAAATTGATATTGATTCTGAAATATTACAAATACACTTCAATACAATTCCACAATCATGGGAATGATATCATCGCTCGTGCGTACGTACGGACTACCGTCTCCACGACGTGATGAGATTCATTCTCCACGTTAACCATTCATGAATGATTATAAAGTATGTATAATGAATAATAATGATATATATGACATAATAATGATACTGGATTTATTTATATATATATTTTTCATCTACTTAATTCCATTCAATTCAATAAGGAAACGAAAACAACGTTCATGCGTACGTACGGCCTACCGTCTGCATGAACGGTGTATTTCATTCCATTTATTGATCTATCATATATATATGTATATTATGAATATATATTATATATAAATCGTGTTTTAGATTATTTAATTAATAAATCAATATATAAGTAATAATATCAAGAACAACAAGTCGAAACACGTATAATAAATGAAACGATTTTACCCAAATCGCTGCTTTTACATCGAATTTACAAAAGAACAGGTAATATAAAGTCATAAGTAAACTATATATGATATAATAACAATTAATATGATTTTTTAATAATTCAATGACATTATTTAAATCATTATACAGGAGGTTTAGATACATACGAAGCATATCGGACATAAGGTAAGGGATAAATTTTCAATCTCATTTTTTATCCGAGATTTCTTACACATAAGTATTTACTGGGGTTACGTTTATCATCCATGACCATGTTTTCTAAAAATGTTTTCATAAAATGTTTACTATTATTCCATGAATTTTTAAAGTCATTTTTACCCTTTATTGAATTTTTAACACATTTTATGAACGGAATCTTTCCTTTGGTTACCATATAAGGTACTTTTTGACTCTTCCGACAAAAGTATGAGGATAATGTTATTTTTAACTTATACGGCGTGAATGGATTTTTACGGTTTTATAACCCCTAATTTTCAAGAATATTCCTCTACAATATTGCATGATTATTTTCAACAAAACCCTTTTCTTTTAAAATTTCATGGCATTTTGTAAAAATAAAACAATTTTGAAGAAGAAAGGATATTTTCCTCAAGAATTCATTTAAAGTGTTTTATCAAAACTATTTTCCATCTAAAATGACATTATTTAATATGTTTATGTTTCAAGTATAATGTCTCCATTATTTATATGGTTTTATTCTTCTTATGATAAAATTTTATCCATTTTTTTATAGATTATGTTATGATGGCATGATGTTTAAGTATCCCATTCTATTACATGGGTCATGTTATGATGTATAATTCATGATTTTGTGGCACATGAAAGAATGATTTGATTATGAGATGGGTGGGACCTATATCTCCCTACAATTCATTGGGTAAAGATTTATATCTCATGAGATAGACATGGCTGGAATGGTAAGTTAATCCGGTTCAGTAATACAGGACTGGAATGAGGAGTGAACTCAATTCAGAAAGGGACTTTTTCCACTAAGATGGTCTTGGCAGCAATGCCTTGGATACTATGGAAATCATATCATGTGCTTAATGGTTTCCACAATCACATGTTTTATTCCCATGCTATTTTATCATGATTGATGTTTCTTTATGATATGTGCCTTACGTACATCCAAAATTTATGTCTTTTCTCAAGATTTTGATGTTTAGATTTTATGTTCAAGCTTTTTCATTCAAATGATTATGGATTGTTATATGTTCTATTTGTTTACCCTTAATAAGAATTTGAGCTCACCCTTTTATGTTTTCTTTTCCCCAGGATATAAAGAAAGGTTTTAGGTAAGAAAACCAAATGGGGAAGATCTTTATGGGAGATGTTGAAGATCTTTCACCAAGATTAGAAGATTACCTTCCGAGTTTCCAAAGACACTAAACTATTACGGTCCTTTGGTGTCTATTTTTTGTTATTTATTAAGTATTTCGCAAAAGTAATGTAATGTCGATGTACTTCAAGCTTTGGGTATCTACACTACCGATGCATCAAGAAGCTATAGTGGGATACACTCGTCACTTACTAAGTCCAATGCATTCCTTTTATGAAAATATTTGAAACATAATATAAAAATTTGTATTAAAAATATCATTAAAAATTTGAATAATTTGACCATAAACAGTGAATGAAATAAAATTAACACACCCACAGTAAAACCTATCACAAAACGTTCAACAGAATATGAAAGATTTTATCATAATAATTCAACTTCAAACAAGTCTGAAATCCATTAAAAGATGTTGACATAGATGAAATCAAAACTGTTTGAGAGAAATTTTGAAATCATTTAAAAGTCGTGTAATTATAAAATAAAATATTTATTTGGAAAATATTCTTATAAGCTTCTAAGGTAAGCTTCGAAGGTGTTATAATGATGGTGAATATCCACACCCGCAGTATAAGTTAAAAAACATTCTTACCTTAATTTGTCGAGAAGTTAATAAAGTACCTTGTTTGGAAAACGATGGAAAGATTCATTTAAAAAAATTATATAAAGTCGAAAAGAGGTATAAATGACTTTAACCTATATTATAGGAAATAGTAAAAAATATTTAAATACATTTTTAAGAAACACAGATGTGGATGATAAAGAAGTCCCAGTAGATACTTACATATAAACAACCTCAGATAAATAAAGAGATTGTTAAATTAACCCTTACCTGGTACTTTTCCTTGGTAAGGGGTACATTAACCTCTTGTATAATAGTTAAATCATTTTTATTAAATTATAAAATAATTATATACATAAATATGATGTAATATATGATCTTCTAATATTTCTTGGTTAATAATATTTTAGTAGTATCATTGTTTTGGGTGTTATCTAATTCGTTTTCCTTTATATTGTTTATTATGAAAGTCATGTTTTTTATGGATATGATGTATTTTATTTATATCCAGAATTATATTATGTTTTTAAACATTATTTTTAATCATTAAATGAAAATAATTTTTGAATTTTTCTGATGGGGAAATGAACCTTGTCGCATTCGTGGAGACGGTAATCCGTACGTACGCACGAGTAACAATATCATTATTTTGATGGTAAAATCGTATGTAATTGGATGGAATATCATATATACAGAATTATTAACATTTTATATTTATTATTACATCAATTATACACATTATTATACCCATCCAAATAATGAAGTGTTGAAAAAAAAACTACACCACGACGTGGAGACGGTAAGCCGTACGTATGCACATATGGTGACTTTGTCATTAATAGGATGGATAGAATAATGAATATGGTTGTACAAAATTTATAATAAAATCATATTATGTATAAGGTACTGGATTTATTATTTTGGTATGAAAGAAATAAATAAATAGGATTTGTAAGATGAAAAGAACTTTGAAAGAGGTGATGAAATTATTAGCTCTTCTTCGGGTGCTTCCTTTTGATTTGACCAAAAGGGATCCTTAGGTTGGTTTTCTGATCAATGTAAGGCCTATAGGTTTAATTTAGAGTAGTTGGGAGTATATTTGAGTAGGTTTTCTCCAAGAAAAATGGATTTTGAGGTGTAAAATTAAGAGAAGGGGAAGTAACCGTTTATAAGAGAGGTGAGGGTCACTTTAGAAAAAACGTAAAATATTATTTTATTATAAAATAATTTTCGTTTTATAATGGCTCCAAATGGATTTATTTCAAGGATAAGGTGGAAATGGGTCGAAACCATCTCAAACAATAGGTTTTCAAAAAATTTAGGTCACCATATTAACCTTATATTTTAGATTTAACTGTTAGTAAAATATATTATCTTTTACAATGTCTTCTTGTTTTTTATATTACATGGTTAATAAACATTCTATAAAATTCCTAGAGAACCTCAAGTGGTTCATTAATGAAATATATATCATTATGTATGTCCTTTGGCTAAACCATATATTTTTTAGAATATTATATCATTTAATAATATAGTATTTGTTTTAAAACTCAATTATGTCAATTTTGACAATATTTAGTATTTGGTTTTTGTGAAGGTTAACAAGACATAATTACTTAAAAAAATACATTAAATAAATCCAAACATGTCATATTTACCTATAAAATATTGTAATGAATCAGAAGTCTCAATTTACATTTATGGTAATATTTATAATATCAATTATTTTAATCTTTCATTAATAAGGTAATTATTTCTTCATCATTGTGCCATAAATAAATATTATTATTTAATATCTAAAATTTTTAAATAAAATAATAGTATGTATAAAATATTTTTATCTTTCTAATGATTATAGTCGAATTTATCTTATGTATATCCCTATATTAAAAATGTTTTAGTTATTAAAATTTGAACTTAACACTTTTGACTCTTCTTAAAATAAAATAATAATAAATGTTTTAATATAATCCAAGTGGATAAAAGAGGATAATATTTTATTCCTTAGGTTTATTTTGGTCTAAATACACTTATCCAATAGAATAAAGACATGTGTTAGAGTAATTATAATATCATTTTTACCTATAATTGCCCTATTTACTTTTAACCGTGGTAAATAAAATCCAAAACCTACTATTCACCAAAAATTATCTTCATCCTATTAAACAAAATTTTATATATTCATGTCAACTATATCTCTCAGATTTTTTAAATTAAATTCACAGAAGCTCTAAAATTACGCTTTATGAAAATTTGAAAATGTGCATAGAAGGTGGGTAAAAGACGTTAACAAGTTCAATAAAATTTTATACATCTAATTTTATTATAAAATGACTCCAATGAATTAAATTAAACTTATATAGGTATTATGTATCTATTTTGACTTAAAATAAATTTAAATAAAATAAATAATTATTTAAATAAAATGTCGGGTTTAAACAATAACACAGTGTTATTCATTATTCATCAAAAATTGAAAATTTTCAGAAAAATACCAAAAATTCACCCTAAGCTAATTTTGATATTTAGAATCCAAAAATGAAGTACAATTTGAAAAATAAAATTTATATTATTTAAAAAAATTTGTATTATTATTCATGAAGTCTAGTTTGATTGGTCGTGGTGTGCTAGAACTCGAATTTGCGTACAACACAAGATATTATATTATTCAAAGATAAGCATACCATGGAAGATTTGGGTGTTACAATCATTGAATCAAACATATTACTCTAGAAAAATAACTGAAAACATATTAACATATAACGAACCAACCCAAGTCAACCTCGAACCAGTTAGCCAAGCCAATATGTGACAAGGCCCAAGAGTTGTTCTTGATCTTCTTGGGTTGGAAACTAATGTCGGGCATCAAATATATTCAATTTGAAATTATTTATCCCAGAAACCAAAATATAAATAAACATGAACACCAAGAATAAAATAAACACATATAGTGTAAAGAAATAAAACTTGAAAATCCTCCATGTGACCTCTCGGTCACCATTAACCACAAGACTAATTTGTACTAGGGTGACCCAAACAAGAACCTGATCCAAAACTAAATCCAATAAAGTAGATTGGATTTACTAATGCCGAATGTCAAAAGTTTGGTGTGATAACACAACATATCAACTGCTAAAAACCAAAAAAAACATACATATCCATTATTAAAATATTCCATAATTATTGGTTTGAAAATAAAGATAAAAAATAGGGTTTTCATAATTTTAAAAACCTCAACATAACTTTCCCAAAAGACCTTTTGAAAATAAAAAGGAGGATTTCCATTCCAAAATAGATTTTGGTTCCAAAAACCCAGTTTGAAAACCAATTCCATGGAAGATACACAACCCATTTAAAGAAATAATCAAAAGGGAAATCTAAACTAAGTACAAGTAGTAGGTTATATTAAAAAATTCAGAAATAAAGGAAATAATGCAGGTATTAGAAAACATAAGTAAGAATAATAGGAAACTAAAATACAAAAATAAAATGCAGAAATATGCTGATATGTAATCATGGTAATGTCTTAAACATATCCAGAGGTTCATATGAATATGCTCGATTAATAGCTATTTACCATCATATGATGAATTGCACAGTCAATAACCAACCTAGATGCTCTAAGAGACTCACTAATGACATATACCATGCGGATTATAACTCTATCCATGAGTATATTGTTTTTCTAATTGGTACATAGATAGAAACCATTATTCATGCCTTAATATTTAAAATCCAAAAAAAATTCTATTGAATATACATTTCTTCTCAAAACCATTTCCAAAAAATAAGGTGAATGTCGAACAACACTTCAAAGGTTCTAAATGGTACAAGATTTAGAAACCACACATTAAAACCTCACTTAAATTAATTTAGAAACCAAAATTAATTTGGGGATATATACGGTGTTTTTAAGAAATAAATTTAAAGAAAGAATGAAAATAGGAGAAGATGAAAGGAGAGTGTTTTGAAAACAAGAGATATTATAAAAGTCATTTTTATGGAAAATAAATTTATATGCACGATCCTATATATATACACCCCATACATATATGTATTTTCCCATACCCATAGGAATATATATAGAAAAAATAAAAAATTTATAGGGGTCCAATTGAAGAAGCAAAAATACTATCACATAAGAATCAAACCATAACAATGCACCCAAAAACTATTCAAACCATAAATTCACACATAACAATCATTTATAAAAAATCTCAATAAAGATTATGAAAAAATTTTAATAAAAAAATATATTTTTAAAACAACTTGGAATTTTATCAAACTTATAACATACACATACATTTGATACATATAGGAATAACTAGGGAAACCCTTTGAAAACCCCATTTTTCAACAAATTACCCACATAGATAGGTATAATAAATCATGTAAATAAATGAAAATAATGATAAATTAAATTATAAATTAATTTGGGAAGATCAATCATTTAAAGACATCGTTTGGAAAGGTAATGGATGGAAGCACTTACTCAATGATATACGAATGTGATGAGAATTTGGGTGAAGGAAGAATAAGCCCTATGAGATAAAATAAACACTCTAAACCAAAATAAAATACAAGAAAACATTATCCCAAAACCCCTAGGGGTTTTCCATGAACAACCCTAACCAAGGATAATCCAGAGAATAAATGAAGAAGATTAGAAGAGGAGGAAAAAGACTTAATTGAGGACGAATCCAACAAAAAATTGAATAAGAAGCAGCAAGTATCCAAGGAATATGAAAGAATAAAACCAACCAAGGATCCCAATGGGTCGCACAAATGAGTGGGATAGGAGAGGGGTGAATTTGGGGTAAAAAAATTGGGGAAAACTTGATTTTTTTTCTTGTTTTTAAGAACCTGATCATGTTTCAGGGTTAGGTTAGATGTTTAAAAAATCATGTTACAGTCCTTCACACACTACTAGAAAGACAGACACCTCTCACAAGACGTGCACATGGTTAGAGAAATTGTGTTTCATCCAAGAAAATACAACTCTTTCAAAAATTAATGAATAAAACACAATATTTTTGTATAGTTCATTCTAACAATACACAAGTCATGCACCAGTTCCCAAAAACTCCAAGAAGGCCACATGGTTTATTCTTTTCCTCGCATGGTTTGATCCAAACCATGTGTAGACCATACAAGACAAACCATTAAAGAAACTAAATGAACTAGAAACACCCTTTTCATCTACCAGTTTCATGGTTTCTCTATAAATGATGCACAATATCATGAACATATCTAAAATAGATGAAAAGATCTAAAGATAAAATACATACCCAAAGAAATCAACCCAAAAATAAAAAAATATAAAACACAAAGAAATTAATAAAAAATGAAAAACAAGTTTGGGTTGGGAAAATCCCCCCCCCCCACAAAAACTTTATTCACTATGAAAGTCACCAGCTAAACAAGGAATAAAAATGGAAACATAAAAGGAAAAAAACTATGAACAACTATGTGACCTTTCCACTCCCCAAATCTCATCCGACTTAATTGAGATAAAATAACAAGGACCTAGGAGAAAAATGTGGGTCTCCCATCTATTTAGAAATCAACTAGCATAACACCCCCAAAATTTAACCCCCAACATTAGGGGGAAGACAATGAAGAAATATTAAACCAAACATTTAATGAAATCAAACCAAGATTCATAATTTATATAATAAATAAGAATCTCCATCATAGGAACCAAACAAAATAATATTGATCAATAAGAAGGTTAACCATACAATATTTCATATCCATGAGGAGTGACTATATAGGTTTCAAGAAAAAATATTACTATGATCTTCTGAACAAGAATAATTTCTAATAACAAAAGAACTAGAATAAGGAAAACTTAGAACGCACACTCTTGGACATTGGAAACAAAAATCTATTTTAACAACCCCCACATATAGAAATTACATGACTTCATGAAAATATTCACACTAGGGACTATGGCTGGAGCCCCGATATCTTGAAGTATATTCTGACCCATAGTTAGTAAATAAAAACCTTTAACTGAGACTTATTCTTCTAGTGACACAACCTACAAAACTTTTTCAGATGACTTGAACAAACGCATCATCGAAATGCCTTTATATTATTATGGAAAGATATATTCAAATTCCTAAATTGACCCCACTATAATCACAATAATTAGTGGATTGATGAAAAGGGAAGTGGTAAATAACAAAGGGTAATACTTATGAATTTTTTCATCTAGTTCACACTTCTTAATATATGTTGAATCTTTATAGGGACTATGATAAACTGGCCTACCACCCACCACTGGATTCCCTTTGAGAACTTGTTTGGCTAAAAAGGACTTATCAACCAGCTTCTAAAAAAGATCTTCCTCATATGAGATCAATTAGTCCCTAATCTCTAGATGAATACCCCATATTAAAAAATATATTTCAAAAGATTATTTGACTCTATCTATAGATAAAAGGAAACCAACACTTTTAAATAGTCAACATAGGCCTTCCTTATATGTTTAACTTACTAAACACCCAAGAGCTCTTCCATATTATTCAACTTGACATCCTCAATTATAAAACATTGGATGAAATTGGTCCTAAAAAATTCCCAATGCATCCAACATTCAATGATAATGGGACAATAACCTTTCAATAATCCAAAACTGGTCCCTTAAATAAACCCTGGGTAACTCGTACCCTTATAGCCTCAAGAGTTCCCTAAGACCTAAAAACACTTCTGACTTTCCCGATCCTTTCAAAAAATTCTATTAGAATTTTTTTCACTAACATCAAAATCCAAAACACCACTTTCACCTTCCATAGAAACAACAAATACCATTGAAAAATAAGAACCATTTTTAAATGGATTCCATTTCCCAAAATAATTTTCTTTTCCAAAACCATATTATGACTCAAAACCCCATTTTAAAAATAAATTTCTTTTCAAAATCACTCAAAAAAACAAAAATCATACCAATAAAATCTCTCCCATCAAAACTACTCAAAAAGGGATATAGTAGTCATTCATAAATTTGAAACATGGTTTATCAGACCATGTTTCAAGCATGAACTAACGATTGGAATCGTATTTGAACCATGCACTTGGGATCCACATGGTTCTCTATACCATGTAATCTCACCATGTGATACCGGGTTTCTTCAAATTTTTATTCCCTAACATCCCTAAGATCATTAAATCAAAATAAACTAGCAAAATAAACTCAAAAATAAAAATAAAATACTAAAATATTGACTAAACCTATTAACATAGATCTCATCACATGCGGTGGTGATAAAGAATTGATCCATAACCCACTTATTGAGTTCTAATAATCCTATATCTTGTCTACATAACACCCTAAATAACAAGGGAAGATATGATACCATTTTTTCATGAACCAACCTTGGTCGATCCCAAACTGGTCACCCAATTTGTTTGGTGACATAGTTAGAGAGGCATTTCTGATCCTCCTGGGATGAAAACTAGTGTTTGGAATCAAATATACTCAATTAGGAATGATTTAAATAATAATAAATATATAAATAATCATAATATAATGAATAAAATACAAATATTAAGTGGAAGTAAATAAAACTAGATATACATCTATGTTACCTCTTCATCACCACCATTCACAAGATTGATCCCTAACAAGGTGACCAAAATAAGAACATATGATATCACTTTAACCTGTAAAATAAGGTCTACTGAGGATGAGAGGTACGAGTAAGGTGTGAGAATAAAACTACTCAATAGGTAATCACTATAAAATCTGTATATGTCCTTTCCTAAAATATTCCATAAAATGTTTTTTAAAATATAGATAAAAATAATGTTTTCTTAATTTTAAACAACCCAACCAAACTTTCAAAATATCTAATATGAAAAAAAAAAACAAGAATTTCAATTCCAAAATAGATTTCTATTACAAAACCCATTTTGAAAACAAATTACATGGAAGATTAAAAACTTAATTAAATGAAAAATAAAAAGGAAAATCATAACTAAGTAAGGGCATCATGGTATATCAAACAAATATTGAATGAAAGGAAACAATGTAGGTATTGAAAAGTATAAGTAATCATAATAAGAAACTAAAACAAAACAAAAAAACAATAAAGGAACATACAAATATGTAATCATGAGAATATCCTAAACATCTTGGGAGGAAACCCTGTATATACTTAGTTTGGACCAATATTTCGACGTATGATTCAATTCACATTCAATAGCCTACATGTATTCTCTAACTAGCCTCACTAGTGTCATAGCTCACATGGATCATTACTCTCTTGAAGGGGATCTAGTATGTATAATATATGAATAGATAGAAACATTAACTCAAACCTCTATATGAAGTCCCATAATCCCATGATAATAGTATAAATTTATGGTTATGAGGTTATCACAAGATTGGTATTAAATATAACCTAACGATGCAACCATGCATTCCTTTCCCATTCCCTAACACCATCTATGATAAGGCCCTCCCCAAATTAGGACAACAGTATGAGTTCACATCACACAAAAAACCTTTCCCATGTTCCCACCTGGCCTAAAAATGAATAGAATTCAATCCAAATTTTAAAAAACTTCACAAGGAACTAAATGTACCTTAACATTAACAATCCAAAACCATTTCTAATGAAAGAACCTTTCTTCCCAAAACTATTTTGAAAACGAAGGTGATTATCAAACCAAATGTACAGTGTTATAAATGGGAAAATATTTGAGAAACAAAATTTAAAACCTCACTTAAATTCATTTGGAAAAAAATAAATTTGGAGAAACATTTGAAATTTTTTATGAAACCATTTGAATGAAGGAAAACATGATAGGATGGAACAATAGTGTTTTGAAAACCAAAGATTTAATTGAAGAAATTATATGGAAACTCTATTAATATATACACACAAACCATGAATATATGGATGATCCCATACCCAATGGAGTATATATGTAGAACCACAACAATGTATATGGGTCTAATTAATGAAGCATAAGGATTATCACATAATCATCAAACCATAAAAAGGCACCCAAAACTATCCAAATTATAATTTTACACACATCACGCATTTTCAAAAAGCATTAATCATAATCAAACAACATTTTAAAATACCCATTTCCATTTTGAAGACCACTTGGAATTTTATTGAACACACAATACACACATACATTTGTTGTATATAGGCATAATTATGGGAATCTATTGAAAATCCCATTTTTAAAAAAATCATCAACATTGAAATCCATAATAAATCATGTCAATGAATTAAATTCCTGAGAAAATAATTTAAAAATAATTTGGAAATTTCACGAATTTAAATACATGATTAAAAAAGGAAATAGATGGAAGAACCTACCTCAATGATGTGAAAATGTGATGTAACTCTGAAAGATGGAAGAACAAGCCCCAAGAGAAGAACTGTACACTACAAATAAACATAAAAAATAAGAGAACATCATCCCCAAACCAATATAGATTGTCCAAGAAGAACCATAGCCACGGAGGAACTGAGGAACATGAGAATAAGGGAAGAAGAGGGGGAATAAGGCTTACATGAGGAATAATCTTCCAAAAAATCGAATAATAAGAACCAAGGATCCAATGAGTAGAATATAAAGCCACCCAAGGCACCCAAAGGGCCACACAAATGAGTGGGAGAGGTGAGGAATATATTTGGGGTTAACAAAAAAGAGGGGAAACAAGGAATTTTAAATTTTTTTAATACATGTAAATACTATATGGTTAGGCCACATGGTTTTCAAAACTATTCACCAATAGTTCACACCCTACTGGAAACAAAAACACCTGTCATGGGCTTACTAAAAGGTTTAAAAAAACATGAACTAGACATGAAAAATGGATATGTGAAAATGAAATACATCCTCTAACACATTCCACATGGTTTATACTAACTGTGCACAAACCATGCACCAGTTATCAGATATCCCAAGAAGGATACATGATTACTACTTTTCCTCACACGGTTGGGCCAAACCATGCACATACTATAAAATACCAACCATGAAAGAAAAAAATGAGCTGGAAACACCATCTTCATATACCAGCCACACAATTTCTCCCCAAACCACGCACACTAACTATGAAAAAGGACAAAAATAAAACGAAACCCCTAAAAATCAACAACATATACCAAGAACTCAACCAAAACATAAAAAATATCAAAGAGCACAAAATTAATAAAACAAAAGGGAAAACCAAGGTTGGCGTCTGACATGTCACATCTATACTCCTTCAAAAATCATAGCAACTCCCATCCCATAATGATTTGATCATATTCAATATCCTCTTGATGACTTTTACCTTCACCGGTACTTCAGTATATGAATTCAACATAAATGGAGAGACCTAGTGCTGTATCTCTTAATAGAAGCCTACCCAAAATGTCTCCACATAGCCTCTCCATAAAACATAAGTTCTAAAGTATAATTTAGAAGGTTACTGTAGTGGATAATATACTATAAAACACTATAAATCATGTATATAAGTGTAAAAATATCTAGATAATAAGTCACCTTAGTATTCAAAGAAAGAAACTCATCCAAAATCTAATCCCTAAACTTTTCCCATTAAATAGATGACTTTTTGTGATCCCCAAGGAATAAAATACTCCACTATCGAGCTGATCCATTAAACATCATCAAAAATAATGTAACCTATTTCTTCTTCTAATCATGGATAAAACTAAAGGCTATTTCCTCCACCTCCATACAATCCTCTATCTCTCGATCTAAAACAGATCCTTCTTGCCATTTCAAGAATTGGCTCTGTAACTCGTAGCGTGTCCTTCTCCATGTTTTATCACTGATTACCTCCACTATTTGGTGATCTGTAAGAACATCCTTCTATATTTATTCAACATGAACATGATGGGGAAATTCACCTAGTTCTATATCTAAAAAATAAGAAACATTTGTGACTTATAAAACTAATATTCAAAACAATTTAAGGTTAATTAATTAATTCACTCAGTTTAACTTGTTTCCCATTGTATACCCAAATTCAAACACATGCACCGAAAATCATGATGAATTTTCCTTTACTAATTCTATACCTTTCAAAAAGTATCACTTCACATATATTTTCTAGTAAAATTGAAGTTTGTTGCATAATATCACATGTGACCATAAAATATTGTTTCAACCTAGTATCCCTCTTATATGGAATGCACTAATCTTATTTGATTCCATTTCCCTACCAACCAATACTTCCTCACCAGTGACAAACTCAAAACTGCATCATATAACTCAACCATATTCCTCTAATACCACTCTATCATCACCCCTACCTCTAAAGGTAGCCCTCCTAGGAAGAAAATTGATAGAGAGAGATATTAGTGACATCATGGACCTACACTATAGGATCTGGTTCCAATAATCGCATACTTTACATATTCACATTGATACTTGGTATAGAATATTGGATATAACTATAATTAATAATAAAATAAATAATTATTATTGTATCTCTTAAATCACAATGATCAATTTAGGTTTATATATATAGAGTATTATGACAAAAATAACATATCCCATGTTAATTTTATCATAAGTAAAATATTCTATTATATATAAAAATACTTAATTAATAAAAATTATTCAACATCTTAAAAAAATCTCCAAAAAATATATCATATTATAAATACCAAGTGTGATTATTGTCTTCATAACTTGGTGAGATAGAATCATAAGAACGGGTGAGCTGAAATGATCAATAATGTTAAAATATAATTGATGTTGTCAAAACATGGATATCAATAATTACTGATATCGTACTAATGGAATTCATAATTCCAAACATCAAAAACATGACGGAAATGCCTTTTTTGAAGACCCTATACTGATATGGGAAGAGGTATACACCGATACTTAATTTTTTTTGTCTCATGAGACCTATTGATGCATCGAGGAGTTATATAAATCTAGTACCTTCAAAAACATGTTTAAGACCAATTCATTCACCATGAGATTTAACAAGACATTCCATACCATTCCTTAAGAAACCTATGGATAAATAAAAACAAGTATATAAATATAATAAAAAATATGGAATTTCAACACTTAATAAAACTACATTAGAGTTCAACAACTATCAATAATGTCAATACTTTTCTCCGTATAAATAAATGGGATAACATGACCATAACTCATCTAAAGAAAAATGTTGAATGGTCAAAAAATACATAGTCAAATGGTCAATAATCATCTATATTGGCATAATAATAAATGGAACCCTAATATGTTTCCCCATGTAAATATAATACTGTTCATTTAAGGTGAACATCATTAAATCAAAATAATGTAAAATGTGACATTCACAATATACAAAGAAATGAGAATATAGTTAAGTCAATGCTAGAATAACATGATCATAAATAATCCATATGGATAAGGTGGATAGTTGAAAAATAACATAACCCTAGTGAAAACAATAATCATTGAAGGGTGTTGTCATAAATGAAAAACACCATCAGAAAAAGAATTCATCAATTAGTATCACAAAAAAGGTTTCAAGAATCGAACTATTTGATACAATAATTTTAATCCCCAAAATGATAATATATATATATTAAATGATAAATATTTAAACATAAAGCCATTTAGAGTAAATAATTTTGAAATTGATAAGGAAATGAACGTAAAAACATAAAATATCATTTAAAAAATATTTTTATAATTTTTGTAAAATACAAATTTATAGGTTACATCCAAAGGAAACTTTTAAAATGGTGATGTGAAAGATTTTTAAAACCTTTACTTTTAAAAATAATCTATAATAATTCATACATGAAAAGATATAAATTTTATCATGGTTAAAGGAGGATATAAATACAAAACATATAAAAGGAAATGGAAAAACCCTTTTTTTTAATTTTAATACACCTTTGTTCAAACCTCAAATTGTAAAGAAAGAGTGATAAAATATCCCTTGTATTAAAATATTACTTTCAAATGTGTATTATAAAATACCATATAATAGAATATTAGTATAGGAAAACCCAAACATGAAAAAAAGATCAATATGAAACATTTTAACTCAAATAAAGGAGATTTTAATTATTAGTATCCCTTATCAGAACTATACTCTACGCTATATGTGGTAAAAGTTTAAATATTGAGATAATTTCATATCATACAATCAGTAGAAATAATGTATCTAACTTATTTGAAATAAGTTCAAGAGAATTATTACAATTCAATAAATGAAAATTGAGTCACCAAATGAAATAAAAGTAGGGTAATAATTGAGTATAAATCAATTTTATGAAAATGAAATTATTTGGATTTTTATTTTCCATGAATAACTAAAATATAAGATAAAGATACATCTATGGGTAGTGAATAGAACATTAAAAGGAAAAAATCATGAATAACATAAAAATATATTAAGGAATTAGAATTTGAGATAAAGAACTGTTATATCTTGAGTAATATCTTAATCAAAACCCCTTGAAAAATAAGGCTTATTTTAAAACCTGATATTTTATGGAATACTTATTTACAAATAAAAAAATAATATATTGTAATACATGAAACCCCAGGTCTAAATGAATTGTAATATAGTATACTATTATAAGAAATCCTTTAAATTGGAAGATATGAATTGTAATAACTAAATTATTAAAAATTTATATATAAAATAGTTTCTTTAGTAATCAATTAATTTGAAATGAAAATAAAGGTTATTTGAAAATAAAGGTAATTAGAAAATAAAGGAAATGTCTTTTTGAAAAACTATTTTTATACGAGCGATGTTTTTTTATCTTTATAATTTGAGTTATCACTATTGGTAAATTATTTTTATAAAATTTATATATTATATATTCAATAAAATATTCCAACATTAATCTAATGTTTTTCCAGGAATTTTATTAAAATAAATCAATGTTTATGATTAAAAATGTATTTATCTAAAATAACGATCTTCATTACATTTTGTGCATTTATTTTTTAAAATTAGTTACTTCCACTTAATAAATTAAATTATAATAAATGGATTACATATTTTTAATTATGTTGTTAAAATTTTGTAAATAGAACCCATTTATTTTTAGGCGTTGTGAATAGTAACTGTGGTAAAACTATCACCTTAGTAAAGGATAAATCATGTTAACATAGGTTAAAACTAAGTGTTAAGGTCATTATTTATCATATTAATTATTATTTTATGTGGCTAATTCACCCATTATAACCTTATGCTGTAAATTTATGTTTTTAGGGGACAATTTTCCAAGAAAAAGACCAATATAATATTTAAAGAAAAGGAAAATACAAAATACCACTCTCTTACTTTTAAATATATCTTATCTACTCACACGGGGAAAAAGAAAACTGTGAATGAATATTAATTTTCATTTTGAGAATAATTAAATTATTTTAATGATGTTAATTTGTTTCTAATTTATAGTAATTATATAATTACCGTAAATGTTTATGCAACACTGACAAAATATTTATTCAATTAATAGAATACTTAAATAAATGACTTCAAATATGAAAAGTTATAAAATTAAATTGAATTATTGTGTTCAAGTAAATTTTTACATACACAGTATGTTAGGTCCACTAGGCTGGATACCCTGAGAGGGGGGGGTGAATCAGGGTATGACTAATTAAAAATTAATGCCCGTTCTGATCTTGTTTCGCTGTTAAGCAAAACACTCTTCTCTCTTTTCCCTGTTGCACGATATAAACAGAATGTAAAGCAAGCACAGGACACAGCAATTTTACTTGGTTCACCGCTAAGGGCTACGTCCAAGGAGCATACGCCGACAGGTTGCCGGTCGTACCAAATTCCACTAATCTTCACTAGCTGTGGATTACAAGGTTTGGGCTAGATCACTTCTATGCCCAGGCTCACTGCCTTTAGAATGTTTAGGGTCAGCTCACTGCTTTCCCAAGGGTCACTCCCTGTTTCTCTCTCTCTGGCTCACTGCCGGTGGAGAGGATCACCTTCTTCCTCTTCCTGAGCTCACTGCTCTTGGATGGAATTAACTCACAGTTTATAGACCTGTAGGTCTCTTCATTCTCATGAAAGAATGCATCTTCCTCTGTATGTAGATGCTCTGTTGAAGTTCAACTTTCACCCGTAGATGAATACCCCTTTGCCACTATCCACTGGGCAACCTACCTTTGGAAAGACCTTCGCAAAGCACCCTACAATGCGAGGCTCCCAATTTCGCGAAGCTCAAACAAGCCTTCGCGAAGCTCCTGCCTTTTCGCGAAGCTCAATCGCGAAGCTCCTTCGCGAAGCACTCTCGCGATGCTCAAGCCGTCGCAAAGCAACAACCCTCGCGAAGCTAAGTAAGCCAACGCGGAGCTCGCAGGTTTCGCGGAGCTACAATAGCCGCCGCGAAGCACCTCTTTCGCGAAGCACACTGGCTCCGCGAACCACCTTCGCAAATCGAGAGCAAAGTATTTTCTCTGAAAATTTTCTCTCTTCTTCGGTTGAAGGGGTCGGCCTCTATTTATAGGCGATTCCACCGACCCTCATCCCTTCCACGCGAAGTCAACGCCACGTCATCTCAAATCGCGAAGCTCCTTAGTTTCAGCCGGAATTCTGTCCAAATCGCGAAGCTCCACGGCAATCTTCCGTTCGCGGAGCTTGACGTAGTCGCGATGAATCACCGTCAACTTACCTTCGCGGCTCGCGCCTTCGCCGCGAAGCTCTCTCGCAAAGCCCTTCTCCACCGCGATGCGCTTCAGCCTCTGCCGTTCGCGAAGCATGACGTAATCGCGAAGCATCACCGCCTCCATTCTTCTGGTCTTCGCGATCTCCAAACCATGCATGCTATCTTCGCGAAATTCATGCCTTTACCATATGAAATAATGCTCTTCATGGAAATCCACATTTCGCGATGCTCACCAAACTTCAAATTTTGGACCCCAAAAATTTGGCAAACACTGGAAAACGGCGCCACCTTGTACTGCTCTTTTGTACCGCCTCCAGATTGTCCTTTCCTTTGTCATAGTTCTTTGTCAACATGTAATGTCAACAACTTCTCGGGAACTCGACAATTCTCCATGAAAACCTGCTTTGTCAACAAACACAATCAACCCAAAAATGCTGCAATGTTACCTTGAGGGATTTTTGCCCAACAATCTCCCCCTTTGGGTTTGTTGACAACTCTTCACAATTTTGCTCAGGATGATTTTCTGCACTGTGATACCTCACTGAGTCTTCTTCCAGCTGCTACCACCATTCGCCTCTTGCGATTGTGATAGTGTTCAAGGATTCACTTAACACGTACTCTAAGCCCACATGAGCAATGCTCGGCGTGAGAAACAAGAGTATTATGTAAAGTTCATCAATGAATCACTTCATGTTAGACCCCAATTGTCGATTCCACCATGATACCAATTCTTAAAATAAGTCCAGTTGTTGAACCACACTGATACCAATTGGTGAATTCTTAAGTTGATACCAATTGTTGATAGCTGGACACCGTCTCACACCATTCCAACACCACTGTTCTGCTTTTATCACGATCCTCAGCTGTCGTGATTTCTATGATTTGATCGATCACGTCTAGCATCGTCAGATTTAAAAATCTCTCCCCCTTTCTCATTGCTCCCCCTTTCTGGCTGCTCCACCTGTCAGCTTCTCCCCGTATCAATTATGATTTATCAAATCTCCGCACTATTTTCTCTCTTGAACTAACACTGTTCTCCCCCTTTGTCAAGCACTTGTCAAGCACTTTTCTCCCCCTTTGTCAACGAACCCAAAGGTCACGCCTTTGTAGTCTGTAACATAGTAGAGAACACATATCAGCGCATTAGGGAAAAACACACCATACCTCGGGGAGAGGGGGGGGGTCCCATATCCACACTATTTCAAGTGCGGGGAATCGACTGAACTCCCAGAGCTAGTCGATGCCTCTCAAAAGCTTCCTTGGGTAAGGCCTTTGTCAGAATGTCTGCAACCTGTAGCTCTGTAGGCACATACTCCAACTTCACTATGCCCTGCTCAACCTTCTCCTTGATGAAATGATACTTGATCTCAATGTGCTTTGTCCTGGAATGATGGACAGGATTTTTGCTAAGATTTATAGCACTTGAGTTGTCACACTGGATTCCGATCGGAGACTTCACTTCAACTCCCATATCTTCAAGCTGCTGCTTCATCCACAATAACTGTGTGCATGCTTGAGTGGCCGCTATATACTCAGCTTCTGCGGTGCTCAATGAAATGCAATCTTGTTTCTTGCTTAGCCAAGAAATACACAATCCACCAAGATAGAATGCACCACCTGACGTTGATTTTCTATCATCTGCTGAACCGGCCCAGTCTGCATCAGTATATCCCAATAACTCTGTCTGAGATTTGTCGTTGTATGTCAAACCGAAGTCCACCGTGCCCTTGATATACCGAAGTATTCTTTTCACTGCAAGCATGTGACTTTCCTTGGGATTACTCTGATATCTCGCTGCTTGGCATGTGGCGAAAACAATATCAGGCCTTGTTGCGGTTAAGTACAACAGACTTCCAATGATTTGCCTGTATTCTGTGATATTAACTGCCTTTCCATCCTCATCTTTTGATAATTTCATCCGGGTAGCAACCGGAGTCTTCATTTCCTTGGAATTATCCATTCCAAACCTTCTTAGAACTTCCTTGGCATATTTGGATTGAGAAATGAAAGTTCCATTCCTTCCTTGTGTCACCTGTAGACCAAGGAAAAACGTTAGCTCTCCAATCATTGACATTTCAAACTCATTTTTCATGAATTCAGAAAATTGTCTGCACTGAGCTTCATCTGATCCGCCAAAAATTATGTCATCGACATACACTAGCACCATCATCCTTTGATTACTGTCATTGCTGAAATAGAGATTGTAATCAACTCCTCCACGCTGAAAACCAAGCTTCTTCAAGTACTGATCAAGCCTTGAGTACCATGCCCTTGGTGCTTGTTTCAGCCCATACAATGCCTTCTTCAGCCTGCAAACTTTGTTCTCATCCTCATGAATGAGAAAACCATCCGGCTGCTCAATATACACCTCCTCTTCCAGAACCCCATTCAAGAATGCGGATTTGACATCCATCTGGAACACTTTGAACTTCCTTTGCACTGCGATGGCTAGGAATAATCTTATTGTCTCCAGCCTTGCAACCGGTGCAAATGTCTCATCAACATCAATTCCCTCGATTTGGGAGTACCCCTTGCACACTAGACGTGCTTTGTTCCGAATCACTGTGCCATCTTCATTCATCTTGTTGCGATAGACCCATTTGGTCCCAATGACATTCTTGTCCGCTGGCCTCGAAACAATCTCCCATGTCTGGTTCTTCTCAATCTGATCAAGCTCTTCGTTCATGGCCTGAACCCAGTTTTCATCTTCAGCTGCATCAGAAAAACATTTCGGCTCCACTTGAGACAAAAACGATGCTTGTTGCGATGATTTCATTCTTCGAGTCTGAACTGGAGCTGTTTGATCACCAATGATATTCTGCCTATCAATTTCAGCTCGACTCTTTGGCTTTCTCACAGACACTGACTTGACACTTTCCTCTTCATTGTCAGTATCTTCTTCTGAGTCAGCTTCTGCCACTTCTGCTCCCCCTGGGTTGCTTTCCTCATCATCACTTTCATCCAGGAACTGTTCACTGGATCGTTGAGTATTCTTTTCATTTTCAACTATAGTGACATCATTGCTTTCAATGATTTTTCCCAGCCTTTTGTTGAAACATTTATACGCTTTGCTTTTCCCGGAATAGCCAAGGAATATCCCTTCATCTCCTCGTGCCTCAAACTTCCTATGATGTTCTTTGTTGAGAATGAAACACTTACTTCCAAAGATTCGAAAGTACTTCAACGTTGGCTTCTTTCCGTACCACAGTTCATATGGAGTCTTCCCTTGCTTCGGACATAACAGGGACCTGTTTGAAACATAGACCGATGTCAAAACTGCTTCCTTCCAAAATTTCTCTGGTAGGTCCTTATCAATAAGCATTGTTCTGGCCATGTTGTTAATGATCTGATTCCTCCTTTCTACTACTCCATTCTGTTGGGGAGTTCTCACTGATGAAACTTGATGCCTTATCCCATGTTTCTCGAGATAGTTTTCAACCTGACTGTTTGTAAATTCCGTACCGTTATCAGTACGAAACTTCAGAATTTTCTTCCCAAGCATCTTTTCTGATTCCCTCCTGTACTGCTTTATGCAACTGAATACCTCTGTCTTATGGGTTATGATGAATACCCAGGCCATTCTGCTATAGTCATCAATGAAAAGAACATAGTACCTTTGCCCATTTATAGCTCGTGGTGAGATAGGTCCACATACATCAGCGTGCACCAATTCGAGCACTCTAGTTGATTTCTGTTCCTTTGGCCTGTATGTCTTTCTGATGATTTTCCCTTGCTGACAAGCATCACATGTATGAGTGCGATCACGTGATAGTTTGGGAAGGTCTCTAGCAGCATCACATTTAACGAGATCCTCCATAGATGGTTGGCATAGATGACCAAGTCGCTTGTGCCACAGCTGGTTTTCTTCTTCTCTGGATAAAAGACAAGCATCTTCTTCCCCACTTACAAGATAGAGATTTCCCTTTGACCTTTTTCCCTGCAGAACAGCTGCTCCATCTTTTCCTTTCACAATACACATCTTCTTGGTAAATTGGATAGAGTGCCCAGAGTCACATAGTTGACTGACACTGAGTAGATTATGACTGAGACCCTCTACTACCAAGACATCAGCACGTTTCATCTCTTTGCCCCCAAACTTAGCTTTCCCTGAGCCAACAATCTTCAGGCCTTCATCATTTCCAAATTTGACAACTCCTTCTTTGTCATATTTGATGCCTGTAACAAGATCCTTATTACCCGTCATGTGGGATGTGCAACCACTATCAAGGATCCAAACACCAGATCGATCTGATGCTTTAAGGGCAATCTCCGCCACCACAGCCTTCTCGTTTTTCTTCTTCTTGGTCCATACTTTTTCTTTCACACTCGGCATGGATTGAGGCTTCTGTTCTTTCTCAGAGTATGATGGACCATCCTCATCTTGCAGAGCTGCAAATCTGTTCTGAACTTTTAGCTCACTTGTTGGTTTATTGATCTGCTGCTTGCGAACATTTTGATTATTCTTTGACACATTTCTCTGAATGATTGATGTGCAATACCTAGCCATGTGTCCAAATCCTCCGCACCAAAAACAGTGTCCTTCAAAATATGTTCTGGAAAACCGTTCTCTGTTTGGCTGCCGTCTCTGCTCATGTTCCCTTCTGTATCTCTTGGCTATGGAACACACAACCTGTGAATGTCCCATTTTCCCACAGCAATAACACCTGATATAGGATGCATTCCCTCGTGATATTTCAGCACTGTGATTTCCCCTTTGGGATCTCTGAATATTCTGATTCTGTTTTGTTCCCAAATCAACCTTCACTTTCGGGATGAGTGCTTGCGGTCTGACTGCAATTGTCGCCAATTTTTGTTCTTGACTAAGCCCAGAAACGACCTTAACATCTGAGCTCAATTGCTGTTTCTTTCCTACTGAACTGCTAGGCTCCGCTTTCATCTTCTCTGTCTTCTGAATAGACTGCTTTTCAGATATCACATTGGGGGTCAAGAGTTTATCTTGATCCTTGAGTTTTTTTCGCAGACTGACCACTTCTTCTTCAAGCTCTTTGATACATCTAACCTGATCCTTTCCTGTGTTTGTCAGACAATCAATTTCCTTCTTTTGTTCCTCAATTTTAAGCTTATACTCAACAATATTTTCTGAGCTCTCTGGTGTTGAGGATTTTAGTCTTTCAATTTCTTCTAACAGCTCAGACTTTTCTTCATCCTGTTGTTGCATGTAGAGTTTGGCATCACGAACCACTTTATTGGCTTTCTTCGTTTTGGCTCTCCAAACATCTATCTCCTCAAGAGCTGCTTCCAATTCGGCTTCCATATCAATTCTCCCTTCAATTTCTTCTTCTTCTTTAGCATCAGCTTCTTCTCCCTTTTGAGAACTACCAACAATTGCCACCAAGGCATTTACCCCACGATCTCTGCAATTTTCTATTTCCTCAGCTTCTTCATCCTCAGACTCATCTGAACTTTCAAATTCTTGTGAGAGAAGATTCTTTTTCTTGAAGAAATTTCTCTTGAATTGTTTCTTCCCTTTCACAAAAGCTGAAGACTTCTTTTTGGGAATTTCAACGTCATCATCATCATCATCGTCTTGAAACTTCTTGGGGCATCTTGCCGCAAGATGACCAACCTTTCCACATCTAAAGCATGCTAGTGGAAGTTTACCTTTAAACTTTCCTCTTCCTCTTTGTAGATTCGAAGAAAGGAATGACATCACCTCATCTGTCTCTTCTTCTTCATTAGAATCTTCAATGGTGAGCTTCTTCATGGCCTTAAATGCCACCTCTTTAGACTTCCCTTTTTCCACAGCCTCATTATCATCGTTCCTCATTTCATATGCAACCAAGGTACTGTGCAAATTGTCCAATGTCAGCTCTTTTGGATCTTTATCTTCTAGTACTGAAACTTTCGGATTGAACCGAGGTGGAAGTTTCCTCAAGATGCGCTTTACAATCTTTATGTCTTCAATGACTTCTCCAAGACCTCGCATATCTTCCACAACAATGTTTACCCTATCAAAGAATGCGTCAACAGACTCATTCGGGTTCATTTTCAGATCTTCATATTTGTTCCACAACACCTGCAGCTTTGCCTCTCTGACTTTTGTGTCCCCTTCATATATATTCAAAAGCTTTTCCCACATGGAATGTGACGTTTTGCATGACATCACCTTTGTGTAGATGGGATTGGAAAGGGCTCCCCCTAAGGCATTGATTGCTTTGGAATCAGCATCCAACTCTCTATGCTCAGCTTCTGATAAGGCACCACTATTAATATCAGCTGTGATACCATGCATAGCTGCTGAAAACACATCCATTCCCAAGGATCGGAAATAGTGTTGCATCCGATTCTTCCATATCTGAAAATTATATCCGTCGAAGATCGGAATCCCTTTATGATTGGTTACCTCCATTGAGAGAAGAACAACTTTCAACCTTTCCCTCTGATACCACTTGTTAGGTCCACTAGGCTGGATACCCTGAGAGGGGGGGGTGAATCAGGGTATGACTAATTAAAAATTAATGCCCGTTCTGATCTTGTTTCGCTGTTAAGCAAAACACTCTTCTCTCTTTTCCCTGTTGCACGATATAAACAGAATGTAAAGCAAGCACAGGACACAGCAATTTTACTTGGTTCACCGCTAAGGGCTACGTCCAAGGAGCATACGCCGACAGGTTGCCGGTCGTACCAAATTCCACTAATCTTCACTAGCTGTGGATTACAAGGTTTGGGCTAGATCACTTCTATGCCCAGGCTCACTGCCTTTAGAATGTTTAGGGTCAGCTCACTGCTTTCCCAAGGGTCACTCCCTGTTTCTCTCTCTCTGGCTCACTGCCGGTGGAGAGGATCACCTTCTTCCTCTTCCTGAGCTCACTGCTCTTGGATGGAATTAACTCACAGTTTATAGACCTGTAGGTCTCTTCATTCTCATGAAAGAATGCATCTTCCTCTGTATGTAGATGCTCTGTTGAAGTTCAACTTTCACCCGTAGATGAATACCCCTTTGCCACTATCCACTGGGCAACCTACCTTTGGAAAGACCTTCGCAAAGCACCCTACAATGCGAGGCTCCCAATTTCGCGAAGCTCAAACAAGCCTTCGCGAAGCTCCTGCCTTTTCGCGAAGCTCAATCGCGAATCTCCTTCGCGAAGCACTCTCGCGATGCTCAAGCCGTCGCAAAGCAACAACCCTCGCGAAGCTAAGTAAGCCAACGCGGAGCTCGCAGGTTTCGCGGAGCTACAATAGCCGCCGCGAAGCACCTCTTTCGCGAAGCACACTGGCTCCGCGAACCACCTTCGCAAATCGAGAGCAAAGTATTTTCTCTGAAAATTTTCTCTCTTCTTCGGTTGAAGGGGTCGGCCTCTATTTATAGGCGATTCCACCGACCCTCGTCCCTTCCACGCGAAGTCAACGCCACGTCATCTCAAATCGCGAAGCTCCTTAGTTTCAGCCGGAATTCTGTCCAAATCGCGAAGCTCCACGGCAATCTTCCGTTCGCGGAGCTTGACGTAGTCGCGATGAATCACCGTCAACTTACCTTCGCGGCTCGCGCCTTCGCCGCGAAGCTCTCTCGCAAAGCCCTTCTCCACCGCGATGCGCTTCAGCCTCTGCCGTTCGCGAAGCATGACGTAATCGCGAAGCATCACCGCCTCCATTCTTCTGGTCTTCGCGATCTCCAAACCATGCATGCTATCTTCGCGAAATTCATGCCTTTACCATATGAAATAATGCTCTTCATGGAAATCCACATTTCGCGATGCTCACCAAACTTCAAATTTTGGACCCCAAAAATTTGGCAAACACTGGAAAATGGCGCCACCTTGTACTGCTCTTTTGTACCGCCTCCAGATTGTCCTTTCCTTTGTCATAGTTCTTTGTCAACATGTAATGTCAACAACTTCTCGGGAACTCGACAATTCTCCATGAAAACCTGCTTTGTCAACAAACACAATCAACCCAAAAATGCTGCAATGTTACCTTGAGGGATTTTTGCCCAACACAGTACATATTAGGTATGTTTATAAATATTATATTATAATTACATATTTTTATTGGTGTCTCTAAAGTCAAATTAAATAAATAGTTCAAACATTGACAATAATGGTATTTTATAATAATTAATATTTTATTAAATGGTTGAAAATTAATAAAAATGTTATATTTAGAAACCTTAATTGAATATGGTTTAACATACTCTACATTTTCCATTTATTATCTACTTTTATATTTATGGAAACATTCTTAACCCTTTAATATTTAAATTGTTGTTACCATAGTTTAAGTCAAAAATGTTTAACAATTGGGTTAATCAAAACCACAATGTTTAAAATGAAACCAAAACCTATCTAAAATGTATTATATGATATAAATTGAACCATATCCTATTTTTATTCAAATTAATTTCCATTTGGAATTTTTTTCTTGATAATGACTATATTATATTTTAATCTTTTAAGAAATTTCAGGTGTGTCATCTCTCTCCCTTATAAAAGGACACCACTAATTTCTCTTCATTACACCAATTTTAGCCCACTATATTGAACAAAACCTAATTAATTACCTTATAAACTTACCTATTCACTTTATTTATGACATGGTCTCCATAAAATAGAAAACCTATACTCCTTAAGAGGATATCCAAATAAGTTATTTGAATGGAGTTGCAATCACTTTAAAAGAAAACTTTCTTTTTTCTACTTCTTATTTTACCTCCACTAAATCTATTGTATTTATAATAAAATAATACATTTAATATCATAAATATAATAAAATGTTATTATGATTATCAAACCACCATTAGAAATCCTATTTCTTATCAAATGGGAAGTAAAATTATTGCTTGTGTGTATGTACAACTTATTATCTCCACATAACGATACAAATATTTTCTCACCACAGTATTTTATGAATGATTATTATATGAGTTTAATTTTTATATATGATATTTATGAAATAATTATTATTCTATAACTATAATATTATATCAATAATCTTACCTTCTAATTTGTTTGGAAAATGATAATGTTGTTCGAGCATACTTGTGGATTGCCACCTCCACGGAGTGATGTTCTTCATTTTTCATTTCCGCTTTAAATTGATAGTAATACAGAAACCTTTTATGAATATAATGTTTTTATAAGATATAATAATGATACTAAAAAGTGAATTATTATTTTACATTATATATTAATGTCTGTTGAAAAGTTAAAACAACTTTCATGCATACATGTGACCTACCGTCTCCATGAACGATGTAATTAATTTTTATATGGATAAATATATATATATATATATATGTAATTTATAATAGGATTATAATTCATTAAATTATTTAACCATGTTCAATGTATATGGAACAAAACTACCAAACTAAAACATACATGAAAAATTAAGTAGTTATCACTTAGAAAAGTGACTTTAATATAGAATTTTTTATAAATGGGTAATAAAAGGTTATAAGTAAATAATATATTATATGATATAAATTATTATGGTTTCAGAATATATTTACACTAAATATATATTTATTATATATAATTTTTGAATATGAATGAAGGAAGTTGGACTTGAGGTAAGAGTTTTATGTTGTAATATCATTATTTATCATAATTTTTTATGATTAGGTTTCAATAAAGAAATATTATGGTACACCTATAAATAAAATCATTAATTTCCTTATCCAAGTTTTATTCTAATATATTTCATGTTCTACTTTAAATTTACTCTATTTAATAATTTATAATACCAAAATAATTATCTTAAATAAAACTGACTTTATTTCTCTCCTTGATTGTAATTCATTTCTCTTCCAGGTCTATGTTTTGTAAAAATTCTATCAAGATTGTTTTTAATATTTCCAATTATTATCTAAATTCATTTTTAACTATGTTTTAATTTAAAAAAAATGGTTTAAAAGGATTACCCTTTTGTTTTTCCTAGTGAGGTTCTTTTTAATTTTATTAAAAATGTGAAAGGATTCTTTGTATTAACTTATACAACATGAATGGAATTTCCTTCAGTCATACCAAATTATTTATTTGAATATTTACTTACAAGTTTCAGAGTATATTTTAAAATAAAATATTTTCATTAGTATTTGTAAAAAACTTATATTTTAAAAAAGATTTTTCAAATTTAAAATGTTATTTTACTCAGTAAGTATTCCATGTTATCTTTTAAAATAATTTTCAATCTAATATGACATACTTTGATGTTTCCTAACCTTAATTGGGGATATTATCCAATGATTCCATCATTATTATTTCTATGAATAGTTTATGATTGTAATTCCAAGATGTTTATGAAACCCATTTCTTTCCATGGGTTACACTATAATGAATTGATGGAATTCTTATAAAACCTGTTTATTTTACAGGGGTTATGACATGATGAAATGTTTATAAAACCGGTTACTTTTTCGCAAGTTATGATATGATAAATGTTTTATGATCTAGTGTCACATATCTGTATGATTTTCATTATGTGATAGGTGGGCCTATAAATATATAATCCACTAATGAAATGGGTAATTATAGATGTCTCATGAGAAAAATAGTAATTGAATGAGGAGTAAAGCTAATTTAGTAAGGTCCTTTGTCCACTATGATAGTCTTGGGAGTGAACCATGTCTACTACAATGGAATGGGGAGTGAACACAACCCACTATGATAGTATTATAAGTGAGTATTGACTATTAAGTAAAGTATTTTCTATTCTTATGCATGTTCCATAAGATTATGTCTTATTCCAATGTTATACTCTCATAGATCATGTTATTTGATTACCTCTTTTGAAATACCATGATTATACCCTGACTAAAGAATATGTTATATGATATATAGGGTATGGTTTCTTAATGTTATAATCATGTTCTAATACCATTATTCTCATGTTTTTTTTTATGTGATTATTGATATCTCACATATTTACACCTACAGTGCATTTAAGATCATCCTTTATTATATTTCTTTTCCCTGGGTTATGAAGTAAGGTGTTAAGTATGATATTCCTATAAAGGGTTCTCTTTATGAAGAACCTAGTGGTAGATGATGTAGTTCACTTATGAACCAATTTATTATGTATCTAAGTTTCCAAATATAATAGACCAATATCATTATGGTGTGGATCATTATGTTATGTAATTTATATTCATATAATAAGATGTAATATATATTTATTAAATGTATAGATCACAATTATTGGTATCAAAAATAGGTTTAGTAACATTTGGAAACAAGGATGAGAAAACTTTTGTTATAACACTAGGGATAAGTCTAAGTATAAGATAAGCTAAAAAAGTTTTTATAATGATCATGGATATCTAGGGTAAATCCAAAGATTTTGTAGATTGAAAATAATGTATCCTTATTTAGACAACCATTATATAAATTTTTCCTGATTAGGTGGTTTCCCACTATACTTATTGTTTCAAAAACTATGATTTTTGGTTTAATTCAATGGATGAAACCTGAAGGAATCATGTTAATGCTAAATGAAATGGAAAATGAAATAATATTTATCATAAGAAACCAAATATTATTATAGGTAGATGGAAAAATATCATTTCTATGATTATAAAACATTCTCAAGATATGAATCATATTGTTCTTCAAAACAAGTAAATAAGGGAACAAAATTGCATTGAGTCCTTCATAAATAAACACACGCCTTATTTTAGTGCATATTATGATCCACTAGTTAGGAATAAATGGATTATTACCACAAAATTTTTATTTCATTATCCAGTGTTCAAAACAAGAAAAAGTTATTTTGTTTTTTATAGCTTGAAAGTTGAAGTAGATCAATCATGAAATATTATCACGAAAATGAGGAAATGGGATGAAATTGAATTTCTGGAGTTTGATGAGTTCAAGAGATTATATCTCAATAATTAATTTCATTATATTCTTTATAAGAAAATGGATAATAATTCCTTCAACTAAAGGAGAAGTTTGATTAATCTATTTTAATATATGAAGAATGTTTTACAATACTTGTGATGTATGTTTCTATTACTATCATCCAACCTGAATGTAAGGTCAGTATATTTTTTTATGCCTTAATACCAAGTATATAGAGGTTGTTTTTATTAAGATAATTCAATAGATATAAAGAAGATGGTTGATGTGTTATCAAGGTGGAAATGTAGGTTTGAGTTACCTATCCATATCATATTTTTTATAAGAAATGAAATCTAGAATTAGTTGGAAATTCTAAAATTCATGGAAGGAAGAATATAATCTCTCCTTTACGCTTGAAGTGTGGAAGGAAACATAGTGAATTATTTTTTAAGGGCACTAGTAAATGTTTCAATTGTGAAAAGTAAAGTCTTCAGGAAATTGAATACTGAAGTGACAAAAAGAGACCAGTCAATGAAAGGAACAATGAAAATGGACAACATAATAAACCACCCACACTGCATTGTTTTAACTGAAAGTATTATAGTAACTATGATAATCATTTATCAAATGAAAATGTTAATAATGATGGTCTATGTTATTAACCTTTTAATCCCATAAAAAAAGAAAAATATCATGTGATCACTATTACAAATGTGGAGTATTTTAATGAAGTGGTGAAAGGTGCAATTACCATCCACTCTAGAAATGATAGTGTATTATTTTATTTTGTATCTTCCCACTCTTTTATAATAGAGGAAATTTATATGTTTATAATCATACCACCTCAAAAATTACATGTTTAAATAGCAGTGAAAACTGATAATGGTATGATGATCACACCTCAAGTTTATGATTCTTCTCTAATTGATGTTTGTGGAAATGTGATTCCTATAAATTTTTCTATTCTACCAATATTTAAATTCAATGTTATGTTGGCATGGGTTGTCTTTATTTACATAATTCCAACATCAATTATTGGTTAAGGAAAGTAATATTCAGTAATCCAAACCAAACTATGATTATCTATTAGTGAGACGATAATTATGAACATCCAATGGAAATTGCATCCATTTATGGGTCATGATTCATATTAAAAATGGTTTTCATATTATATGGTTTGAAAAAACCTCAACATATATGATATGCATATTATGTTGTATCTAATTGATGTATTTAAAAAAGAGTTTCCTAGTTTTCCACTGAATTTTGAAGTTGAGTTCTCAATAGATCTCACACCTAATGCTACACCTATTTCAATATAGAATGGAACCAATTGAGTTGTTGTAATTAAAGAATAATATTCAGTATAATGCTTACAAGTGATTCATTTGGAATATTGTGTCACATTGGGATGTAACTATTCTTTTTTATAATAATAATGTTGGATCAATTCGAATCATTATTGATTATCAAGAACATAAAAAGATCACAATCACAAATATGTATCATTTTCCTTATATTGATGAACTATTTGATCAACTATGAACATCTCAATACTTTTCCAAGATTGATATTTATTATGAATATCATTAATTGTGAGTCAAGAAGGAGTATATACAAAATAAAAAATTATGTACATGGTATCTACACTATGAATATATTGCGATTCCATTTGGTCTTACTAATTCCCTTGCAATCTCCATGTGTTTAATAAATAGAGTCTTTGGATATTACCTTTACCAGTTTGTGGTAGTATTTAAATATGGTATTATTATATATTCAAATATTATGAAAGAGAATAAATATTACTTAACAATTGTAATGAAGACCCTAAGGAAGAAGAATATGTATTAAAAATTTACTATGTTTGAATTTTGGCTACAAAAGTTCATTTTTGGTCTTATAATATCAAGAGAGGTTATATCAGGGGATCCATTGAAGATGGAAGTTTTTGAATGATGGACTAGAAAAAACCAATATAACTGAGGTCCACAATTTTATTATTTTGGTTGGATATTATCGATGATTTAGAGAGAATTTATCATGAATGTATAATATACTCATGTTTCTAAATCATGAGGGAGATAATTTACATTAAAAATATTAATGTATGGAAAATATAAAGGGACTAAAGATGGATCTTATTCGGATGACAGATACATCATTGGGGGTTATGGCTCTTTCATTTTTAAAAAACCAACTTGAAGGTCCTAAGCTGAGCATTTTGAGTGGGTATCTAAGAGAGAATGAAGAGATTATAGAATAGATTACTAGCCTGGTATCCAAACTAGACATCACCTTTTTGGAAGTTATACCTAAGGAAAATAAATTTTATAAGTCCATGTCTAACCTCAACCGAGAGAGTGCTCTAGGTCCTGACTTCTTTCCATGATCATTATACATGGGATCATGGGGTGTGGTTACAAATGATATTATTACAACCATCCAAAACTTATTTCATAGTGTAAAAATACCATGGGTCGCTGGTTCTATGAAACTTTTACTACTAACAATGATCAAATATCCATCCTCTATAATCCACCATATATCGGTAAGTATGTGAAATTTACCTTAAAAAATATTTCCAGGCATTATCAACATGAGGTTGTCCACAAACATTCCTTAGTGGGTTTCCTTAGAGTATCATGGCTTTGTAAAGGGCTGGTCAATAGAGGTATCTATTTCCATAGATCAAGAAAGGCTTCATGATATCAAAATAAAGACCCATGGTTAGAACCTAGAATTAAATATGTACATGAATAAGGATTATGACAGAATGGAGTGGGGCTTGATCAATAGGGTGCTCATGGGTATGGGTCTCTCTTATTAGGATACAAACCTTATTTCTCGATGATTAACCTCATCATGGATGGCTATATCATTCATGGTCAAGACTCATGAACTTTTTAAGGTTACCCATGGGATTTGAAAAGGGGACCAAATCTCCCTGACCATTTTTATTCTCATGCAGGACACCCTCAACCGCCTTATTAAAAAATATTATCTAATAGAGACATCCTTAATTACCAAAGGAGAATGAACCAGCCTTATGTTTCCCATTTTATTTGTTAGATGATTCTATCATCTTCATTAATTCATAGATAACATCATTTTGTGGCATCAAAAAATTATTGAAATAATATTTCTATGGAATATTCTTGGTTATTAACAAATCTAAGAGTAATCCCAATATTTCTAGTATATGAAGTAATAGAAATGTCATGTCCTTGTTCAATGGTATGGACATGGAAATAGGTACATTTCATTTTTAACACCATGTCACCCCTATATCCTCATTATACCTTCATATCCACGACTTTGATAGCATAGTGAACAAGTTAATGAGTCATGTGCTCAATTAGAAAAAATGTTACTTATCCTTCAGGGTAAAGATCCCCTTACTCAACAATGTACTCTCGACTATCCCTATCCATGCTCTCTCGGCCATCAAAGTGACTAAGGTGGTCATTAACTACATTGATAAAATTTTTGATAGCTTCATTTAGGATGAACTCTCAGAAGGAAAACATCAATGGACTACATGGGGTAGGATAGAGAGGCATATACATGAAGGAAATATTAATATGAGGGGCCTAGTAGATACCATTCACTACATGCATGGAAAGATCACTTGGGAGATCATGGAAGAGTTCTCTCTCTGGGGTAAAATCATGTCCTATAAAAGTGGTGGGAATGAGGAAAAATTAATGATCATGTATCATTTTTATGGATTATTATATAAACTATTATCCCATCCCTCTAACCTCACTCCCAATGAATTATAGGGAAAGTTTACATCCTCTTATGGCGTCACAATTTGGTGGGTTCTACGATCAGGTTCCAGGGCATATAACCCATTTGATTTATTTTAAACAGGGAAACTTTCATCCTTGTTTCATCCAAGTTGTTCTGGATGCGAACCAACAAGATGTGTTATATCTCAATGCTATCAATTATGAACCAGATCAATGTGTGTTTATTATCTTGGTTCTATGGAAGTATAGTATCGGGGCCTCAACATCACATGATTCCCAAGAACCACTTTCATGAAATCAGAGGGGGTTAACTTGATCAGAGGGGATCCAATTGGTATTCATTACTTTAGGACTCCTTATGACTTGTTGTGTTTCTTTTCCCTATATTGGTTGTCTAACTTTATAGATTAATAAATATATAACAATGATGATTATTATTTAATGAATGTATAGGGATGATATCTAATGCTAAATGATATGGTCATTTCTTATTCCCCACACTAATTTAAGGTTCATGATAAAAATTAACCAACTCATGATTTGGAGATAATTGTGGTGATTTTTTCATCAAATATATAGAGGTATTGTATTTGTATAGAAATTTGTGATATATATATTGATCAGAAAAGTTTAAATGATATATATTTGATCAAAAAAAGTTTAATATATTCTATATAAGATGGTTAGAGTTGATTAAAAATTATGACTTCTTACCGCATTACCGTCCTCGGAAATAAAATAATCTAGAATACACACTGATTCAAAAGGATGGTGATATCTTATCAATTATGAGGATCAAAAAAATCCACTTTTTTGGATTTAAAAATAATGGATATGGAAATCGTAAAGGAAGGGGATAAATAATATATTTCTCAAATGAGTGTTCAAGTATCTATCCATTCAAGGATTAAAGATGCATAGAAAGAAATGTGGGACTACATAATAAGATCAGAAATTTTCACGTGTTCAACCATTATTGTGAAGGAATGATAAGGTTTAAAAACCATGTATTTTTTATGTCTAAATCATATTTTAAGAGGAAACTATTGGATGAGGCTCATAGTTAATAATTCTTTTTTCATCTTAGAGGTACAAATATGTATAGGTATATAAAAGAGAATTATTCATAGGAAAACATAAGGAGATATATTGAAAATAATATATCTTAGTATTTTGAATGTGAATAGGCTCAGGCTGATAGATATAAGTATAAGGGGATGTTACAACCATTACCCAAACTAGAATAAAAATGGGAAAACCTCACCACTGATTTCATCATTGGACCCACCAAAAGTTATAAAGTTAATAATTCAATTTGGGTTGTAGTCATTCATCTTATAAATTCAACATATTTAATTACAACCAGATAATGTTTCTATCTTGGTCAACTTTCTAGAATATACCTTAAGGAAATTGTAAAGTTTCTTAGAGTACTACATTATATTTTATCTGAGCAGGATCCAATTTTTACCTTAATTTTCAATTAAATTATTTAGCAGGATCTAGATATTGAGTTGAGTTTAAATATAGTGTATCATCCTAATACATATGGTCAGTTTGAGGGAACCAATATAACCTTATAGTATATTCTTATATCTTATTCTATGGATTTCAAATGTGGATGGGATCAACACCTTTATCTAGTTGAGTTTTCTTACAATAATAGCTTTCACTCAAGCATTTAGATAGATCATTATAAATATATATAAGTAATGAAGAACATAACTCCAATGTTATAGGATGAAGTTGGAGATATAAATCTACTAGAACTAGAGATATCTAAAAAATTGAAGAGAAACTTAGATCTATGCAGAAGCACATCAAGGCAGCTCAGAGTCAACCGAAAAGATTTGCATATATTAATAGAAAGGATCTAGAGTTCAATGATGATGATAACGTATTTCTGAAAAATACTACATTGAATAATATTATGATATTTAGAGAAAAATTGAAGTTGATCCGTAGGTATATTATCCCCTTTAAGATTCTTTATTGGGTAGGGTCAAAAGCTTATTTCCTGGGGATTCCCCCAAACCTCTCTCAAGTGCATGATATATTCCATGTATCTATCTTGAGGAATTAAATAACTAATCCTTAAAATTTGATGAAATCAATGGATATGACACTGGATCATTATCTTTATAATGAATAGAAACTGGTATAAATCTTGTATTGTAGATATCATGTGCTATGGAACAAGACAACTCACCCTGTTAAAGTTCTCTGGAGGAATAATAAATTAAAAGAAGCTACATCGGAACCCATAGATATGATTAAACACATATATACATATTTTTTATAACACAAGTATAGAATCTTGGGTGTTAAATTCAACTTAATGGGGGTATAGTGTAACAACCAGAAATTTTATGGAACATCACTTTACAAATAATCCTTTTTCTGATAACTGGTGATAAATGAAACCCTGGGTTTAAATGAATTGTAATATAGTATAAAATTATAACATACCCACTAAATTTTTGGGTATGAATATTACTAACTAAATTATGAAATATTAATTTATAAAATAAATTCATTTCTTATCAATTAAATTGAAATTAAAATTAAGATCATTTGAAAATAAAGAGGGTGTTTTTTGGAAAAATATTTTTATGCGCACAATGTGTTTTTATCTTAATAAATTAAATTAATAACTATTATTTAATGATATTAATTAAATTTAAATATTATGTATTCAATATAAATTTTTAACTTTCATTTAATGTTTTCTCTAGGAATTATATAGAAATTAATCCAATTTTAGGCTTAAAAATGTATTCTTCTAAAAAATGGGTTTTGTCGTGTTTTTCAAAATTACTTTATAAAATGAAATTTTCCCCCTTATAGAAATTGAATTATGAATTTTTTTTCTTATTTTTAATAAGAAGTACCAAATTATGTTAATAGGCCACTATTATTTTTAGGCATTGTGAATAGTAACCCTGATAAAATTTATTACATCATTAAAGAGTAAATACGATTAGCCTAAGATAAAAATAATTTTTAAGGTTTCCATTTTTCATATTAGTTGTTATTGGATGATTAAACTTTTCAAATTATTGCCTTGGCATCTAAATATATTTTTATACGAGACATTTGACCCTGAAAATGACCAATAAAATATTTAAAGTAATGAGAAATTCAAAATTTAACTATCTTACTTTTAAATATCTCACATTTGTTCACATGGAAACAAAAGCAATTTGTAAATGAATATTGATGGTTATTTTGATAATAATTATATTATTTTCATGATGGAAACTCATTTATAATTTTTATTTATTATATAATTAATTTAAATTCTTAGGAAACAACGAAACATTATTTCTTCAATTAATAAGAAAATAAAATAACCGATTTTAGAAATATTAGAACAAATATAATTTAAATGAATTATTCTATTCAAAAATATTTTTAGATACATATTCCATATTATGGATCATTGAATATATTATATTCAAATTCCTTATTTTTCTTGGTATGTTTAGCATCAAATTAAATGAACAGTTCAAAAATTGAAATTAATGATATTTTATAATAAATAATATTTTATTAAATTATTTAAAATTCATAACTACCCTATATTTATACAGGTGAATTGAATATGGTTTAAAATATCATACATGGTCAATTTATGTGTCAATATTCCATTTATGGTAAAATTCTCAACCCTTTAATATTGAAATAGATGTTGTTGTAGTTAAGGTAAAAAATGGTTGATAAAGGGGTTAATAAAACAAATATGGTTTAAAATGACACCAAAACCAAACTAAATTTAATTAAATGATTATATTTTTACACTATAATCTTCTTATTTTAATTAATGTCAATTTAGAATCATTTTTATTGATAACAACTTTATTATATTTAAATATTTTAAGAAATTTCAAGTGTATCCACTCCCTCCCTTATAAAATGAAACCCCTCCTTTCTCTTCATAAAATCACATTGAGACAAATATATAGACCAAACCATACCAAAATATCTTCTATAATTCACTATAAATGTTATATGGGAATTGTTATCCCAAAAATTTTAAACCCTAGGGTTCTTAAGTGGATATATAAATAAGTTCTTTCAAAGAAGATGTAACCACCTAAATTGATCACCTTCTTTTAACTTAATATTTAAACTCCTATAAACCTTTGGTATTTATCATAAAATAATAAATTCAGTAAACTATATATTATTAAATCTTATTATTATTAGTAAACAACCACTTTCCATCCTCTATCCCATCAAATGGGAAGTGATAATGTTGCTCATGCGTACATACATCTAACCGTCTCTATGTAGCGATACAATTTATTTTTCATCCCTATATTCTATAGATGTGTGTTATGATGGGTTTAATGTTTATATTTTATATTTATTACATAATTATTATCATTTAATTATAAATAAATATCAACTTTTTAACCTTTTAATCTGTTGGAAAATGATAATGTCGCTTCGGCATATGTGTGGACTAACACCATCACAAAACGATGTGATTCAGTTTTCATTTATTATTTATGTAGATAGTAATAAAGATTGATTTCATGAATTTATATGATTTATATGATATATTAATGATTCTAGAAAGGTGAATTATTATTTAACTTTCTATAATTCCATCCAATGAAAAGTCAAAACAATGTTTTTGCGTGTGAACAAACTACCTTCTCCAAGAACAGTGTAATCCATTTTTCAATCCATACTTTTATGGATAAATATTAGTATATATATATATAATTATGTTGAATAAATATTAAATTTATATCAATATTAAATATCTTTAAAATATTTAACCCTGATAAATGTACACAGACCAAAACTATCGAACCAAAAACATACATGAAAATGAAGAAGATATAACCCCAAAAAGTAATTTTTATAAATAATTATTAATAAATATGTGATAAAATTTTATAAGTAAATAGTATATGTTATGATATATGATATCATGATTATATTATATATATATATAATGAATAAATATATATATATATAATATTTATATGTAATAAATGATGTTTGAACACGTATAATGAAAGTCAGACCCGAAGTAAGGGTTTTATGTTACAATCTCATTCTTTGTGAAAAAAATGGGAGATGTCTGGTTTATTTGATTTTACTAACCATAATAGTGTAAGGATAAAAAAATGGGAGATGTCTGGGTTATAAAGGTAGTGATAAACACATCACAATACCATAATTGAAAAATATCATTAAAAAAGAATGATTCCCCATGCTAAGGGAAATCAGATGAAGAGAAGATTGAGGAATATAAACAAACCTTTTCTAGGGGAAAAATAAATTTGTAGAAGATAACGATTCAACGACTATTGTTAGTGTTATGGTATATATCTGAACAAGGAAAATATTTTTTTAATGAGATTTTTATCCTTAGTATTAGACATGAAATTAGAGGACGATATAGTGGAAGTAAAATGTGTAAATATTTTAAGATATAAAAATAAAAAAAGTAATGTCACTGAAAGTAAACAATTCCACAAAGAAAAACAGATTTAATTTCTTAGAGGAAGTTTTTAGAAGGTGTGAACAACCAAGTATCTATAGTTAATATTTTATGACAATTATTCCATGAAAAATAACTCATATTATAAAAAAATTCATGTAAAAGAAGAGTTTAATTAAAATATTTCTTTTGTTGATATTTCTCCGCAAGATTAAAAAAGAAATAAAACATGGATTCTTTTTAGTGGTTATTCCTCACATATGAAAGTTGATTTGAAAATTTGAAATTTTTTTGAATATCATTATATAGGATCAGTTAATTTTTTAAATTATAGTTCATTAAAAAAAGATGAATTTGAATAACTGATATTAAATCTTATAAATTGAAGTCAAAGGTAGTCCTATTTTTTAATGGGATTAAAACAACATACTATTTGTTGTCCAATATTGGGATTATTTTACGGAAGTTATCTTTATAAAATAATCATTTATCATATGATGTTTTTATAATAGAAAAAGTTATACTGAGGGAGAAAGAACTATCAATAATCTATTTCATACTAGAGATCCTAATAAGTCTTGTTATATAATCACTAAGGATGAAAAATGTTTTCACACAAAATACTTGGGAATCCTCACTGGAAAATTATGATTAAAGTTTCAAAGGATGATTTGGTAAGAGACACACCATAACTCAGAAAGAAAAAAGATAGTATTTGTATAATGTTTCTGAAATAAAATAGGGTTAGTAGAATATATAATAATTATGGAAGTCAATCAACTATGCCTCTTGAGCTTGTACACTTCGATTTATGTGGGCCGATGAGATGTGAATCAACAAAAGTTTGTTTTTTATTTATTAAAATCATTGACTATTTCAATTGTTTGACATTGTAAATATTATGAAAAATAATTTAGAGGCTATAGAGTTGTTTACAAAAATTGAAGGGAGGTCGAGAAAGATCTTGGTGTATATATATTGAAGTTAAGGACAAAAAATAAAAATAAGTACACGAGTAACTATATTGATTCCTATATAATGAAACATGGAATAAAACACCAATACAGTTCTCCCTAAGCTCCCAATAAAATGGAGTATCCGAAAGAAAAAAATTAATTTAGTTTAAAAGGAAATAAGAATTATAAATTCATATAAATTTTAAAATTCTTCTAGAAAAAATCTATAAGCACAACTATACATATTAAAAATAGTTATTGTATTCAAGCATAAAAAAAGACTCTATGAGATGTAGAGTAAGAAACATAATATAGATAAATAATTCATGGTTATTGGGAGTCCAAGCTTAAAAAATATAAAGAATCCACATGGAGGAAATTTTGATAAAAAGTATAAATAAGTTATTTTTCCATGATAATAATCCAATAAAAAAAGTTACAAATTCTGGAAAAATACTATATAAGTTGATTGGTTCCTTTGATGTAAAAGTTCTTGAAAATTAGTCCACTATTAAAAATATATTGAAGATGATGAAGATAGTGCAATTAAAGATAGAATGATGGCTTCCAGAGAAGTTCAAGATAAGGAAGTTGAATATAAGACTAATCTTATACATATTTATTTTGATTTATTCAATGATGATTAATGTAATATTGGAATAAAAAAATATACTTTTCAAAAATAGATTGAATCTGATAATATCATAAGAGAATAAGAAGTTATTGTTTAGAAAAGACAGAAATTGAGATTTGAGAATCAGATGTCCCTTATCACAATATAGAACTGCAATATGTTTTAGAGTTTGTTGAATAAAAAGAAGAGTTAAATTAATTGAATAAAGAATTTGATCAAATTAATAAGAATTACACCTAGGATATTTTTTGATTTCGAACAGGAAAGAATGTTATTGAAAAAAATGGGTGTTCTAAAATAAGCATAATAAATAAGGGTCAATTTCATGAAATAAGTCATTTCTAGTTTGTAAAGGTTATTCACTAGTGGAAAACATTAATTTTGAAGAAAATATTTCCCCGAGTAAAAGGATTAAAATTTCAGAATGCATTTAGGTGTTTCGGATCATCAAAATTATAATGTCTATTAGATGGATTTTAGTTAGTATTTCTTAAATGGGAAAATTAAGAAGTTTATATTAAAGTACCTAGTGTGTTTATACTTGATAATAATTGAACAATAGTGTGAAAACTAAAAAAAGAATTGTATGGATCAAAATTGACTCAACATTACTAGTATTAAAAACATGAAATTTCCTTGAAGGAATTGATATTTTCTTATAAAAATTCTTATAGAAACATATACATGAAGAATATGAGCATAGTTTTCCTAATTCTAATTTTTTACTTTGATAATACAATTTTTATAGGCGAGAGGGTTAAATATTGTTAGTAATTTTATGAATAAATTAAAATAAAATTTAAAATATCAATTCTTGAAGAGTTGAATTTATTTTTGAGATTACAAGTTTTATAGAATGGAAGTTACATATTCTCCATAAAATAAAAGTTTTCTAAATAGTCATTACAAAAATTTTGCAAGGTTGTTTCAATGGAGGTTTCTACACATATTTATGTTTTTATTAGACTAAGTAAAAATAAATATGGTAAAAGTGTGAATCATAAGGACTTATGAAAGATTATTATAATTTTACTCTATTCTACCACTTAAAGTACATAAATTTCATTTATTTAACCTTATCTGAAAGACATCAAAGTGATCCAATAGAATCAAAAATGATATCTTTAAAGAGAATAATTATATATGTTAAAGTTACACCAAATAATGGAATGATTTAGGAAAGAAGTAATGATATAAAATTTCTTAGGACCACCAATACTAATTAATTTTTCGATTTAAATGATCAACCATCAACATTAGGAGAACCTTTATTCTTGGGAAAAATGTGTAAATTGGCATCGTAAGAAACAAGTTAGTTGAAGAATGATATTTTTTTGGCATGTATTCATGTCTTAAAATGATGTGGATAAAAGTATAACTAGAAAATTTAAGAGTTAATATTGAAAAAGAATTGGAAATAGTTTTTTATGATCATATTTCCACTGATCATTCTGAAAAATCTTGTGAAACATTCTAGATCAAATCACATTGAAATTAAATATCATTTTGTTTAAGAGAAAATTGTTGGTGGGGATATAATAAATGAGTATATTTAAAATAAACTATATAATTTTATATATTTTAACCTAATACATTCCAAGGAAATGATTTTAGGAATTTAGGATGAAACTACATGTTCATCCTCTATAACAATATTATGATAGTTCTTAACCCCCCCCCCCCCCCCCCCCCGCACATGAAAATAGTTTATATTTTATTAAAAAGGGGGTAGATATAGTACATATATGTACTCTATAATTTTATATTATAAGGTTATTGGTATCATAAAAGGGGTAGTACATGATTTAGGTGTAGATTATCTTATCATAGGCATAAATTTTATTTCATCGACGAATGGAATTCCTTCAAAACATTCCCTTAAATCGTATTTTTATTTTTAATACCATATCTATAATAAAAGGTTTTGGTTTGATATATTTTTTGAAAATAGTTATTAAAAATATTTAAAATTTATCTAATAAATCGAAAGGGGGTATTGAATATACTTTTTGTTGATTTCGTAATGTTTTTTGATTTGTTTTAAACATTTTTTTTTTGATTTTTATTTTATTTTAGGTGAAAGTAATTTATTATTCATAATAAAAAGTTTTATATAGTTTACTTATATAGTAAGATGATTATTTTTTTATATTTAAGTACAAAACATCATGAATATATTAATGATTCAAGATATCTTAGTGAAAAGGGGTGAAAGTTTACAAATAGATGATCACTCATGATGTTGTCAGGAAGACATTTTTCACAAATATGAAGTTACAAAGTTGTGGTTGAAAGAAGTATAAAGTTATAAGATATGAAGTCAAGAATTTTCCTAATATATTAAGGTTATATGAATGTTTATATTAGATAAATTATGATTATACTATGAATTATTGTGCGTAGAATTTGTATCTTCAGTAATAGTAGAAAAGTTTTTTAGTCTACTAAACAAAGGTGTATGATCTACATCAGATTGAGAGAGAGGGAGGAAGGGAGATATGGATAGAGATAATGTTTATAAATGTAGTTCTAATAGGGATAAATTCATAAGAGAATGCGATTTAATTACATCAGAAAAAGAATTATGATATCATTCGACAGATGATTCTACGAAGCTATACAAGACTGAGTTTAGCTAACCAAACTCTGTATAACATTTGATTGAATGAAGAATGACCAGATGGAGTGTTTTAATATCTTCTAATATATCAACTTTAATAAAAATTTTGGATACCTTTAGATAGAGGGAACCCATAGAGAGCATCAAATAAATGAATATTGAGTGTACCAGATTGAGTAAATCAAACAGAGAAGAATTAGAGAGAGAAAAGTGGATGGAAACTAATTGCACTGTAAATTCCTTATGAATGAAACAGATAGAGCCTAATGAAAATAAATTAACATGATAATACATAGAATGATCTTACATATGAAACCTACTTACTCTGATACCACTTTAAGTTACTAGTAATTTTAGGACCACTGAGAATGGGGGGTTGAATCAATGGTGATATTTTACAATTCAAATTTTCAAATTTTTTTCTTTTCTTTTAAAAAATGTAAAGATAAGAATGAAAATAAAATCAGACAAGATATACAAGGTTCTCCCCCAATGGTGGGGGGGGTACTACATCCTTATCATATCAAATATCATCAATATACATAAATTCACTATGTAAGGAAATTATTATAGTCAATATAACTCCCATAAAGCTCATTTTTTATCCTAAAAGGTAATTATATTGGATTTGATTACTTGAAAAGTTTAATTATTCTACCAAGAAAATATAATGATAAAACTTTTAAATATATCATAAAAAATATTGTCTAGAATATCAATTTGGTACCTCTATATATGGTATGTATCCATATGTTTCACCTCTATTTGGTGTGCCTTAGTGTCTTTCCAGTATTCCTGATTCCAATGCTCCAGAAATCCAAGATCCTTTTTCTAGTGCCTCGATCCATTATAGCACAGTTCATTAACTCCATGTATTGACTCTTCTTTATCCTAGAGATTCCTTGTAAGGGTGATCATGTTTTTTTCCTCACAAAAAAATCCATCAATTCATATCTTTTATAATATCTATATAAATACTCATTGTGTCTACACCCCTTTATACTGACACTTTTCCTCTAAAAATCAAGGAAAAATATAAGCTCTATTTTGAATTATCCCACTCAACTCAACTATCGATTCATCAAATTCAAAACATCCTATAACATTGGAGTCTAATTTTTTTCATAAAATTTTAATTAAATCTTATAAACAGTGATCTCTTCAATATTTTTTAAATATCATCAATATTTATGAAATTTGAAAGAACTTCTCAGTATCATTACATTATAGACTTTTCTTAAGTCTCTTTTCATTACCTTCATAAAGACTTATTTAATTGATAAGTCTTCATCTAGTTATTCTCTATGTAATTTTTCTATTTACAATAAACTAGATTTAGTACACTCAGGCTTACTCCATTCTATGCTCTCAAAATTATTCCTCTATCAGAAGGACTAATAGAATTTTATCTGAGTTAATTTGTCTGATGAGATGGAATGACTTTGTCCAGTCATTCTGCATCTGATCAAACTTATGGAAGATCTTGGTTCGCTAAACTCTATTTGTTATACCATCATATAATCATATATATTATAACATCATACTTCTCTCTCCAATTATCATCCATACAATGATTATAAAAGAGTATTTCTATTGGAAATTTATTTGTAATCATTATCTCTCTCTCTTTATAGGATATACTTCATACATCTTTGATCGATAGACTAAAAAACTAATCTTTTTCTTATAGAGCTAAAATTTATCTATCTGATCATTCTTGGTTTGATCATACTATATCTAATGGACTTGGTATAATGACCTGAAAATAGAAAGTAACTTCTTGGATTCATATTTTCAAAATTTATATATCCTACCACTATTACTTTATAATTTCATCTTTATACAAACTATTTTTCCAAAACATAATGAGTGATTATCTATTTATATAAATTATCCCTCTATTAAATAAAATTAATAAAATAATGAATATATTCATGATTATTGGTACTTGAATATGCATATATCATCTTCTAACAATTTAAGGAAAGTATCTCAAAATAGCTTATCATTAACAACCACTTACTTTCACCTGAGGTGAAAAAACATTTATAAACATAATGTTAAAAAAATAAAAAAAATTACAAAATAAACCCCAAAGCTCTTAAGGAATATATTCCTTTTCAAAATTACACCATTCTTAGATGAACTAAAGTAATTTAATTTATTTTTCCAAGATATTTTATAAATATATTATTTCATTTAATCGACATTTAGTATATAATCCATGATAATGAAACAAATGGTATTCATGTTTTAGTGATTCTTAATAAACAGTAGGTCATTTTCTAATTAATGTGTTAAATGATAATATAACATTACCTCAACATAAAAAAATTTTTACATATTTATATCATATTATACTACTAAATAATTTCTCATAGAATAAAGAGGATATAATTTTTTAAAGCCATTACATTGAAAGAATATATTATTTTCCTCTTAGCACACTCATTTTAAACAATTGAATTAACAATAATCTGTTATTGATAATATCATAAATTGGATCTCCATTTAATCATACCAAAACCTTAATGATATCATAAAAATAATTTTTATCCTTAAATCACATACTCATGACCTACCATGTAAGGAATTGGTAAAAAGAAGAATCTAAATCAATCATTCCATGGAAGAGGTAGACCACATGTACACATGGATGAGAAATTAATTTTCCAAATAAAGGGGAAAACAAGTGAAATGTATTATTGTTTAAAAAAAATTAAAACTATATAAATATTATAATTATTTGTTAAATTCATTATTTAGACTAGTCTGGTATGGTGGTGAGGAAAATTAAATATGTTGTATTGTGGAAGTGGTGGTTTTAGAAACCCATGAATGATGATTTAATTTTTCTTAATAGAAAAGGGCAAAGGGATTAATGATTATTCCCATAAAATAATAAAATTAGTTATATAAACAATATAGATGTCATTATTTATGGATTTTAATATTATAATTGGAAAAGGAAAATAGATAATAAATACGTAAATTAAAAAATTATTATTCATGATAAACACTGATATTTATCTGGAAGATCCCTTAGAAATGGATGGAATATGCTAAATTCAAATAAAAATAAGCTCAATTTTGTGAAATGTTTTTATAGGGGATGGAAAAAGGAATAGTTTCAAGATAAAAATAAATATTTTGCAGTTCCTTAAAGTGGTGGTGATATTCCCCATTTATATGTGATAATAATGGCGTTTTTGTAAATAATTAAACTTAATATAAAGGGAGTATATGTTAAACATATATTGTGGCTCAAAATTTAAGAAATAATTTAATGGGAAAGTTATAAGTTTTATCCATACCTTATACACTCAATTATATTTTTCAATCCCTTTAACATTTGTATTATTACCCTTAACATTTTATATTTTACCTAGGTAACTAGTATTTATATAAGGTAACTTAATATTCATACCTAAAAAGTGGCTCTATTAGATAATTTGAAACCACTAATTATAAATTTGAAATTAATTTATTTTAATTCAATTAATAAAATTTATAAAAATTAAATTTAATATAAACATATATGATGTATTAGAAACAATTTTTCAAAGAATATTACTTATGATATAAAATATAAAATATGCATTTGTAAATTAAAATAATATTTTTAAAATTATAAATTACCATATAAAATAATTTTTTATAATTTTTTTTATTTCCAATTCATACTTATATACTAATAATTTCATAAACATCATTTAATTTGTAAGAAAATTAATTTTAAATAAATGTTTTTTAGAAAGAACCCAAAAATTAAAATTAAGAAAATGTTACTATAACGAATCAAAATATAATGTTAATTTTTTGAGATTTGAATTCAAGATTTTAGATATTCGACTATTAAATAGTAATTTGAGATATAAAGACAATCATTTTTATAGGAAAAAAAACTTTTTAGGAATATTAACCATTTTCATTCATATTTCCAATCATTTACTAATTAAATTAGTATTAAATAATTATTCATATAAAATATATTTTATAATAATTAATAAATATTCACTTAAAATTGAAATAAAAATAAATTTGAAAGGAAATATTTATATAAATATATTTATAAGTATAAAATGGTTCTATTAGTGATTTTAGATATACCAATATAATTTCATTCAAATTAAATGTATGCATTACTTTCATTACATGTATATTTCACAACACAATTATTCCTATTAATTCCTCCTAATTCAATGTCTAGGTTTTAAAGATCATACTTAATATCTATATTTTTATCTAAATATATTTTGATTTCATTTTATTTCGGTGTTTCATATGGAATCATTAATCAAGAATATTTAGCTCATTTAAAGGAAGTCATATATTAAAATATCCAAGCAATTCAAGAAGGATTATTGAAGCATTCTTACAACAGTACACAAGTCTGTGACTATAATAGAGGGTATATAAGTCACAACCATGGGATTAATTACCCTATATAAAGTTTAATGAGAAAGATATAACATTAGAAGATCCACTAACCAACACCACACATATATAAAATAAGTGATACAAATAAAAATAATGTCATACAAAAACTAAAATGAAAAATATAAGGTATTTGTTTCTGATTCTTTTGTATCCAAGCCACACATCAACATTGAGACATGTGTTTCTCGCCTCAAATTCCCTATTTCCAAAGGTTTTCGGCCTCTGTCACCATGTTTGGTGACCTTGGATCCTTTATCAAAAAAGGGATGATGAGATATCATTTACTCCTTCCATGGATTCCCCCTTGTAAATCATTGTATAGTTTGGGCCTCCCTCAAATATTTAAATCATGTTCATGGAACTCGTTCCCGATTTCATATCTATGTGGATGATGGTTAATTATGCTTCTTCTATATCAATAGGGAAGAAAAATGCGGTCATATTAGATGGTATCATCGAGAATGATTGTAAATCTATGGATGTTGGGTGTGTTAGAAACCATGAAAGGTCTTCTCCTTTTGAATTCAGAGTCATATCATATGAGGCATCATAAGTGTGGAACCTGAGGAATCCCATATCAAACATGAGGTAGTTTGTGCAAGGGGAATAAGTCTTATGAGGTTTTTACCTCATGCATCCCATATTTATCACATGGGATAGGTATTCTGGACCAATTCACAAGTTCTATGTCCTATGTAGTTGGAGCAGAACATCCTTTCCAGACAGATCGAGGTACATGATTATTGTCTTATTAGGATAGGAATAGGGTTAATGTAATTCTAGGATATGATTGGTTGATCAAAATTCCCCATGGAGGTAGATAAAGGAGGTGTTTCCCTAAGAAAGAAGATTTCACACCAAGGTTATGAATGGATCAAGGGTCCTCAAGGAGGTGGATTTGGAGTTTTGGATCGAAATTACCCATGGAGGAGGATATAAAAGGTCTGTCCATAGGAGGGTAGATATTATACATGAGTTTAATAATGGAACAAAACTTCACATAGAGTCGGATCTAGAATGGATGGACCAGAACACCCCATGGAAGCAGATATATTAGGTGTGTCCCTATGAGGGAATATGTCACACATTGGTTTACCAATGGATCAAAACACATCGTGGTGGAAAATCTAGAATATATAGATCAGAATGCCCCATACAGGAGGATCCATAAGGTGTGTCCCAAGGAGGAATGATTTCAAACCTGATATTATCAATGGATCAAAATGACCCTTGGAGGAAGATCCAAAGTTTGTCGATCAGAACGCCCTGTGGAGGAAAATCTTGAATTTGTGGATTTGAATGCCCTATGGAGGCAGATCTAGATGGTTTGTCCCTGATAGGGAATATTACACACCTAGATGGATTGATAAGAACACCCCTTGAGTAGGATATATAGGTGAATCCCTAGGAAGTAAGATGTCACACATGGGTCTACCATTTTCGGTATTGAACCTTAGGGAGATTTATTATATAGCATGTTTATAGACAGTGATCAAAACCAACATAGTTTGATGTCGTAGTTTAAGTTCTTATAAGAGGAATGATCCATCCAGTTTAATATAATGTGGTAAGGATTCCAATTTCATGAAATTAGAATTGATGAGGGATGATATGGAAATTATGTATAGAATTTTGACATCATAAGAGGATCTCTATTTATGGAATGTAGTGAGGCTTACACCTCAAAGCTTCCAAGGAATAATTTCATACCTTGATGGGGGAGGAGATTTCCTCTCATGTGGGTCATACACAAGGAATCCTATGATTTATTACATAGGGTAGGTGGCGTGTGTTCATCCCATGTCAATAATACATAGGTCATCCTATTTTCATTACATAAGGTATGGCCACAATTTTACATCATGCGTTGAGGACATTTTTTTGTAGTTTAATGTTGTACGAATAGGACGTTGAACTAGGCAGTTTTACATCATACAACTTGAACACGATATGTGGGGATTATGTATTGATCTTCCCATTAAATCTTCCTCATTTCAAGTCATGAGGGAATTCCATGTTCATTTCCTAGGGTGATATTTCAATTTAATGTCATGTGAAAGGATATTGTGTGCAGACCATATGCATTGAGATTCCAATGATTTATTCATCATGTTAGGTCAAGCAAGAATCACATGTATATTTTATGTATAAATATTACATTTTAACATCATGTGAGAGGATTTAGTTTTTGGGGATTATTCATTGATATTTCAATCATTTCTTCCTCATTTTAGGTCATGAGTACATCTCAACTTGCGGATGGGTTGAGGGATATGATTAGGGATTACACAAGAGATAGAGGCCCATGGGGTTTATTAGTGGTAAAATCATGATATTTACATGAGAAATATTATTCTTGAAACATAAAAAATCTTGTTCTTTTCACACAAGGCATCCTATTTTAATTACATAGGCTATACTGTAGTTATATGTCATGTTGTTAAGAATAAGGGGGTTATCTCATGATCATGACATGAGGCATCTTACACTGGATTCATAAGGAATCTTTTGTGTGTTTTGGGAGGCATCCTATGCTTTAGAATATAGAGTATAATATAGTTTAAATTCAATTAGTGAATATTATTGGGTTGATGATTCCAGGAAATGTCTAGTGTGGGACTTATGCTAGGGGCATCCCTATATTGTTAAATTTGACATTAGAGTTAGGTGATTGGGTTTTAGGAGATTATAGAGGAGTGTATCGACTCAAAGAACATGAGGAATTCAAGAGGATAATCTATACTCATGGTATAGAAAATTCACCCGAATGAGTATGCCCAATAGAGGTATTTTAGGGAGTGTAGAGGAGTATATCAACTCATGACATTAAATGTGGTAAATGTTGGGGCCATATAAGGACCCAAAAAAATGTCCATGACCATACCTGAAAAGTTCATGGAGATTAGAGGTCTCCTAAAGATTTAGTATTTATGGATATTAAGGGTCTTAAGATGTTTGGGGCTTCACAGTGCTCATGGTCTCATGAAGGTTGGGGCTTCACAAATCTCAGGGTAATGAGTTATACGAATTCAAAAACCTCTAGAGCCTCACCAATTGAGATTGAGATGTCACAACTTTAAATGACCTCATGATAATGAAGGCATGGGTGGGGGGGGTATTTATAAGGCTTGGGTTTTTGAAGAGGATGGAGTAATTCAGGAATCATTATGATCATTTTGAATATATGGGTCCACACGAACCCGAATGATGTTGCATGGAGGTTACCGTCAAACATTCACACATGCATGAACTAGACCTCAGTGAACAGGACCTCTATGAATGGGGCATTCGCAAACGAACATCCATAGCCATAATTCCATGATTGGACCACCATGAAAAGTCCCCCCTAACAAAAAATTAATGAATAGAATATCTTGAATGGGATCTCAATAAACGGACCTCCGCGAATGGGATCTCCATGAGTTGACCTCCGTGGAAGGTATCTATGAAAACTATTTTCAGCATCTTGACTTCAAATGTCCATAAATACTGATCGATAACTTTGTTCTGGCTCTACAACCAGTCAAATAGAATCTCATGAAATGAGACACACTTTAGAATTAGGTTCCTCATAATTTTGTCCATTCTTGGATGTTTTTATGCGAGGCATACTAAATGTATGTCTAGGAATCCGCCAAGAACTCTAAGAACTCCCGATAGTGGCACAACAACTCCTCTGATCTAGTTTCATTTATCCCAATCACCAAACTACTCCTAATAACCTAAAAATACATTTATTTTTATGTTGGTTGAGTATAACATATATAATCAAGAGGAAATAATCATATTAAAGCCTTGTGAATAAACAAATAAAACTAACTCACCACTTAAACCATTAATACCTATTTTTCATCCTCATCAAGGCTCACTCACCAAGTAACACATGGAAATGAAACATTTTATATCAAAGACTATATATATATGAAATAAGTTTCCCCTCTTCAAATTCTCTACTAGTTTGTCTCTTGCATGCCCCAATGGCAACGTCATGTTCCCATTACTCTATAAAACATCTTGTACCACATGAAATTGTATCATAGACATTGTTTAATCCCATGAAACTACCAATTTTAGATACAATTATGTGTTATAAAACAAGATTTTGTATCCCACACATAAATTTATGGTAATTCATGAGACATAAAATACTTGTTAATAACAATCCTATATCATAATACACTATAACACGATATACACCTAATCATCTATAACTAGAGGGGGAGTTTGATAGAGGGAGGAGTTAGCCATCTATTCCCTCACCATCCTAGTTATTTGAGAACCCCCCAAAAACATTTGATTTTTTATTTCCCTACAGCTATAGGATGGGTCAAATATGAAATTCGAAAATAAAAAGTATATCACACACAACCACACTAATGGAAAATATATAGCCTTGGAAAAATCTTCAACTATTGTCTCCTAGGACCCTCAACTGCCACTACAATGGAATATGTCTCACGTAAACACCAAAGATTTCAAATTCCATTATCAACTAATTAACTAGCCAGTAATTAATTGTTACCATTTTAATTTCTATGTTTAATATTTTACCCCACTTAGAAAAGTGTTGGTGGTACTAATAATTATTTATTTATAATCTCATGCATGAAATCATCATTTTCAAACATCAAGAACAAAACTAATTCTATGAATTGATTCATTCATCATTGTATTATAAATTTGGGTACTCTATGACTTAGACTAATCCACCACAAAAAAAATTCACTCATAATGCATAGAATAAACTTATGTCAAGAATTTGGAAGATGATCAAGTAAATATCCTCCAGCCATTTCATGATAAACCAAGCATCAACTAAGAATTATGAAAGATTAAATACACTGATGAGTGAGCCCCACTCCAAACTCATCGAGATAGCTTAGTATCTCTCACCATTGTTCATATAATAACATGTCACTATTTCTTCAACATTGACCATTATTACAGCAGGAGATTCCATCCCATTACGCATCATATATAGCATCAAACAATATAGCCCCAGGCCTCTAAACCATTGCTCTTCATCGGTTCCCACCACAATAAAGACATCAATAAGTAAAAAAAGGCTCTAAATCCTAAGAGCACACAGATAATTAAAACATATTTTCCATACACAACAAAAGGATCTATGGCTATGGAATCAAGGAATCTAAGCATCTCACATCATGAAATTGGCTCCTTCATCTCCAAACAACTATTATTTATTATCCAACTATTATGATTTAATTTTTAATTTACTAGTTCATTTTGCAGAGGTTTATCTACAACAATGTATCCAAAGGAAAAAAATTCTCTATGACTAATAACAAAATTAAACATACTTTGAAGAATTATTTTCCATGTTTAAAAAAATATAAGATGAGTTGTAATCACTCTTCTTAGGACTCTTCTATTTAGTTTTTTCTTTATATTTAATTAGTTTTTTATAATTTTAAGTATCATACTAGGAAAAATATCAATAAAAAATCACTACCAAAAGACACAACACAATCTAATAATTAAAAAAAGTCAGTATAAAAAAATCATAAGGAACATGAAATCACACCCCATCCATTCATTTAATTCTCCAAATGAAATATTAATAATGTTAAATATGGTAAATCCCATTTCAATAATAGGGATCCAATATAAAAATGAAATTAATAATACATTAATCACATTAGTTATATATTACATCACATAATAGTCATATAATCCATGTACCAAAACATTTAATTTATTGGAAATGAGTTTCATAAAAATCTTATTTTATAACACTAGAAAAAAATTTCCATAAGTGATCCCTATTAATCCCTTTACTAGAAATATCAAAAGATTTAATCATATTAATATGTTGGGGAATATAAATATAAAAAAGGGGTGAGAACAATTGATCAGTACATGAAAAGACATACCATAATGTTTTAGATCATAAGCATGAAGAGAATATGAGAGAAAATACATATAAATAATAAATCATCATACCAAGTAGGATGATAAAAAACATGATGGGGATAAATAATATTATAAATTTATCATTAAGGAATCATAAAATATAAAACATATAACATGTTTACAATAAGTAAGGTGTAAGATACATTTATAATTATGAAAACGTGGAACTTTATTGAAATAAAATACTTCTTGAAAACTAGAATAACTTAATAAAAAAATGGAATTGTCTCATAATTTTTTAACCTTTAAAATTTGTCTCATCCATAATAATTGGAGAAAATGTGTTAGAAAACTCATTATTCCCATGACTATGTAAATTAATTAATTATGTTTGTGCCTAAAAATGTGAGCAACCCCATCACCTCCATGCCTATATGAAAAAAATCCTTTATGTCTAATCCTGAAAATCTCATGATATATAATCTTATACCAATTAATTAGAGGGATATTAAAGAGACCACTCATCATCATCTATAAATATTCATGCTACTTAAAAACCATCATCTTCATAACTTAAAAAACCCCTGGAAAAAGAATGGGTTTCTTAAACATATCACATAAAATGAAATTAAGAAATCATAGGATATTAGAATATCATTATCTAAAAGGGTTCATAACATAATAAAAAATAAAAAATAAACTCATTGGAGGTATATAATTTTAATATAATGAGAAACAAATCATGAAAATAATTTTTTTAAATTGTTTTATTCATTGTTGTAAAAGTCTTGGTTACGTGCCCCTTTTTAAAAATTTACCCTTCTTAAAAGATGTTAAAGGAATACATTACATGAAATTGATTTTGGATATAAAAATATTTAATTACATAAATAATAAAGTAGCATCAATCAAAATATAAATTCTTTTAATAAAAATGTTCAATAATAAATTGTGTAACTTAGAGAAAGGATTTTGAGTTACTAAGTCCCTTACTATTTCCATTAATTTCCAATGAATACTTTAACCAAATGTATCATAAATATAAAGATATAAATTACTTATTTCAAAAATTTATTCTTATATACTTATGTTTATACTAATACTTAATAAAAAAATTATTCACTTATTATATTGTGGTAATCTCTTTTTAATATCAAGTCTTAATAATATTAAGCATTTTGATATGGGTTTATAAAAGCAGTGTTGATATTATGTTAACTCCAAAAAATAGTCATTTTAAAAACCATTAATATTATTTTTATTTATGTGTTATAAATACCTAAAACTATATAATTCTATTACATTGTATTTGTAGCCACATTTTATGAAAATGAAAATAGGGAAGAACTTGTTTTGGGTTTTCAGCTGATATTGATGAATTACCTTATATTAATCATTAAATTTTGTGTTATTAGAGAAGAAATATATTAATGTTATACATTACTTATAATTATCATATGTACATAAAAAATAAACTAAAATGATCCATGTTTGTAATTGAAGGAAAAATGAAAAATGTTTATTCTTGGAGGTGGTAGTCCTCACAACACCGTATTCATGTTTTCATTTTCCATAATAGGAAATCAGAGGATCATTAATGCAAGTAACATTATTATAATAAAATAAAAACATAATAATGATACCGATGATATCATTTTATGTTTTTGAAATGAAATTTTAGATATAAAAAATTAATATAAAAATAGAAAAATAATGCGAGTTTTAGGAACTTATACCTCACTTATTCGATTATTGTATATGTGACAGGGATTAAACCTTTGAGGGTGGTATTTTGAGAAGAAAAAAACATCCTTATAATGTATAATATTGTATATAATAATATTGGTTAGATTATGGGTTAAAATTTAGTTTTTTGGAGTTATATTAGTTGAGGATAGGAAAACACCTTAAATAATTGAAAAAAGTGTCATTTTTGTAAATACTCAAAACTATTCAATAATGGGAAGTTACACTCATGAAAGTTCCAAACAAATTTATAAAAAAATGGATTTTAGGAAATAATAGGTCAATAAATATCTGTAAAATTAAAAAAACATGTTTTAAACATGTTATTCCCTTTACCTATATGGTCACTCAATTTTACTATTTTTTTTTCACCTCGATAACTTTTTACCTAGGTAATTTATCATTTAAGAATAAAAATAAAATTGGGACTAATTAGATAATTTCTACCCACTGATTTAAAATTTTAAATCCAATTTATAAAATTAAACTATTATTTTTATGCATAAAAATTATAACACAATCATATGTAAAGAAACAAATCCATTTTTTAAAAGTTTTTTCTAAGATAATTGTTTTGTGATAAGGGTATATTTATAAATTAAATTTATTTAAATATATATAAAATAATAATAATTAATAAAATATTATTTATTTAATAATAAAATAAATTAATAACTTCATTGCATCAGGCTATAATCAATTAAACTAAACAGTTGATTTTTTTTCATTAAAACGATATATAAATTTTAAAAATTTTGAACATTGGTTTATAAAATCAAAAAAATATTTTAAAATGAATTATTATACTTTATAATGTATAATTTTATAGGAAAAAGTTTCCCAAAAAATTCACTGTATTGATATAATAAAATAATTCCATAAAAGTGGAAGCATTAATAAAATCGATATTTCCACTATTCACCTGGATATTAAATATTTTCAAAACATAAAAAAATATTAAGATAATATGACAATGATAAATCCATAAAATGATGTTAATTTTGTAAAATTCAAATCCTAAAATTTAAAAACATAACATTAAGATAAAATCATAAAAAATCGTTAAAAAGATATTTTTATAAGAAATATTTTTTTCATACTAACTATTATTTTAAAATTAATAATAATCAAGCTTGAAAAATATCAATTTTTAAAAAAAAAAAATTTAAGCACAAGAAAGTAGTTTATTTTTTACTTAGTTTTACTAGTTTTTTGATATTTAAAGTGATTTTTTTCTTGTTTTTATAAATATATTTTTTATATATTTTTTATAATTATATTTTTACTATTTATACCATATAATTTTAAAGCTATCTTATAGTGTTTCATGTTTTTTTGGTTTTATATTTTAATGTAGATAAAGGCATCAAGAAAATTATTTAATTTTGGGGGGAAATATTAGATTGTTATATTCTACCAACTTAAAACATTTTCATCCCCAAAATTTCATTACGTAGAAGAAGACAAGTGAGGGTACTAATCTCTCATTAAATACTTAGGTTCCCATATAGCCTCCGTAAATTTTTTTATTTCTCTATATACACTTTACTAGATGAGTGGTCTGGTTCTAAAACACCTTATGTCTTTTATAATGAATTTTACTTGGCTTTTCCTCATTTGAGATATCATGTTTCAGTTGCACAACTTCTGGGTATTAGTTCATGTAATAGGTCTGGTAATTACTTTCTCAATAGTGATTTATGGAACATTTCATGTACTTTGGTATAGGTGTGAAGGGAGCGCTAATTGATAGGATACAACCTTTACATGATCATGTATTTCAAAGGTCCCAATGTATATAGGGATAGCTACCCTTTCTTCCCAAATCTCATCACTCACTTCTATTAAGATGTTTGAATGAAAACGTTTTTATGAACTTAAAACTTTAGATCTCATTAATCATTATCAAAATAACCCTTATTTTTATTTTTTACAACTTTTATAAGAAGATGAATAGATTGAAAGTTCTATATCATTTTTTGGTCAAGGTTTAGACCTATCTGCATACCCTCCACATGTTTAACACAGTATGTTGTAGTCCTACATCTCTTCACATACAAAGTGTTATATAGTACCACATGAATGTAAGAATCCAAAATATTATTATATGAGAACTCTACCATGGGTGGTTTTGATCCCACCATACTTGGAAATATATTAAATATGATTACAGTATATCCTCTAGAGTTTGATTTTCCTCTCAAACTAACTATCTATATGAGGATGATATACAATACTAAAGTTATTCTTTGCCTCCAAATATTCCTGAATAATTCTACAGAATATCAAGGAAAAACCTGGATCTCGATCAGATATAATGGAAAGTGGTACTCAATGAAGCCTCATAACTTCCCTTATTTATATCTTGGAAAGTTTTTTAGGGATAAATATTATTTGATGTAAATTAAATTTGTTAAATTTGTATGAAAATTGACTACAACCCAAATAACATTATAGCCTCTAGAAGTTTTGTTTATTCCTAAAAAAAATCATGGTGGTGTTTTCCCATTTTTATACTATTATGGTAAATGGTTGTAACATACCCTTATATTGTTTTCATTCATACCTAAAATTTTGGCATTTCAAGAATAGAGATATGTATTTGTAGTATATCTCTCCATACTATCCCACAAGAAGTTTTTCTTTAAATATCATTTTATCTTTTTTATTCCAAGATAAATAGAGAAGGATGAGCTATGTGAATCATCCAAAATTTTATTCTTTAATTATGGAATTTATTGGACACACATCCAAGTTCCAAATATTTATCAACATATTTTCTAAAGTATAACTCTACATTATTTGTTACCATTTTCTATAGCTCCAAATAATTTTGGGATTCATTGAAATTTATATGAGTGCAATATTGAGCAGTAATTTTGGTAAGAAAGGATTTATCTCCCATTTTTATGAATTCAAGATTAAAGCTTTTCAAATCATTGAGTATTGGTTATTTTTCAATCCTCGTCATGGATAGAGTAACATGATCTTTTCTATAGAGGGCATTGGCCACCATATTTTCCTTCCAAAGGTGGTAATGTTTTTAAATGTCATAATATTTTATCAAATTGATCCATATCCTTTAATTCATATGAAATTCCTTCTATGTGAATATATATTTTAAATTTATTTATTTAATATATATATATATATATATCACACCTTTGTCCATAGAGATAATGTCACCAAATCATTAAAGAAAAAATCACTACCTCCAACACCAAATTATACATCAGGTAATTTTTTTCATAAGTATTTAATTGTTGTGACTAATAAAAAATTACCTTTTCATTCTTCATGAATACACATCCCAAAATATTTTTTGATTTATCATAATATATTGAAAACTCTTCCCCAGTACAAGTTAATTTGTGTACAAGAGAAGTGACCAACCTCTTCTTCAATTCCGTAAAATATTCATCACATTTCTATATACGAAGTAACTTTACTACCTTTAGTTTAAAATTGGTTAATTTATTTTTTAACTATGATAAATTTCTAAAAAATCATCCAAAATATCCTACTAACCTAAGGAAAATATGGTTCTTAGTTATAGTGTTAGTTATGATTCATTGCTTGATAACTTCTGTCATTGATAGATCAAATGATATAAATATTCATATGATTACATGACCCCTGAATGATGCTTTTGGTATCCAAAATTCCCAATTTTTAAATTTTTAAAACAATTTATCCTTTCTCAAGGACTTTAAATTTTTTTTAAAATGATCTTCATGATCTTCCTGGATATTTAAATATAAAAGAATATCATCAATAAATACAACCAAAATTTGATCAAGCTAATATCAAAAGACTATATTCATTCTAACTATTAATATAGAAGGGGAATAATTATGTCCAAAATATATAACTATAAACTCATTTTGTTCATACCTTTCATGGAAATTCATCTTAGATATATTCTTATTTTTTACACTTAGCTGATAGTATCTAAATTGAAGGTAAATCTTCAAGAAGTACTGAGCTCGTCAGAGTTGATTGAATCTATCATTGATACAGGGTATATGATGATTTTTTTGTATCATGATTTTATTAAGATCATGATAATCAATACAAATTCACATTGATCAATCCTTATTTTTTAAAAAGAAGACTGGGTCACCCCATGGTGAATCATGGGGGCATATGATACCCTTGTCCAAATTATCTTACAATTTTTAAGTTAACTCCTCTAATTTAATGGGATATATTCAATATAGATTATTTTAGATTGTTAATGATCTAGGTATGAGATCAATTTAATAATAAGACTCACATTCTTTGGGAAGATAAGTCAGTTCATCTAAAAATACATAAGTATATTCACATACAATAGGCATGTTATCAATGGTGATTTCTACCTGATCATTTTATCTAAGAGTGATAGAGTCTCTCTTGTTTGGGTAACATAAAATTAATTGTATAATTTTATTTCATAGGGTGTGTATAATTATCATTTCATTGATACATGATAATAGGATGATTTTGTATATGAAATTATACTTCCATATCTCAACATTTGATATGTGATTTATATAAGAAAATCTTTTCTATTCCAAATATTAAATCATATTCAACCAATTGAAGAAGAATTAGATCCATAGTAAGTATCCTATCACAATTATAAGTTGTATTGTATTTTTAAATAATAGACATGATCATTATTCCACCAAGGGCTTTCACTGATAATTCAATACCCATTTCATAGAGTGATGATTTTGCATTATTAAAAAAATTGCATGATAAAAATGAATATAATGAACTAGAATAAAATATGGTATTAACATATATATAAAAGTGATAATGTGTACCACACATAAATTTATTATCATGATCTAACTCAATGGTAGTGTTCAAGAATTATCTTCCTTGTCACTTGGTTTTGAAGTTTTCTAGTGAAAATTTTCAATAATGGATCATGGTTTGGGAAATTTGTATTCATTATGTTCATAGTCCTTGATCATGAGTCATTCTTGTGTGGTTGGATCATTAGTAAGGAAATTCTTCTCTTCTATGGTGTAAATCGGCCTTTTAGCCTTACTTCGACAGTTGTGGTTCTAGAGTCCTACTTTACCACACTTAAAAAACATCATTGATCCATTAATAAAATTACATTCTTGATTTTTTCCAATATTTATTTCATGTATGAAATTTTGATCTCTTCCCACCATGTGTATTATAATCAGTTCTTACAAGATAATTCACTTTCCTTTTATTTTCCCTGGAATATTGTGATGTTCCAATTTTTATCTCAACCTTAAAATCACATCAAACAATATCTTCATAGATTCCATAGTATCTTATGGATAATTCTGATCTAATAAAAAAATTTAACTAGTAAATAAGTGGTTGATTTTAATATTGGTATAAGAGATAAAATCATAAAAATGACTCATGAGTCTTGTGAAATTTTCCTTACACAACCCAAGATACTCATATGGTTTTTCGATTCAATTCTAGGAATTAACACTCCATCCTTGTGTAAATATTATATAGAAAATAAATAGTGAAAAATATATTATTGAATAATTCCCATTCCAAAAAGTCTATTTCCTTCTTTTTAGCAGTTTTCTTAAAGATATGACACCATTGATCATTATCACCTTCTAAACAACAGTTAGACAAAACACCCTTCATATAGTTTGATCAGAGGACAATGGAAAGTATATTTTTCATTTCATTGACCCGCTTCTCAGAAACCAGTGGATTTAAAAACAAACTAAAAAGGGGTGGAAATTTACTAATAAATGAATCAATGGAAATTTTCTCCCTGATCAGTTTATTTGGGATCTCAACATGATTTATTCTATTTCCCAAAGGATGAGATAGTTTGGATAGAATTATTATGATAGATATCATTCTGTCCATAATCTAATGAGTTTTACTGTTTGGAGAATCACCACAAGATCTGTTAAAACAATTGTTAACTTGTTTATTTAGGGTTCCAACCATTACCTTGACTAAATAAAAAATATGTATGATTTTACGTAAATTAATGATTGTGAATAAAAGTACACTATAAAATTAGGAGAAGGATTTCATAAACTATGTGCATACATTAACCTATGAATCTATAGGTTTTAATCTAGGTTATCCATGGTTGGATTTCTAAGATAAATTGTTATATATATTAAAAAAAATTATAATATTTTGTAAGGATAATATTATTATCTAATGTCTCTGAAAAAATTTTCTCAAAGATCTTAGTTAATTGGTTGCGTCCTTGGTTTCTTGACATCATCTCTGAAAACTAGAGTGCTTTCGTGGCTAAGAGATAGATCAATGATAATGAAATTGTGGCCCATGAAGTGTTCCACTCTATGAAAACATGCTCTACCATGAAAATATGAACTATGTCCTGGAAACTGGATATGACTAAGGCCTATGATAAAGTGGAATGGCACTTACTCAGAGTCATAATGCTGAAAATGGGCTTCTATTCTAAATGGGTAGATATGGTCATGCACTATGTCTCGATCGTCTCTTTCTTAATAAATGTCAATGGGGAGCTCACCCAAGGATTTGCCCCATCCCAGGGCCTTCTCCAGGGAGACCCTCTCTCCCCCTTTCTCTTTATCTTGGTGGCTAATGTTTTTTGTAACCTTTTTTTCTAGGTCTGCATCCTCTGACTCTATACATGGGGAAAAGGTTTTCCATGTAAGTCCACCGGTTTCACATCTCTTCTTCACCGATTACTACCTCCTCTTATCTATAGAAACATCTATTGAATGTCGGGTAATCATCCATGTGATACAATAGTACGAGAGGGTGTCTGGTCAGTCAATCAATCATGGAAAGTCCCAAATCTCCTTCAGCACAGGGGTACCTCCTTCCAAGAAAGAACTCTGTGAATCTACAGGAATCCATTTGGTCGAGAAACACCATAAGTATCTAGGGCTCCCAACGGTAATTGGCCACTCCAAAAACGAAATCTTTACATCCTTGATGGACAATATTGAGAAGAAAATTCAAGGCTGGACCCCAAAATAAATTTCCAAAGACGGTAAGGAGATCCTCATTAAAGTCTTCATCTAGTCTATCCCTATCTATTTTATTTCCTTGTTTAAGATTCGGGAAGCTGTTGTCAATCAGATCCACACACGCACAACCAACTTCTGGTGGGGGAAGAATGATGGAAGGAATAGAACCCACTGGATTTATGGGGTGAAACTGTGCATACCCAAGTCTGAGGGAGGTTTGGGATTCCAGAACCTCTTTCAATTCAATGATGTACCACTGGCCAAGCAAAGTTGGTGCCTTATTAACCATCCATCATCTCTATGTGCGCGCGTACTCCGAGCCAAATACTTTACCCACAAGGACTTCCACATCTCCTCTCTTGTACCCCATCTAAGCTTCCTCTGGAGAAGCATTTGGGGGGCCCAAAGTCTCCTTGAAAATGGTTGGTCTGGAGGATTGGGAATGGCCAAATTGTTAACATTTGGACCGATCCAAGGATGATTGATGAGGAAGGTGTGCGGGCCACATCCCCTGCCCAACCAGGTTTTGAAGATTCCACTGTCAGGTGCCCCTTTCCTGATCAGGGTCTAGGATGGTGTTTGGATAAGATTCACACATGGATCAATGAAAGAGACCAAAGAATTATCCTGAGTACCCCCTAGGTCCCAAACGTAGGCCCCGACCATCTATTCTGGATCAACGGCCTTTCGGGAGCCTACTTGGTGAAATACGGATACCGTCTCGCCATTGCCAATCAATCAGTTGATTGGGATGGGGGACCCTGGAAGTCAATTTGGAAACTCAACGTCTCACCAAAAATCCACCACTTTCGGTTGCAGGTGTGCACAGTCACCCTTCCTACCATGAGCCTTATCATCTTCCGACATATTTTCAGTGATGAATCTTTCCCTTTCTACCCGAACATCCCAGAATCTCCCTTGCACACCATCATCCAGTGCCCAGGGGCTAAGAAAATTTAAAATAAATGGGGTTATGCTTCAGACGCTTCACTGTCCATGGCCTCTGACCTCCCATATTTCCTGATGTGATGGTGCTCCTCCTTCTCATCGGCTAAAGCGGGATCACTTTTCACCCTGTCCTGGATCATTTGGGTCCATCGCAATGAGGCAGTTTTCAACCATGTTCATAGACCCCTCAAATTCTGTATTGAACGGGCCTTTTCATGGATTGAGGGCTGGAAGCACCATAATGGAAAACACATACCCTTTGTATCCATGTTTTTTCCTCCCACCGGTGTCCACCAAGAAAAGGGATTCTTAAGATTAATGTGGATGCGTCTCTCCCCAAGGATGGGTCTGTTGCCCCCGGCATCGTGGCCCAGAATCATCAGGGGAAAGTTGTTGCAACCAAACATGAATCACAACATGCTTTTTGGGAACCTATGGTGGTCGAGGCTACTGCCATCCTTGCAGGTGTGATGCTCTCCAAGGATCGCGGATAGGATAAAATCAACCTCAAATCAGACTGTCTCACTATTACCAATGATATCAATTTCAACGACGGTGGCCTCCAGTCATTTGGATCCCTCATCAGGAGAATCCTTTCTCTCCGTTAAGGCTTCTCAACCTATATATTCTCCTTTACTATAAGGGAAGGAAACAATGCTACCCATCAGCTGGCGGCCTCAGGCCCCTATGATGTTAACCAGATATGGATGGACCATTTTCCTTCATGGATCTGCATTTGTACATCTTCTGATCATCAACATTAATGAATCTGTCTTTTTCAAAAAAAATTGAAAACCATATAACAAATACTTTACCAAAATATCAAGATATTTTTTTAAAATCACCGTTAGGATTTTCTCTAATTATCTCCAAATTAATCTAAAAAAATACCAAAATGAATATCCAAAATGATGAAACCCTCCTCTGATACTAAGTATAGGTGTACAATATAAACATTACTTAAATAATAAATTAATCACATTATTTAAATATTGCATCGAATAATAGTCACATAATCAAAGAACTGAAAGGTTTAGTGTCTGGGAAAATAGCTACATAAACATCTTATTTTATAACACCAGAAAACAATTTTCTAAATTTTTTCTCTTTGATATCCTTTACTATAAATATCACATGATTTAATTATCTTAATATCCTAGGGTATATAAATATAAAAAAGGTGTGATAAAAAATTATCATTAGGGGAATACAAACATAAAAAATTATTAAATAATAAGCATAAATAGAATATGATTAAATGATAAATATCTAAATAAGAGATCATAATTACATGTATGATAATCATGAAACTTGTGGGTTCCACATAATATCATATAAATATCATAAAAAATCATGAAATAAAAATCATATAACATGTGAACATGACCTAAGGAGCAGGATACTTGTAAATTCATTATCATGAAAACATGGAATTTCATGGAAATCAAATTCAACTTGAAAATTATAATAACTTGATAAACAAATTGTAAATTTTTCATAACTTGATAAAATATAAAATGGGTCACATCATTAAGAATATTAAAAAACATGTTTCATAAATACATTATTCACATTCCTCTGTGAACAAGCTCATTATGTCCATACCTGAAAATTTGTGCAAACCCATCAGACCCACTCTTGTGTGAAAAAACCCATTTTCACTCTTAAAAATATAATGAGATATAATATTATAAAAATTAATTTGATGGAGATATATGATTGAAACCATTATTATCCACATATATGTATGATACTTAAAAACAATCAACTTTATAACATAAATAACCCATGGAAAGAAGAAGGGGTTTCTTAAATATATCACAAAACATGAACTTAAGAAATCATAGGATATCAAAATATAA